>OY747723.1:24764731-25072231 GCA_963556495.2 Valencia hispanica
ACTTTCTCACATTTCTTCTAGGTGTGAGTAGAAACCTGACTCACTTCCTCAGCATCTGTAAATTACCTTTAGTTCTTCTCAACCTCCGTAATGAATGGCATCAAGCAGCCTCTTCACTCCCTCTAACTCAAGCTCTGTTGACGAAAGGCCTAAATACAGCTGGCTCTGGCTGATAAATGTTGTTCTTCTCCTGTCACTGGCTAGCTTCTCTTCATTACGCTTCTATGTTTCACTGTTATTACATTCAGCTGTGTATTAATCCATCATCCAGCCACAATTTTCTGCAATTCGTCTGAGTCCATCACAAAGGCCTCGTAGTCCAAACTATATCGTTAGCAATCCTTTTGAAGAAATAAAAAAGAGGAGCTATGTTATTCAAGGAAAATTAAACAACACAGCTCTGTCCAGCATCTATGCTAACACACAAAACAAAGGCATTTTCTATGGCTGCATGGATACTGGAACCTTATTTTATCAGCTCTTTCCATTCGGCTTTTTAAGTTATGCAATTTAAAAAAAGTAAACAATCCTTACAATTATGAAGCATTACTAGAGAAGCAGCAATGCATGAAAAGAAATAAGTGAGCAGTTTCATCCGTCAGACTCAAGAAAAATGTCCTTAACATAACCATTTTGTCAATAAGCCATATATCAATTTAACACCAACCTTACTTATAAATGCTTCTGACCTTCTCACTTGAAAATGCAATAATACTTTATTGATCAGTTTAACTCTGCTTGAGTAGCCAGGCTATGAGCTTGTTAGCCTGTCAGGTAATTTGTTTTTCCAAGTTACTGGCACACATCATGGTATCACTGACTTGCAGAATATCACATTTTTCTCAATTTCTCAGCTAGAACACCCTGTCAAGCGTTAATCTGAAACCAGATTAATTTAAAAAAAGTAAACAATCCTTACAATTATGTGATAAGGATAAAGCAGTAATTACCAAGAGCTCCTGCCACCTCTAAAACCGTGTAATTAAAACATTTTTCATGTCAAAAACACAACATAATGTTACGTTTAACAGCTCAGGAGTTCTTTGACTGTTCTGTTCTTTTTTTCCAGTCGCTCATTAGTGATGTCAGTGGTAATCATAGAGTCTGGCTAAAGAAAATCAATAGGATGCCAGCAGGTTTACTGCTCCCACACAAACATCACAGTGAATTTAACACAACTTCACACCTATTTCCCTTAACACTTGGTTCAATATCAGCTTTCATGACTGAAATTACCAAAACAAACTTGGAAATATTGATGTTTTGGGAGACTTCAACCTGACAATTTCTTCAATGCAGCTTTTACTTTTCACCCCCCACTCAATAGTGGATTAGAAATTGGTCACATGATACAAATAGCATAGCTACAGAGCTTTTACAATACATTAACTACTGTCAGCAAAAAGTAAAGATAAAAGTAACTTGTATACTTCATCAGTCAAAACAAACCAAAACTACAGATAACTTTAGCAAGAAATAAGCATGCTAATATTAGCCCTAGAGCGCTACACTTTTGCATAATAATAAAAAATTATAATGTCAGCATTATGTGGCTTAAAAGTAGGTAGTAAATTTTATCATTCAAACTACAGGTAGGCTGAGCAAACAAAGCATGCTAAAATTGGCCGTAGCAAACCAACATTTAGCATACCACTAAAACTCCTAAACTTACCAATAATGTTAGCATGCTCATGTTAATAACATAAGCATAATTACCTGATGTTGGCATGCTCACACATTAGCATTTTACCAAAGGTTAGCATGCTCACACAGTGTTTTTGCTGGCTCAGCCCATTGGTTGTTAGTGTTGTTAGCATGCTAACGTATTTAACTCACTGCTAAAGCTTTTTAAAACGCACATTAAGTTAAATGGATATTTGTTGTTACTTTTAGTACTTTTGGTAATCATTCTCCTCTTTGTGCCGTTTTATCGGTTGGGTTTTAGTGTCGTTTATGTACATAGGTTCGTATTGAAACAGATTGATGGTCTAAATGAGGCCGAGGTTTTCCAGACCAGAAAAAAGTAAGGAGAATTAAAGCTGCAAGCAGCCTCAAACGGCCCCTCGTAGCTCAGTGCCGCTTCGGCCAGTGTCGCCACCGCAGGAATAGGACACCGCCACCTCAACGGCACTTCAAAAGTTTGAAAGTTCTACAGTCCATGGAAGGCCATCATAGAAACATGTGACTTTGTTCACAATAAGCGGGGCAAAGGTCATGTCATCAATTTACCCTTGTGATGTGTTGAAAAGTCAGCCATGAGGAAGCACACAAAATTTGGTGTGGATCAAATCAATGTGGATGGCGAGGTATGGAATTTCGCCACCCTTCCATGCCCTTCAAGTTAAGACAACGTTCACTGTTCAAAGTATGAGTCAACATCAGCTTATGTGTCATCAGACAGAGTGAATGTAAAAGGAGGACATCTACAATCAAAACAAGTCACTTCCTGTTAAAGCTGGGTGGGGCTAAGGTGATGTCAGTGAATGAGCATTTTAATGTGTGAAATGCTGATCTACGACGACACAAAGTTTGATACAGCTCTTACCCTGTGTGGGGAAGTTTTTTCCACTTTTTATGGTGAGATGGTCACTCTTTGAGGCTTGTCCACGCCCACCTGCTTTGATGCAGCAAAAACCTTTGAACAACTTTTGATCTACAATGCCTCTACACTGTCTGGTTTTGAACTCTGGAGGTCAAAAGCTGTGTTAGGAGTTCTTTCAGACCTTGGCTTCAAGAGACATTTTTGTTTGTCCTGAGACACTACATAAACTCAGCACAAAGAGAAACGTCCCTTTTTCAGAACTGTGTATTTCAACAATGTTGTAAAAATCCAAATAACTTTACAGATCTTCATTGTAAAGGGTTTAAACAATGTTTTCCATGCATGTTCAATTAACCATAATCAATTAATTAACATGCACATGTGGAATGGTCGTTAAGACCTTAACAGCTTACAGAAAGTAGGCATTTAAGGTCACAGTTCTAAAAACGCAGGACACTAAAGAGACTTGTCTACCGACTGTGAAAAACACCCAAAGAAAGATGCCCAGGGTCCCTGCTCATCTGCGTGAACGTGCATTAGGCATGCTGCAGGGAGGCATGAGGACTGCTGATGTGGCTAGGGAAATAAATTGCCATGTCCGCACTGTGAGACGCCTAAGGCAGCGCTACAGGGAGACAGGAAGGACAGCTGATCATCCTCGCAGTGGAAGACCAAGTGTAACAACACCTGCACAGGATCGGTACATCCGAATATCACACCTGCGTGACAGGTACAGGATGGCTACAACAACTGCCTGAGTCACACCAGGAACACACAATCCCTCCATCAGTGCTCAGACTGTCCGCAATAGGCTGAGAGAGGCTGGACTCAGGGCTTATAGGCCTGTTGTAAGGCAGGTCCTTAGCAGACATCACCAGCAACAACGCTGCCTATGGGCACAAACCCACCTTCGCTGGACCAGACAGGAGTGCTCTTCAAGGTGAAGGGCTCTTCACTGATGAGTCACGGTTTTGTCTCACCAGGGGTGATGGACGGATTTGTGTTTATCGTCGAAGGAATGAGCGTTACACCGAGGCCTGTACCCTAGAGCGGGATCGATTTGGAGGTGGGGGGTCCGTCATGGTCTGGGGCGGTATAACACATCACCATCGGACTGAGCTTGTTGTCATTGCAGGCAATCTCAATGCCTTGCGGTACAGGGAAGACATCCTTCTCCCTCATGTGGTACCCTTTATGCATGCTCATGATCCTCCTGCAGGACAATGCCACCAGCCATACTGCTCGTTCTGTGCGTGAGTTTCTGCATGACAGCAATGTCAGTGTTCTGCCATGGCCAGCGAAGAGCCCGCATCTCAATCCCATTGAGCACGTCTGGGACCTGTTGGATCGCAGGGTGAGGGCTAGGGCCATTCCCCCCCAGAAATGTCCAGGAACTTGCAAGTGCCTTGGTGGAAGAGTGGGGTAACATCTCACAGCAAGAACTGTCAAATCTGGTCCAGTCCATGAGGAGGAGATGCACTGCAGTACTTCAAGCAGCTGGTGGCCATACCAGATACTGACTGGTACTTTTGATGTTGAGCCTCCCTTCATTCAAGGACACACACAACAACAGATGGTGTCATCCAGGACATGTTACTGTGAAATGTCGTCTCTGCAGCCCAGATGTCGAACTCTTGGCAGTGAGTTTTCGTCCATATTATTTACCAAGAGAGTTCACCAGTGTAATTTTGGCAGTTGTTTACATTCCACCTTCAGCCGTTGCCGACACTGCATGTGATGTCATCAGGTCCGTTGTTGCTAAGCTACAGAAACAGTACTCCAATGCATTTTTAGCAATATCTGGTGATTTTAATCATGCCTCGCTCTCTACTACACTTCCAACATTTCAACAGTTTGTCAGCTGCTCTACAAGAGAAAACAGGACCTTGGATTTGTTTTATGCAAATGTAAAAGATTCATACATGTCCAAACCAAGACCTCCTCTGGGACAATCAGATCACAATCTTGTTTTTCTCTGTTCAGAATATAAACCCCTTGTTCAGAGGCAACCTGTGACAAAACGAACTGTGAGAAAATAGTCACAGGAAGCTGAAGAAGCCCTGCAGGGTTGTTTTGCAACCACAGACTGGATGACTCTTTGCCAAACACATGGAGAGGACATCAATGCCACGACTGAGTGTGTGACTGACTATATAAACTTCTGTGTGGACAACATCATCCCCACCAGAACAGTGAGATGCTTCCCTAATAACAAACCCTGGATCACTAGTGACCTGAAGGAACTGCTAAACAAGAAAAAAAGAGCCTTCAGGGAGGGAGACAGGGAATTACTGAGGAGTATACAGAAGCAACTTAAAGTCAAGATCAGAGACAACAAGGAGGCATACAGGAAGAAGCTGGAGAACAAACTATAGAGGAACAATATCAGAGATGTCTGGTCAGGAATGAGAAAGATCACAGGTTTTAAGGACAGGAAGGATTGGATAGATGGAAGTCTGGACAGAGCCAATGAACTGAACATATTCTTTAACAGGTTCAGTTCAGGAACTAGCTCAGCATCCCCCTCTCCTGTTCCCAGCCAAACAGACATCCCACTCTCCTCTGATCAACAGCTTTCCTGTTACACCTTGGATGTTTTATCCTTCACCTCAGCCATGGACTCTTCTAATTACACAAGTTTGACTTCAACCAAGTCAGGAAATGCTGCTATCCCCTTTGCCTCCCCCTCCCACTTGTCTGTCTCCAAAAGTCAGGTGAAGAGGCAGCTGGAGAAACTGAACCGGAACAAGGCTGCAGGTCCAGATGGTGTCAGCCCCAGAGTCCTGAAGGCCTGTGCAGAGAAGCTCTGTGGGATTCTGTAGCACCTCTTCAACCTTAGCCTAACTCAGGAGAAGGTTCCAGTGTTGTGGAACACATCCTGCCTTGTTCCAGTACCAAAGAGAACTCACCCATCAGTCATCAATGACTATAGACCTGTTGCCCTGACATCCCACATCATGAAGGTCCTGGAGAGACTCCTGTTGGCACCCCTGAGTAAGCAAACAAGAACGTACCAGGACACACTGCAGTTTGCTTATCGCTGTGGAGTTGGAGTTGAAGATGCCATCATCCACCTACTTCAACCAACCCACTGTCATCTGGACAAAGCAGGCAGCACTGTGAGGATCATGTTCTTTGATTTCTCCAGTGCATTTAACACAATTCAGCCTGATTTACTTCATCAGAAACTCCTGAAGACACAGGTGGAGCCCTCAACAATCGCCTGGATCAATGACTACCTGACCAACAGACCACAATTTGTGAGACTGAAGAATTGTGTCTCAAACCAGGTGGTCAGCAGCACAGGAGCACCACAGGGGAGCATACTCTCACCATTCCTTTTCACTCTGTACACCTCAGACTTCCAGTACAAATCAGAGACCTGTCATCTGCAGAAATACTCAGATGACTCTGCAATTGTCGGGTGTATCAGAGATGGAAAAGAAGCTGAATACAGAGAGCTGGTGGACTGCTTTGTGACATGGTGTGGAAACAATCGTCTCACCTTGAATGTGAACAAAACAAAGGAGATGATTGTAGATTTCAGAAGAAACGGGGATAAGTCAAACACTGTTTACATCATGGGAGAAGAAGTGGGGGTGGTTGAGGAGTATAAATACCTCGGAGTTCACCTTGACAACAGACTGGACTGGAGGCGCAACAGTGAAACAGTCTACAAGAAGGGACAGAGCAGACTGTACTTCTTGAGGAAGCTTAGGTCCTTCAAGGTTTGCAGCAAGATGCTGGAGATCTTCTACAAGTCTGTTGTGGAGAGTGTAATCTCTTCAGCCGTCATCTGTTGGGGTAGCAGTATCAGAGCCAGGGATTTAAAAAGGCTCAACATAAAGAAGGCTGGTTCTGTTCTTGGGACAACTGGGGAACATCTGGAGATGATGATGAAAAGAAGGATTCTTCACAAAATCAAAAAAATTATGGACAACCCTGAGCATCCTCTTCATGAGACTGTCATACAACAACAGAGCGTCTTCAGTCGTACGCTTCTTCAGTTTCGCTGCAATACAGACCGCTACAGGAAATCCTTCCTGCCCACAGCCATCATCATCTACAACAAGTCCTTAAAGAATTAATTATATGAGCTATACCAACACTTAATTTCCCTCTGGGATCAATAAAGTATTTCTGAATAGAATAGAATTTTGAATTATTATATTTCTGTTAATCACATGTCTGTGAAACATTTTTTGTTTCTGTCTTATGGTGTTGACTCTTTTAGTGTTCATACAAATTTTTACACACATTAAGTTTACTGAAAGTAAAAACAGTTGAAAGTCAGAGGACGTTTCTTTTTTTGCTGAGTTTAGGTGTGCTGAATTTCATAATCCTTGGATAAAGTATGGCTTTTGGCTGATTGTTTAATTTGTTCTACAGGGAGCTTTGTTGAAATTAGGCCACACACAGGGGTGTCTCGCAGCGTAGTGGTTAGAGCGGGCACCCCATGTGCAGAGGCCCGGGCGACCTTTCCCGCATGTCTTCTCCCACCTCTCTCCCCCTTCAAAACTCTGTCCACTATCAATAATGGCCACTCAGGCCCAAAAAACCTTTAAAAGAAATTAGGCCACACCCACTCAAAAGGTGCATAATTATTCTTTTAGGGGTTGGACTAATAACCATCCTGTGTCATCTGGTGCGGAACAAAAGATTTTTGTGGAAATTAAAACCTAAAGTACGGTCATGGTGTGACCTCGGACTTCGCCACGCCGCCACAGCCCCACCCTCTTTCCAAAACTCTCAGTACTGGACACAAAGTTTTGCCAAGTTGTCTTCTTTTACTGGACACTGTTTGTTGTATCCGTCCATCCATCCATCTTCTTCCACTTATCCGGAGTCGGGTCGCGGGGGGGAGCAGCTTAAGCAGAGAGACCCAGACTTCCCTCTCCCCAGCCACGTGGGCCAGCTCCTCAGGAGGAATCCTAAGGTGTTCCCAGGCCAGCCGAGAAACATAGTTGCTCCAGCGTGTCCTGGGTCTTCCCCTGGGTCTCCTCCCGGTGGGACGTGCCTGGAACACCTCACCAGGGAGGTGTCCAGCTAGTTTGGTGTAGATAAGGCTAATATATCTTTGGCTTAAAATATGGACCTTTCAGAGTAAAACATTACACTTCCTGTTCTGAGGAGGCGGGGCGGGGCTTAAGTGATGTCAGCATTTGACTATTGGGCTTTGTCATAGACCTGTTGACAATCCACCACAGTAAAATGAATCCCTTTATGACTTTCTGCATAGGAAATGTAACAGCTTTTATATTTTTTTGATTAGTCAAAGCTTGAGGTCTGGCTCCGCCCCTTCAACATGCACAAAAAGTTAGGATTTTGATAACTTTAGATCCCCCATGCCTGAAGGCCATCCTGACCAATTTTCAACCCAATCGGTCAAAATCTCTAGGAAGAGTTCGATCAAATGCAGAAGCTGTAAACGGGAAAATGGGGTCAAAATCGCCAATTCAATCCAAGATAGTTGACCTCCTGTTTGTTTTTTAGTATGACGTTTAGAGACTTTCAGGTAGGTCTTTGGAAGATCTACAAGTGTACCAGTTTTCATATCTTTATCATAAAGTAAGCCAAATGGGGAGGGTGTTTTGGAAGTCAACTTTTAGGCAACCTTTAAAAATACGTAAACTGCATGCATGACTAAAATTGGCTGAGTTTTCAAATACGAGTCAAAACAAGGCATCTGCGAGGCTTAAAGTAAAACAGCTACTAATACCCATGGAGCAAAATGAAACTGCATAAATGCACTGATTTGTTTTTGACAACTTGACTGTAGGGGGGTCTGACAGTAGTGCAATTCCACATGAGTGATTGTTGCGTTTTCTGTACACAATGGGGGAAAACCTCCTGTTCTGACTGTAGCTGGGAGGGACTACAGCGTGAGGACTGGCCCATGTGTGAGTGCTTTCCACCATGGGAGGGGCCTGTGGCAGCAACCGTTGGTCACTGACTTCAGTAAGAACAATGGATGTAAATACCAGCAGAAAATGTTGCTAAATTTGTTGGTAGTAGGGCTGGGCGATATGGCCTAAAAATAAAATCTCCGATTTTTTTTACACCAAATCAGATTTTAATCGGGTTTTTTTGTTTCTCCCTTTACTTTCTTAAAACAGAAATAACAAATGACAGAATCTATTTTTTTGAAACTCTTATTTTAATATCTCCTTTGGGGGTCTACCTAAATTCAAAGTTGTGTGCAAAGTTGGTAGCACATACCTGGCGTCCAAAGTTTTCAGTAGGTAAATAAAGCCAGGCTTTTCACTGTATAAACAGGCACCATATATTTTTGAGAAAATCTCGATTTTCCCAAATATAAATCTTCTTAAACTGCAAATTCGAATTAATCGATAAAATCGATTTATCGCCCAGCTCTAGTTGGTAGTGTTATTTATTTTTATTTTTTTTAAACCATCACTGGCAGATCTGAAACAGTTGCTAAATATAGCATCACAGTGGCCAAGTTTGCCACAAGGGCTGCAAAATGTATTTTCAATGTCCTGATATTAATCAAAGCAGGCTAGAACAGCAAAATGATACATCAGATTTAAGCGTTCATTCCAGTATAACACAGTGTGGTGGTGTTTATTTGACATGCAAGAGCAGTATTCGGCACATAACTGAAGTACTGTATGCCTGCCTACCCTCGTCCATCCTTTGGTTCTCTGTACAATGAAAGTGATGCGAGAGTGAGTGACCATTTTAAGGAGCTAAATAACCCTCGTAATGGCATGAAAAATGCCACATCCGTGTGTTTAAGGCTATCCTGGCTGGCAGACCAAATAAAAAGTTGAAGGGGGAAAAGAAGAGCAGACCGTCTGCTTCCATTTTAATTTGTTTATAAAAGCATAATGTCATAAAAATGATTTTTGTGCAATTAACTTCCAGATACGACTCATGTCAGCCCACTCTGAAGCAAAACCCGAAGGCTTCGGGGTGGTTATTAATATAGAAGAAGTGGGTCACTCCGTACACACAAAGCAAACTGGAGGGGTTCCGAGGCTCTGCTGCCATTTTTTTTCTGATCCCTCTGTTCTTCATTTAATCATGCCTGCCGGTGCCCAAACTCAGAAGTAAGCCTCAGACCAACAGAGCGGTGTCCCCTGAGAGGAAGCGCTTTGGAGGAGCAGTCTGAAGTCAGCGAATGCCTGAGCTACTGAAGAAAGTGAGCAACAGGAGTGGGAGAGGGGAGAGCGAGCAACCACTTCCCCACACCATTCGTCTGTCAGCGAGCCAGCGTGCCCACTGGTTCTGTTGTCACCCTGGCATCCTGGCTCTGCCTATTAGCCTGCTAGTTAGACTGGCATTTAGACTGGCAGGACAGACATAAGCAGGAGCCAAGGGGTCTCCTGCTCGGGCAGCGGCGAACTAATGTGCAACTGCAGACAAGCTCAAAGGAGCAAACTGCAATATGCTGCTGCTGCCTCCTCCAATCACGTCAGTCTGACTTAATTTGATTCCAACTCGACAGGATTCAATTACGTTTTATTAATTTTGGCACAGTGCGACTACATCGAGTTTGATTCAATTTCTGCCGATGCAATTTAACTAGATGCAATCAGATTCCCTCGAATTGAAAGAATTTTTAAACAATCTCATCCCGTCTTCCTCTCTCCGTACAAATCTTCTCGTTGCTCTAATTTTTTCTTTCTGGGATTCAGAATGTCGGATTTAATGAGCTCCTCGCACAAGGACCCCAACTGATCAGTCTATCTGTGTCTTCTTGGCTTCTAGTTGGAAGAGACTCCCCGAGGAGCACATTAGTCACTTCAACAACAAAAATGGGCAATTCAGGAGAAAATGAAACAAGTTTGGCAGAAGGTAATATTGAACATGCTGCTGTTTATACCCACTGCACCACAAATAAACTGAGTATTTTTATAAAATGTGCCTGCTGGTACTCGTTCATGTTCTCTCTCAGCACTTTTGCTCCGACTTAAGTTGCTTTCAAGCCCAAAATATCTCATTACAAGACAATCATTTGTCAAATAAGCACAAATTTATATGAGCCCACCTCTAACTGAGGTAGTGTGAGAAGAGGTATGGTCTTTCAAGAAGATGCTCATCTAATAAACGATGTATTTGCCAATAAAAATCAGGAAAACCTTTAACATAATAAATCTCACCAATGGATGTTTCAAAGTAACTAAAAAACAGCAGGGAACCAAAACAATATAAGGCATTAAAGAACTGTCACCGCAGATGAATGTAGAAGGTTGACTGCGTTGTCAGACCATTAATTTTTGGTGTGTAGAGGAGCTCTACACTCAAACCACCAGTTTTAGGTACCTTTCATGGCATTTCATTGCTTCAACAATGTGTCAGAAAACATTCCTGAAGAGATTTTGGTCCGTACTGACATGGCGGCATCACACAACCTCCCAAAGGTGCTCCACTGGATTGAGACCTTGTGATTGTGGAGGACACTAGGGAACGTATTCATGAGCCCAGTTTTGGGGTAATGGTGCTGGAAGAAGCCATGAGACTCAGGTCGGCTGTGGTGTTCAAACGATGTTCAACTGCTACCAAGAGGCCTAAAGTGTGCCAATAAGATTCCTCAACACCTCTATACCACCACCATTGATGCAAGGTGGGAAGGATCCATAGTTTCGCCTTCTTTACTTCCAAATCTTACCCTAGTATTTGAATGTTGCAGATTAAAGAGATACTCATTGGACCAGACGTTTTCCCATTTATGATTACAGAGTTTTGTTAAGCCTGTGTGAATTATAGCCTCAGTTTCCAGTTCTTGGATGAGAAGAGTGGCACTTCGAGGTTCTACGTGTCGTACATTCAGAGATGGTAACACGCTTCTATTATCTCTCTCTCCTCCGACATCAACAGCGCATTTTCTTCTAGCCAACTCAGGATTTTCTTCCATTTTGAATCATTCCCTGTAAACCTGAGAGATGAAAATCCCAGGAGAGCTCCAGTTTCTGAAACACTCAAACTATCCAAACCACGCCACGTTCATAGCCACCTAAATCCCCGTCTTTCTTCCCTACCTCTGTGTTTGTTTGGACTTTTCAAAACGCCTAGAAGCCTAAATACATCGAGCTGCTGTCATGTGATTGTCAGTCACAACTAATCAGCTGTACCTAATAAAGTGAACAACAAGGAGTTGTATAGACAAGGATTGGTTCTCTGGTCTGATTGTCACAATCATTCTCATCATGAAACTCTCAACCTGTAAGTACCAAAGACTTTCCAAGTGTAAAAGGTTTATTATTAAAAAGCTTTGTTACAACAAAGCTCAAAATCAAACAAACACTAGTTTCATTAATTTTTAGGCAAAGTTTTGATTTCATGAAAAGTGGTGGACGTATATTAGTGACAAAAAACATAGAGTCAGGAAAAAGTAGGTTAATTGCAACCGATATTTAAACAAAATATTGAAATTCCACGCCTTATTACAACCCCATGAGAAAGAGCATTGTTTGATATGTAGGCAATGTTACCTCATCCAATCTATAGTAGACTCCTGGTATTCATGGGAGTTATGGGTCACAACTGGTCGAAAATACTTGAGCTGTCATCTAAAAACACTTATAACTGCCTATTTTAATGGTTCAAACAACAAATATACCTTAATATAAATTAATACATGCAGTGGAAACCATCTTGGCACTACCACAGAATCAAACATCTTCTGTCCTTCTTATATCCACTCTTGAGGGTTCAGCCAATCAGTGCCAAAGAAAATAAAAGGTGTTCCTGGATTGCTTCTTTGCAAACACCAGCCAGTAGCGATTCAAGTAGCATTGAACTTAGGTATTTTTGCTTCCAAAGCTGCATTTTCTAATAAATATTTTACATGTGCTCTACAGTGAAAAAACAAACAAATACTACTTGACAGGTCAAGATGTTCTACCATTTTATCCCAGCTAGCCATGCTGCGTTGCTTATTTAATCATTTTTAACCAATAATCTGATGTTTTATGGTACGATGTAGGTATTTAAGAAAATATCGATATGGCAACATATCGCAATATTTTATGTCGTGATATTTTATGTCGCGATATTGTATTGATGTACAAAAGCAATGTATACATTTTTTTATTTATTTAAAATGGAACCATTAATGATGACAGTAACTTTTGTAGTAAAACTAAAAGTATGACTGGTAGTTTGTGGCTGTTTTCACCTTCTTCGTTCCAGTGGATCAACTAGAGCTAGTAATAAAACCGGATGTATTAAAGTATGAAACAGGTGCGAGTGTTTAAAATGCTGGGACAGTTTTTCTTTTAAAATCACAATATATAGTCTTACTCATAGTATTACAATATATTGGATCATCCCCCTGCATTGTGATACCTATCGTTATCACCAGATTCTTGCCAATACACATTCTTAGTCGAATTGAGTCCCAGTCACTTCAAACATACCCTTGAGGTACTAAATTGCTCAAAGGGGTTTCCCAGAACTCTGCAAACAGCTCATTCATTAATAGTATTTTTTGATATGCAGAGGTAGGTGTTACAAAACCTCTGTCTCATTCACTTTCACCAAGCTGTAGTGTTGTTCCTCAGCCATACAGGTGTTTAGGGTCTAAGGTTCGATTATTCAAAGCTGAGGCCAGAGCTCGCCGCCTCGAGTGCTCAAGGACACACGCGGGGAATCAAAAGCTTGCAGGCAAATAAACAGCATATCTATAAATGCAGACACTGGTCTTTGTACAACGGCAGGGCCCTGCTGACTCTGGTCGCTGTTTAATTCGATGCCTGCACGCACAGCTGCCTCCAGGGAGCGATCTCATTCTCATATATGTACTGAGCTCTGTACGTCTGGGCTCTCCCTGTCTCCATTAATCAGATCACACAGTCAGTTTCACGTGCCGCATTCGTTCTGCAAGGAGCTTAAAAGGTGTGAGAAGAATTGAATCAGGGTTAAATCGTCTTCTAGGCAGATTTCCATAGAAAAATAAACGCAGAAGTGTGATTCTGAGACGCAGAGTAGCAAAGGTTGCACCCTCTTGTATTTCTGCTCGCTAATGTGAGCATGCACATAAACTAGCAACCTAAAACATGGTGACTTAGCTCCGGGTGTAATGAGGCACACTGAAACACGTTGGTATAAATCTTTTAAACCCCGAGCCTCTGACACCCCCACCATCCCCAAGAGATACAGCGAAATATCTTAATTACGCCACTTAACATCACATCGGCGAGTCCCGGGTGAGCCCAAGCAAGCATATAATTCATTGTGCTAAGCATCTGCAACAGCCAAATACATAAACCTTCAAGGATGCACGCTGGAGAGAGAGGGAGAGCTGGGAGTTCAAAAGCAAATGTTGTTCCTTCAGGAGCCAGGGGGAATAAAACTGTATTTAGGCGCCAGAAGCACCTGCTGTAGCTGAAGACGGGGGGGCGCAACCCGTTTCTGGCCCACCGTCTGCTCCAGAGCCTCACACTGATAAAACCTCCACTGCAACTTCCCGGCTTCGCTCCAAAGCTTCCTCATTACTCCCATTACAGCAAGCTGTGCGCATTGTCTGCCGGGTCAAACTGCATTGACTTTGCTATCAGAAAAAGCTCGATAAGAATGGAAATTGGTTGGTGGGTGATGTAAGACCCGTGCAACGAGGAATCAGTAACTAAGTCGTGAATATTCAAGTGAAAGCTCAAGCATAGTGGCATCTCTTTGTTTAATGTCTGAATTTAATAATAAATGAAGGAGCAATGATACTCTAAATGCTTCCTTTTCCTTCCTCCATCGATTATTAAGTGATACAGGCCCTCGCAAAAGCACCAAAACGCCTACTTTACGAGGATTTTACGCGACAAACCAGTCTGTATCCAGACCCCTTTAATCCAATCCCCCTAATAAAATCCAGGGCAATCGTTAACCTTCTAGATGTCACCTTACTCATAAAAGGGTGCAATTTAATCTCCAGATGTTCTGTGAAGGCCGCAGAGGTTTTTATTAGAACAAACAGCATCAGGAATACCAAGGAGCTGGAGTAGTGAGAAGAAAGCGGTTTTTGACAAGAAGCATCATGCTGAGGGGGTCTTTTTCCTCAGCAGGGGGCAGTCAAGTTGGTCAGAGCTGAATACAGCGCAATCCTGGAAAAAACCATGTTATCGTTCCAGCAGGATAATGACCCTAAACATACAGCCAGTGCAACAATGAAATCATAGCCAGCTGTTAGAACGACTCTAATCCTATTAGGAATCTGCAGCAAGATTTGAAAATAGAAGCTTAGGAATGTTTTCCATCCAATCTGACTGAACTTGGGTCATTCTGCAAAGAGGAATGGGTTAAAATTTTAAGGGTGAAATATTGGTAGTGAGGCTGGGCAATATGGAAAAAAAATGATATCACGATAATAGTTTTTATATCAGTCGATATTGATATACATCACAATATAAAACAAATCCCTTTCGCATGTCAATATTTAACATTCCCTGGTACCGTTTTTTGATTTCAAGATTTATTTTGAAAAGTTGAACATGTTATCGGATTTTATACAACTGCTTTGGAATATTAAAAGTCAGTTAGGGCTGGGTGATTTTAAAAATATAATCCTTGAAATAAATTCTATTTTTGTTGTGAATGAATTAGTTTTTTCCTTTTCTATTCTTAAAAAGAAATTACAAATGACAGAAAATATTCTCTAAAACTAAACTAATACACGCAGTAAAACAAGATGGAAGGCCTCGGGTGGGCTGACATCAATTTGATATTCCAAAAATGTAATCTTTATAAATAAATTTAAAAAACGAATAAATCAATATATTGCCAAACCCTAATTGGTAGAGAGCTACCACACTTTACAATAACTTGCTCTATATATCACAAGAAAGCCTAAATAAAACGCATCAGGGTTTGTGCTTGTAGCATAACAAGCTGCCATCAGCCATGGCTTTATGCTTCAAAACAACTAAAACAATAAGATCGTTCAGACTAAAGATGGTCTTCAAAACAACATGTTGAACTGATCTATGTCATCAAAGGAAATGGCAGTAAAAACACACACAGTCTGAGCCTCAAAGCATTAGGAGCATGCAACAAGCTTTAAGGACTTCAGCCTTGGCACCACCTTGCAGCGCTCTACCCCCACCTGCCGTCGCGCTCCGGGAACCGGAGCAAACGCTCCGCAAAAAAAAATCTAAAAACCTTCAACTGTACTCAATTTTCCGTGGATTTTTTTTTTTTTTACAAAAAGAAAATGTTATATACTGTTATATTATTAAATATAAGCAGGTAGATGCTGAATACAACACAAGGAGCGCTTGCTCTTCAAGAAACGAGGCCATTGCCCCCCCCCCCAAAAATCCTTCACTGACCAGCACATAAGATGCAGCTGCGCACGTTGCCTTCAATCACGCGCAGGTAACAGCTTTATTTGGCCACGCGCGCGCGCGCACAGCGAACAGGTGCGCACGGACGCCAATTAACAGCCGAGCGTCGCTCTGCAGAAAAAAGAAAAAAAAAATCCTCCAAACTTTGAGCCGCATCGTGAATCTTGTGCGTGACCGCCGTGCGGGATGCGGGGACGTTTCCGCGCTGTCTTAAATCTACGGTATGCAGCAGCAGCAACAACAACAACGCTGAGTGAGGAGGGGGGATAAAGGCGGTGGTCCAAACAAATACAGCTGAAGTTGTGTGTGGGGGGGACAATAAAGATGCGGGTGTGAGAAACATTAAGCGATGCAAAAAAAACGTCAAACGAGTGCAGAGTTTGTGTCTAAAAAAGGCTTGGTCGCCCCCTACTCCCCTTAACAAGGACCCCATCATAATCCCCCTTTTCAGTGCGAAAGCATTCTGGCCCCCTGCAAGACGTGCTTCAACTACCAAGCAACGTCCACTTAACCAATCCGGCCCCACTTCTCCCCGCCTGTCGCAGCGGATCAAGATGGCACAGAACTTGTCCACAAAGTCACCAAGCCCTCCAAAGGCTTTTCCCACGCATCCAGCTCACCTTGACCGACGCCGACGAGCACCCCGAGGAGGAGGGCCGCTTTGAGCATCATTTTCGGGCAGGTCTCGGGCTGCAGGGCGCTGCTCGGAAGAAAGCCGCTGTGGGAAAACGACGCACGCTTTGCTCCGTTCATCCGCCGTCCTGGGCTCCGCTGGCGACTGATCATCAGCTGCTGCTGCTGCTGCTTCTGCTTCCTCTCGGTCCTTCCTATGCGCGCGCTCCCGATCCGCGCTCGCGCATCGATCCTCACCAACCTCACTGCTGGTGGCAAGAAAAAAGCGACCAGAGGAGGAAACAGCCTGTAGTGTGCACGCTTCGCATCGTCTGCTTGGGGCTATTTAGGATGTCCAAGAAGCATCTTTAAAAAGATCCGATCAGCAGGGGCGCACGCAGGTTTTCTTTATTTTAATACATGGTTCCCTGCAATTATCCTCCTCCCATCCAATCCGTGTCCACACTACTTTGTTCAGGTAAATCTGTAAATTACATTTTTAATTCAGGTATTCACAAAGCAGTGGTATCTACTTCTTTGTATCCTGTTGTTTGACATGTTTTTTGTTTTGTTTCACTTCTGCAACGGATTCACAAAGCAAATGGCACTAAACACACGCAGGAGTGCGCAAGCCCAACGGATGGGAGATATTAGCACCTGTTTCTGCTTCGGGTTGCAGCTCTTAAGCCAGAAACAGAAGATGGAGAGAAATTATCAAAGACTTGTTATCTTAAATAACAGAGAACCCCTGGTTGTTACCTGATGAGGCATTCTTCAAACCTTTAAGAACAAACATTGTCACTTTTACTCAAGTAACATTATCAAGTTTTGCTACTCTTAGTTGGGTAAAATTTCTGTATACTCTACCCAGAGCGAGTAACTAAACTAAATGAAGAAGAAACATGTTTAAGAGTTTGAGTGAGACCTCTCGTTTCTACACAAGCTTTGTTCTAATGTTATTTTCTATCTACTGAGACTGTTGTGACATTTAGAAATCAAGTGAATGTTCAGTACCTATTAGTACAGTATTGTCACTGGAAGTACTTTGCAATGCTGTAGCATATATATATATATATATATATATATATATATATATATATATATATATACCTATAACATTGTTTCTTATGCTCTAATTTTATCTTGGAAATATGCTGTTTATTTCTCCATTTTTTTCTCCATTTTAAATACCAGAATTTGTACATAACCGTACCCCATTTTAAAGTAATAAATCAGATGTTATGTTCACAGTTAAGAATACTTTTTACTTTTACTTGAGTTTACATAACTTAAAAATAAACAAATATACATTTCCTGCTTAAAATTCATTCAAACAGCCTAAGAGTGTGCATGTTCCTGGTCAAGTACCTAAGCCCAACCTGTTTTTAGGTTTCTGGAGTTGGATTATTTCAAATAATGTGAAGATAACTTAGCGATGGAGTTGGGGTTACTTCACTTTATCATGCTGGATGGACTTTAACCCAAAGTGGCCTCTCTGGGTCTCATTCCAGGATAACAACTCATTTGCTGGTCCATGACTCGACCCATATAGAACCCATCAGACGTGTTAAAAAGGGTTTCGCTGCTGTAATCCCCCAAAGATCTGCGGCACACTGATGCAATGAGAGTGACCGGGGCAGATAAGGCAAAGTCTGGACTGGCCTCACAGCCGTCTGAAGGCAAGTTATGGTTCTCTCAGGGTTTTATTGTGGAGAAATTTCTGTCAAGTCCTTTTAGTGTAAAAAGTAAAAGCAGCAGTCGGTTCACAGTGAGACCTCGATGGAAATCCAGATGTAATAATTTAACTGTAGGAATGGTATTTCATTTCTATCCAGTGCTCCACACCAGAGAATCCAAGCCTCTTTGGTGTTTTTACAAAGTTGTGAGCAAATTAGAGCTGACGTGTCTTGTGCTTTGGGTCGGTAGTGGTGAAGGTCTTTACTATTAGCCTCATGGTGGAAACAGAAACCTCACTGGGTGTTATCTGTAAGTATTGCTGCAGGTCGGGGGACTTCCAAGCACTTACTTCCTAATCTCATCCATGCATCTTCAAGGAGTCGTTAATGGTGATGCTGTGGGCAGGAAGGATCTCCAGGACCAGTCAGTCTTACAACGATTCTGAAGAGGCCTCTGACTGAAGACTGTTGCTGTATTACAGTCATGACATGTTAACAAGTCGATATCTAGGCAGTAGAGACGATGTTCCACAGTAACATGTCCAGAACGACACTATCAATTCTTCATTAGCCTACGTCACAATTTAGCCGCGCAAGTGCTGCTGGGAGCTAATGCTAGACAAACAAACCGCATTTACCAGTTAAAAAAAACACACAGGGCGCTTGGACGTCCATGTGAAGGCAGAAATTATATGTGAAATTTAAATGCATCTCACAAATGATCAAATGTAAAACGGAGGAGGTTGTTTTGATGGAGAAAGACATACCAGGAGATTAATTGATTATTCTGTCAATTGACAATTATCGATTGACAGAACTGAAGCACCGGCTGGTATGTCACGGTCAAAGTAAAAATGTGGAAAAAACTACGAGAGGCTATTGAAAAGGTGTGGAGATGTATTGGAATAAAAAAATACAGGTTTATCCTGGAGTGGATGGTGGTAAAATGGTATGAACTGAAAAATAAAGGACTCGCTAGCCAAACACATGTTTACACCTGTTACCATGACAACGCCCGACAGCGGCTGGCCCACAGAGTTACTAATTCCACTGTGAGTAAATCTAAGTGGCAAAAGGTTCATTTGACATATGAAATATACGTAGTTTGTGTTTTTTTGTAGCCTGTTATCAAGAATTATTGCGTTTTATACATTTATTATGGAATTTTCTTTTCTCATTATTTTATGATTTGTTTCTCCTAACTTTCTCCGACATCCTATCTGGGTATACCTAGAGTCAGATTTGCACAACCCCCAACACAGGGCCGGCCCGTGGCAAAGGCAGCATAGGCAAATGCTAAGGGCACCGTATACCATGGGGGCGCCAGAGCCGCGTAAGGAACCTTCTGCTTTCGTTGTACTTCATTGTCAATGCAATGAGAGGAGCAATAATAGAATTTACATCACATTGACTTCCTATTATAAGTTCTTACAAAAAACGCGCCCAGGGGGGAATTGAAGGGATCACACATACACTTAGCTCACCGTGCAGAACAAAACATGAGGCGCCGCAAAGCAGGATGGGAAACCACCTCCACCAATCAGACTTCTTTTACCCGCCATTTGGTTTTTGTTTTTATTGCGTCAAAAAAAGTTAATATGTCAAAGCGTCCCAAATGATCTGGTGCCCAGGGGAGGAAAACAAGAAAAGAAGAGGAGGAAAAACGCGACAAAGACAAACGTAATGTTACAGTAAAGATGATGTCAATATTATTTTGATTTTACATAATCAATCATGTCATTAGCATACATGGTTAGCTAATCTATAAATAGCCAGCACCTTCTGCTAGTTCTAATCAAAATATTAACAGTCAAGGGTTCTAACAGATAACCCTAGCACTATTATTATGGAAAATAGTGATATGAGTACCTTCCTCGGACAAATGTGTAAATATTAGATCTAATCAGCAGGTGTATTAATGTTAATTTCATTGGCATCATTATCTCACGTTTTGCCAGCTTGTAATAATCAATCAAAATACCATTAATAATCATAATAATTCCATAGTTGTAACGCCAGCTGTTAACTGTGTTACAGCTCATATTGTCTATAAAGTGTGTTTATCATGTTAAACTTTACAGCTGTGTTAAAGTGCACATCATTAATGTTAGAGCATAACGCATGCAATATTATACAGCAGTTAACTGATTCTTTTGCATTCTGCTAATTAGAACTTCATTGTAATGACAATAAAATTTAAACTATTACTAATATGAATTACTAATATAATTTGTATCTGAAAAAATACATTGTATATTATACACTATGGTCTACATCATGTATTTATCTCTAGGTTTCTCATTTATATTATTTCATTTTATTTTATTTTTTAAATCAGGTGTTTATTATTAGACTGGTGTCATATACTCCTTCTGTCTTCAGATGCGCTGCTGAGGTTTCTCAGTCCCACCCTTCCCCATCCCTCTGTTGCCTCCACCTCAGCAGCACAAACCAGCAGTGATGCAGCAGCATCAAGCGGACCTTCTGTTTCTCCAATAGACCCAGCTGACTGGCTTTGAATGTGCAATTGTTTTATTTAAATAAAAGAATGTCGAAAACAAAGCTATTAAGTTTCTTGTGAGTATATGTACACTAGCAGTGCAAGTACTGTACTGCGATGCAAGGGGGCGCCACTTAAAATCTTGCGTAGGGCACCAAATTGGTTAGGGCCGGGCCTGCCCCAACAGCAGAGCTTAGTTGCTTCCTGTTTAAACATCGAGACCAAACTACAACTTTGTGACAATCGGAGCAACTCGGACCTGCACTTGTTTGTCTAGGGCTACCACCCAGAATGCATTGTGAAGTTATATCATAATCTATTTTTAGCTACTGTGAAAGGCGCTATTGACACTGCTAATCCACCTCATTTGCTTTTGCCTCTTTAAATCTCTGTCTGGCCGTATGGTCAGATGCTGGAGTAGGGGATATGATCCTTGTTCATTATGATTGATAGTAGAGATGATTTGAACTTTCTTCTCCTCTCTCTGGCTTGGTCCTGATCTGCATCCATGAAGCCTACTTCTCAACTTTTATGGAATTTGGGGTCATAGTTCAGTTATTCTTTGACCTTCTGAGACCCTAATCAGCAACTCGTGGTTCCCAAAAAATCATGAATCTAGACAAATAACAAATCAGAACTAACGTAACAGAGCTACTCGAACATACTGCCACCATGAGTGGCACAGTTTTATAGAAAAGAATCTGATATGAAAATCTGATGGTAGCTGCTCATAGCTTCATCTTACTGCCACCAGGTGGCAGAGTTTCTGTTTTCTATTAAAGCTGGGCATACAGTCCAAGGTATTTTCAGTCATAGTATTCAGCTCCAGCTCAAACTGTTTGTATACGTCGCAGGGTTCGGTAATTCACAGCCCAGGAATCAAGGTCTCACACTGTAATTGCGTTGACGACATGTCCGACTCTTGAATACAGAAAGAAGAAGAAGAAGAAGAAGAAAAAAAACCTGGCGTTGAGGACACCCTCACCTGAAAATAAGAGAATGCTCAACAAAAACAAACGCACTTCCTTGGCAACCTTTGCCATTGTGTGCAGAAAAAAGTGTGAAAACTGTAGAAAAAGGGAGCTGTTAATTGTTTCTCCCTTGTGTATTACACGATGCACAACTCACAACCAAGGCAAGGCAATTTTATTTGTATAGCACACTTTCAACAGCAGGGTAATTCAAGGTGCTTTACATGATTTGGTGATAAAAAAAAAAACAGACATGGAATATAAAATTGGAAATTAAAAGTAAAAAGAACACACATTACACATGATACACAATAAAGCAAGAGAGCATGAACACATTTAATACATATGACGCAATCATTTACTCGAAGGCAATTCTAAACAGATGGGTTTTTAGTCTCGATTTAAAGCAGTTCAGAGTTTCAGCAGCTCTACACTCGTCAGGAAGTCTGTTCCAGATAAGGGGAGCATAGAAACTGAAAGCTGCTTCTCCATGTTTAGTTCTGAGTCTAGGGATGTTTAGTAGGCTAGAGTTGGAGGACCTGAGTGGTCTTGGTGGTTGGTACCGTGACAACAGGTCTTCAACATATTTTGGTGCTAAGCCATGTAATGATTTATAAACTAGTAAAAGCTTTTAGAAGTCTATTCTCTGAGCTACAGGGAGCCAGTGTAAGGACTTTAGAACTGGGGTGATGTGCTCTACTTTCCTGGTTCTAGTGAGGAACACGAGCAGCAGCGTTCTGGATCAGCTGCAGCTGTCTGATTGACTTTTTAGGCAGACCTGTGAAGACGCTGTTGCAGTAATCAATCCGACTAAAGATAAACGCATGGATGAGTTTTTCTAGGTCTTGTAGCGACATCAGTCGTTTAATCCTAGAGATGTTCTTCAGGTAATAGAAGGCTGACCTTATTATTGCCTTTATGTGACCCTGGAGGTTCAGGTCTGAGTCCATTAATACACCTGGATTTCGTGCCTGATCAGTAGTTCCTAGCTGTATTAACTGAAGCTGTGTGCTGACTCTTGATCGTTCCTCCTTGGGTCCAAAAATAATTACTTCAGTTTTGTTTCTATTCAGCTGGTAAAAGTTATGGCACATCCATCCATTTATTTGGTTGATGCATTGACTAAATGCATTGATTAAGCCAAAACTTGATTTAAGAAAAAGTCGTCGGAGGGGAAAATCGCCACAAAAATCACACAACTCAACTTAATCCTAAACTCAACTTCTACTTCTAGTTAGAGCAGCACCTCTGTTCACACCTAACAAAGCCCCTGATTGGTTGTGCCTAGGAAACACACAGCTGATGCAGCTAAAATTCGTCATTCAATGTAAGTTTTAGTGTTGAAATTGAATAAAATCCTTGTGATATCAGTTTTGGTTTATCTATTTAACCTGTACTTGTGTAATTCGTTCATCTGTAAACAAGGCACAGTCGAGTCCAAGCATTAACTGGGGAAGCTGTTTAGCACTGCGAACAGATACTTGTGCATGCACAGAGGGTGTCCTGTGGCCTTCTTCACAAGGGAGCTATAAACCCCAGCGGTTTACTCAGTTTATGAGGTAATTTTGCCATTAATTAAAGATTGTAAGTATAAGTTATGGCTCTGTGGGTCTTCTAAATCTGTCGCTTCTCTTTGTATGCCTGGGATAAAATTAAACACGATTTATTTGCTCCCAAACAAAGCTTAAGGAGTAGCTTCCTTGCTTGAATTTTACTTTTCTAAAGGTGATTGGAGTGACCTAGAATTTGACAGGATAAAGAGGCCAATTTCTCTTTTCAAAATGGAAAAGAAAAGGGAACATGACGCTCAAGTAGGGTAGATGTGCAAGGGGAAAAGTTCAAGTCTTCATTAGAAACATAGATGCCATCTGCATGTTTTTTTGCAAGCCTTTCTGTTCTAAAATCTCAAATATAAACCTTTGAGGTTTGCTAAAAGCTACAAGAACAGCAGGAAACTGTTCTCCTTAGCCCAAATGCAATGCTTCTGATGTTGCCTCTGTTTCAGGAGGGGCTTAACACGAGAAACCCAACAGTTGTGACCCACTTCCTGGATCCATCTGTGTATGGTGACTAATGAAGCTCCTAAAGCTGCAGTTTATGTTTTACCAATCACCACAAAACCCTTGAATGGGCTTTGATCCACAATCTTCTCAGATCACACTTTTTCCTTCCACTCAACTTTCAGCAAAATGTTTTTAATTGGTCTTTTAACGTATTCTAATTTTTAGAAAAAACAGAATTTGTGTTTTTTTTTATTAACTGTAAACCATAATCAGCTAAATAAACAGTTGAAATATATCACTGTGAGCAGGGGCGTCTCCAGCCTTTAAGGAGCACCTGAGCTAAGCCCAGACAAGATTTGGTATTTTTGAAATATTAGATTAAAAAAAAGAGTATTACAATAGATAATAGAATACATAGTAAAGTGCCTAAATTATCATTTATTTTCAATGCATGCATGTCAAAACAGATTACATCTGAAAACATCAAAACCAAACTATAATTTAGTTTGATCAATCTTTCTTCACTTGCTTCACTCTGTTGGTCTCCCTTTTTCTTCTTTACTTGAATGTCCCTTTCTGTTCCCCATTTGTCTTTGCTTTTTCCATCTCTCTCCTCACACCAGGGAACTCCAACAATTTCTTTTTTTTTAGAATTACATTGCTCACCAACACCGAGCACATACGTTCATTCATACACTATCATCATTGGTACTTGCATAGTCTGTTTGGCTCTGTCAATAATGCCAAAATGGTAAATGGGCAAATAAGGTAAATTACTTATTTTATTTATTATGTCTTCAATGATGCACTGTTATTGACCTGGTTTGAACTTGCTTCTCTCCATATTTTAACAGGTATTATGATAGTTGGAATTAAAAGAACCTTTTCTTATTAATTATCTATAACACAATGTTAGAATAAATAATTGTTACCAGTTCACATGCTTAATGATGATGCTGGTGCTTCTGCTAGACCTGCAGCTACAGCTCCTCCCTTTAGCTCATCTCTCCTACCCTCTACTAAATCATGACATCAGAATTAACTGTGCAAAATATGATTATTGTAAACTAATAATACAAAACACAAACTAAATATCCTTATGCAAACAACTGGGCTACATCAAGTCATGATGCATCAAGAGTGTTACCAAAGTGTTTACTTGATTAGCGATCTCTAGAACAAAGAAATCCTACTTAAATAACTGAGACCAATGTCCATGTTTGATTGGAACAGCTCTGCTGCTGCTGCCTCCTTCTGTCTGGAGCTCATCTTTGCTTCCTTCTACAAAATTATAAAATCAAATCAAAGTGTGCAACAAACCAACAGAAAACAAGTCGCACATATATTACTACAATAATATAAAACAAACAAGCAGATAATAAAATCAAATCAACAAGTTCAACAACAATGGAAGCGTTCAGCCTTCATGCCTAAAGCAGCAGTTCTCAAGTGGGGAATACTGTCTGGAGGAGGAACGTGAGTTAAAGAAATGATCAGATATATATATATATAATTTTTAATTAACAGAAAAGAACAAATTTTATAGTCAGCATTGCTATATTAGTGCTTCCCACATCAAGTTTGCAATGATATTTTTCCTTTTTTGGACTGTGCTCTGTAATTAAAAAGTTATTTTGTTGCTTTTGTATTCGTAATTCATCATGAATTTCCTTAGTCAATGTGCTTACTAAGTAGGGATGTAAGAAAATATCGATACACTGACATATCGCGATATTTTATGTCACAATATTGTACCGATATTCAAAATCATTATATTGATTTTTTTTGTTGAATTTGAATGGAACCATTAATGATGACAGTCATTATTGTAGTAAAATTAAAAGTATGACTGGTAGTTTGTGGCTGTTTTCACCTTCTTCGTTCCGGTGCATCAACTAGATCTAGTAATAAAACTGGATGTGTTAAAGTATCAAACAGGTTGGAGTGTTTAGGATGCTGGGATAGTTTTTCTACAGTTAAATTCAGTTTTAAAAATCACAATATATCGTCTTACTCATAGTATCGCAACATATCGTATCGTCTCCCCTGTATCGTGATACATATCGTATTGCCACATTTTTACCAATACACATCCCTATTACTAAGGATAACTAGTTTGCTACACACAGGACAGATAAAGGAAATTATGCATAAGCCAGCGTTTGCCTTTGTGAATGACTTCATTTTACAAAGAGAAATTCTTACCCTTGGCCTCTCTAGAAAAAGCTGAGGAGTTGCAGCAGTTTTTTTTGTAATTTTCCATGATCCATTGATTTCTGGTTAGTCATAGAAATCGTAATATATGTTCTGGTTTGGGGCTATGCAGTTTTCTGCGCATGCATTTGTACAGAGAGGCCTCGTTAGGAGGGGCCGTTTGCCCACGGTAGTGACATAGCTGACTATGGCAAGCAAAGGTATGGCAAGGCGTATGTTAACGTCTTGCCATACCTTAAAGCCCCAGAAAAATCGGCTGACTGCGTGCAATGAATCTTGCCGAAATGCAGAACAAATCGTTTGAGAAACTGTTTTATCCCTACTGCTGTAAGCCTCCTGAATAAGCATAAGAATAAGTCTTAGCTTCTATGTTTTTATATGTTCTTATGTTTTTATGATTTATGTGGAAATGTCTGTATGTCTTAATGTTTATGACTCGGGTACAAATAAAGTCTTCTTCTTATTATATTGACCAGATATTTATATACACTCCTCTAAAAATTGTTTTATTTTTTTAGGCCAGTAAGGATTATAAAAAAAATATTTTTGTTTGCCAAATGGCAGAATTGCGAGATACTTTTCTTTTCTTTAAATACAGAAGTTTATATTACGGAAGAGGATTAGGGCCACTGAAGAAAAAAAAATAGAATTCTGAGAAAAAAGTCAGAATTCTGACTTCAATCTCAGAATTCTGACTTTAATCTCAGAATTCTGACTTTATTCTCAGAATTCTGACTTTAATCTCAGAATTCTGACTTTGTCTCAGAATTCTGACTTTAATCTCAGAATTCTGACTTTTTTTTGGAAATGAAAAAAAATCCTTTGTAAAAAAAATTTTTTGTTTTAGGTTTCTGAAAAAAGTCAGAATTCTGAGATTAAAGTCAGAATTCTGAGATTAAAGTCAGAATTCTGAGAATAAAGTCAGAATTCTGAGATTAAAGTCAGAATTCTGAGAATAAAGTCAGAATTCTGAGAATAAAGTCAGAATTCTGAGATTAAAGTCAGAATTGTGAGAATAAAGTCAGAATTCTGAGAATAAAGTCAGAATTCTGAGAATAAAGTCAGAATTCTGACTTTTTTGGAAATGAAAAAAAAAATCCTTTGTAAAAAATTTGGTTTGTTTTAGGTTTCTGAAAAAAGTCAGAATTCTGAGAAAAAAGTCTGAATTCTGACTTTAATCTCAGAATTCTGACTTTTTTCTCAGAATTCAATTTTTTTTTTCTTCAGTGGCCCTAATCCTCTTCCGTATTATATACATCAATTACTATTCGTTTAAAGAACCTTGGAAAGCCCATATGATGATGTCATGGTTTTGATAGCTTCTGGCTGTTGGGATCTTTAGATGTTATTGTTTATTTTGGGGTTTGCTTTGTTTCTTTATTTGGCTCACATCCCGCCCTGAACACGCCCAAATCCGGCTATAAAAGGTCAATGCAAAGCAGGACATGAATATTGATGCATATGAAGAAGAGGGGAAATATGGCAACAACAAAAAAAACCAAGAAGAGAAACTTTACGGAGATGGAGATTGAAGTGCTAGTGGGTGAAGTGGAGGCTAGAAGAGACATTTTATTTGGTGGACACAGCAGTGGTGTCACAAATAAAAGGAAGAACTGCGAGTGGCAGCATGTGGCGTCTGCAGTGCAGACTGTCAGTGCAACTGACAGGACGGTACCCGAAATAAAAAAAAAGTGGTCGGACCTCAAAGTCGAGGCAAAAAACTTACCTCTGGAGGGGGTATGTGTACACCCGAGCTGACACCACTGGACAGGAAGATGGCAAGTATCATGGGAACATCAAGCGTGTACGGTAATGTGTCAGAGAAGGAGGGCGACACCGACCTGGCAGAGACGACAGATGAACCCGGTAAAGCACCTTTTGGATATATTTTATTACGTGGCTACGTTAACAAATTTGAGCATATTTTAAGGATGAGGAGGCTGAGGAAGATGAGGTTGCCCAGCGTCCGGCTGCCCCCAGCACCAGTCCTACCGGTGCCCGTGGTGCATCCAGCAGTGAGCAGCTTCTGACTGAATCTGTGTTTCAGACACAGAGAGACACCATCAGCGCCATCAATTCTGTGACAAACGAGTTAAAGGAAATAAAGAGTGTGCTGTGCGACATAGTGACAGCCATTGGTACCTTAAATGATACAATAAAAAATTTTAATAAATGAACCTTGTCGTTGTTATCTCCAACGCTGCATTACATCCTGGCGGATCCTTGCTCCCTGGGTGAAGGCTTCCTGTCGAGGAGGAGGCGGCTGTGGGTCGGGGTTCTCCTGCTGGGGAGGGGGTAGGCCAGGAGGGAGGGGAATCCCAATTCTCAGTGCCATGTTAGGAAGAATTCCCCATGTCCTCACGATCTTGCAGACCTTTGTAGGGTGGTATAATAGTCTGCCACCCGAGGCATCCAATGACCGCCACCTACATTTTAACAGGCCACCATATTAGTGATCATCATGTGTGAATCACATATGATTTGCACATTAATACTGTGTACATGTTTCCGATTGACGAAAACAAATTCATCCTCAGACGGGGCCCTTATAGCAATATGGGTGCAGTCAATTGCGCCGATTATGTTTGGGAAACCGGACATTGCTGCAAATTGCATCTTAATTTCGGCCTGCTCCCCCACAGTATATGGAAACGTGATGTATCGCCTGCTCATTTTAATGATCCCATCCAAGACTGCAGGCATTGTTGCGCTCAGGGACGGCTGTGATATCCCAGACCTAGTAAATAAATATAACATATTCGAAGGCATTATTTCCAAAAAGGGACTTTGGGCAGAATAGTAAGAATCATGTCACTCAGACACATACCTGTCGGCTAATTCCCGCTGGTAACAACCAGTTGCAAGAAACCCCAGAGTGGTGAGCACCTGGAGCTGGACCGGAATGGCACGGTTCCGCCTGGACGGTCTCTCCAAAACCGGGCCCAATTCAACACAGAGATCCAAGAGCACAGCTCTAGGGAATCTGAATCCGCTTATTAGCCAGTCATCATCATGGGCAAGGAGGTCCGCATGATCCCTGAACACGCGTTCTCTCCTAATCCTTTCATTTGCAAAATCTTCTAGCAACGCCAGTGCATCCATGTCAAATATTACGCTTGAAAGTAGTCAGGGTATTTCTATTGGCAGCAATAAGACTGACTGCTTCCTTCCTTGGCACAATGAACGTGCCAATCAATGATATATGGTACAGATGATTCAATTTATTAATTGGCATACAGTCCCGGCCCTTTTATCTGAGTTTAAGGTTTTGAGTTAAATTTTATGTATTTATTTTAATATTGAAAAATGTTTTTAGAAGAGCTATAGCTCACTGCAAAGCTACAATATAGACATCATTGCTGGTTTGGATGTTTATAATAACATGAATCCATAATTAATGTTTGGTGTGAGCTGAAATGATATGTGTGAGAGGAGTAATATGCAGTCTGGCTGCAGTTCACCACCTCACCAACTGCGTCGTCGATTCCCCCCGTCTCCAAAATGTCCGTACGCACGGGTCAGAGTTGGCGTACAGGTGCGCACATTTTCCGTTCAAGTCTGTTTTTTATAAATCACAACTTTTGCTTTGAAAGTGGCGTACGCCAGTTTCAGGCCCCGTTTTGTACGCAACGTTGATAAATGAGACCCCTGGTTTTTCTCTCTCACTTCCACTCCTCCTCAGCATATTTAAGTCCTGCAGTTCGCCTTGTTCTCCACTGGTTCCTTCCGTATAATCTCCCAGAATTCCCTGTGTTTGTAAATTGGAAACCTTTTGTTAAATAAATTCAACTCTTGAGCATAGCTATCTGCATTTGGCTCCTCCTTAAAACAACCAAACATGACACGGACAGCTTCTCCGTAGCATTTTGGTTAAAAGGAGGCACACCTCCATTTAAATTATTAGTCTTCCTTGAGCCATCTTCGCTTTCTTTGGTTCTGTTTTGTTATTTCTGGTTCACATGCTTCCTTCTCCGGTACATTTTAAGCTCTATCCTGATCCTGATGATCACCTCTTTTTGGGGAACTGCTGCCTACCTCCAGCGGTCATCGATCGAGAGGCGGGGTACACCCTGGACAGGTTGCCAGTCCATCACAAGACAACACAACCACGCACTGATGCTGCAACTCACACCTAAGAGCCATTTAGAGACCAATTATTCATTTAGTCATGTTTTTGGACTGTGAGAGGAAGCTGGAGTACCCAGTGACAACATGCAAATTCCTTGCAAAAAGTCCCAAAAGTGCAGCTACCGACTGCAACACCGTGAAGAACACATCATCTAGCAGATATTTGTAATGTTTAACTAATTGCAAATAAAGTCCTCCAGTGCAGAACCAGTCCACCCTCGGTGTGAACGACATGAACCGTTCTCCTTTTAGGAAGTGAACTCTTTCAGGAGAAAAGCTAGGGATGGGGTCTGCAGCTTGTTTGAACTCCCCTTAGGCGCCTTGTCCAAATCTATGTGGGTTGAAAGAAGATAAAATTCAGGCCGTTTGTAAATGTAGTTCTAGTTTTTTTCAAGTAAATTGCTGTGAGACAAAAAAAACTCTCACTAGTTGGAAGAACATTTCAATGCTGCACATTTTCACCTCCATTTAAATGCAGAGCATAATTCCAGCTGTCAGGGTATGCACGGCTGTACTTAAGAGCCACAGTCCATTTCATGGCGAACGTGTCGCTGACAGAGAGTGTCACTTCTTCTCTGTTGCAGGGGCTTTGCGTCATGCAGCTCCCTTTGTGATGGGAAAGGAGAGATTAAGCGTTTTGCGCCTGGTGGAATGACTCGTGGCCTTTCTTAAAGTCAGGCTGTCAGCGACGGCTCTGTCGTCGCCGCTGCTGCTGTCAGCAGAGTGGGTCACACATCTCCCGTGGAGAGCGGTCCTCACAGCAGACTCGTGTGCACAGATAATCCATTGTGGAAGTTCTTGGACTGTTCGTCATCTCCTCAGATGGGTGATGAAGACGTCACTCGCATTGCTGTGGATCTGATTTTCTAATCCGTCAATCGGGAACATTTTGAACTCTGATGAAACAAACTGCTTGATGTCATTCCCAGTCATTCCCTTCTTTATCCCTTTGCTCCACCTAATGTTGGATGTCTCTGAATCTAGAGTCGTTGACAAACATCACATTCACTCTCCACCGGTTTTATTTCTGTTTGTGCTTCTATGTTGTACATAAATAATTACCCCCTAAACCCTAATAACTACCATCAGGTGTTTGCGATAACTGGAAATGAGTCTTTGACTTCTCTGTGGAGGAATTTTGTTCCAACATTTTGCAGAATGCAGACCATGAACAGCCATTTCCATTGCAATGACGTTTGAACTTTGACTAGGCTACTCCAAAACCTTCAGAGGTGGACTTCCTGGTGGTGGATCATGTCCTTTGAGCTTAATGTCATGAAATAATGGAAAATCTCCTTCCCGGGTTTTGGCAAGAGAGAAGAATTCCTGTTTTTCCAGGTTCTAAAGATGCCCCAGTCGTATAATTTCTAGGCCGATGATATTCACCTCTACTGTTTTTCTTTCAAGTCAACTTCATATTTAAAGTTGTCCTCCTTGATGAACTATTTTTGTAGTACCCTAATGATTGCCCCAGAGAACCAGATGACTGAAACCAAGCAACACCTTGGTGTTCTGGCCTCTTCTGTCCAACCAAACCTCAGAAATCTTGATATTACTTTTGATTCTGCCATTTCATTGGAGCACCATTCTCTGGGATGAATCAGAAACTGATAAGAAATATTTCAAGGCTTTGAATGTCGGTGTCAAAAGCTGAATTAGAGAGGATTATTCGTGCCTTTATGTGTTTAAGAAACATCTTCCAGTCAGTTCTGAATCCTGCTTCAAGGTTTTTAACCAACACATGAAAGAGGAAAGAGGTAGCAGATTACTCCAGTTTTACTCTCTTTACATTTTACATTTTTAAATTTTAGTCTTTACTTTTAGAGCTTTGTGTGGTCAAGCCCCTGCTTATACCTACAATCCTTCACTCAAAGGCTGCTACTGGTTCCTCAAACACATTTTAAGACACTTTAGAGGCGTGGCCCCCAGATTGTGGAAGCGGTTGCCTCCATATTTCTCCGTTTTGATTCAGTTGATTCTTTCAAGAAGCAGCTGAAGAGTCATTTATTTAAACTACCATAAAGCTAGTTTTATGCTTCATTATGTATTCTGTTTTTGAATGTTTGTTCTATTGTACGGCACTTTGTGGTTTTTGACTGATTAGTCCCCAGAATATGTTCCCTTAAGTCTTGGGGACTTTCTTTGGTCTCTGTCAATGTTAGTATGGTGTGTACTATGTAATACTGTGTATTTCTTTGGTACTTTTCTCCTGACTGATATCTTTGTACAATTAGATCATATTCATCTGTTGTAATGTCATGTCATGTTTATGTTCATGTCCAGAAGTCGTGAATTAAAAGGTGGTTCATAAGTAGCAGAAAAGTAAATAAAATGATCTACATAGAACCTTTTAGGACATAGATCACAAAGTGTTGTAGAGAAGAAAACTAAAATAATTAAACATCATTACAGCGAACTGATTCATTAAAAACAATTTTGTAAAATCTGAGTTTTTAAGTTGCTCAACAGAGTCCAATGACCTCCAACTAAAGGGGGGAGAAGTCCAAAGTCCTGGAGCTACTGCTGACAAGGTCCTGTCACCTTTAGTTTTCAGCCTTGTATGTGGCAGGTCTTGGTCACATGACCTTAGGGACCTGCTAGGGACATAAGGATGTAAAGAATTAGAGATGTAAGCCGATGCTTGACCACTTAATATCCTAGTATTGAGAACAAAGATCTTGAAATGAACTCTGGAGGCAATGGAGCTGGGATGAGGAGCGGTGTGACATTAGAAACCTGTGGTTGTTTGGCCAGACGTCTGACAACAGCGTCCTGTAAAACCCGCATACAGTCCAATGATGCTTTTTCAAACTCACAGGTTTTGATCGTGAGATAATGCAACTTAACTCAGGAATATAAGTGAGAAAAACATGAAAATTACCATCTAATGTGAAACTACAGTCAAAGGGACCAGGAGCTTCCATTATTAGAGATGTATGTTTTTCTGGAGCACAAACACGAATGATAGTTTTATCTCCATTCAGAGAAGATTTCAAGCCATCTAACGTTTTACACGGTTCTGTATGATCTTCAGTTTTGAAAGCTCCTTAGTCCTGAAAGAGATGTATAACTGAATATCATCTGCGTATTGGTGATATAAGACTATGGCTGAATCATACATAACAAAAGCATGTTGATAAAAAAAATGGTATTGCTTGATATCAATAATTATCAATAACTATCAAAAAATGTAGAAAATATATTTAAAGTGCAGCCAAGGGCCTTTTATGCTGTTCTTTAAATCATTTTCATAAAGAACTCACAAAAACTGAATTCAATTCAACCCACAATTTAAACACTTTTTACATTTTTTTTATTTTTTTCACCATAACTGAATGTATGTAAGAAACAAAAAGAAATCAAGTGAAGAGACTTGAGTGACATAAGTAAATACTGACGGACACAAAGAAAAGAATGTTATTAACCATTTTGTTCTTGATTGAACATTATTTTAATTATGATATAAATTTAAATTGCAGGGCTTATCTTGATAGCTTTTTAAGTTTGATAAGATTTTATTATATTATTGGCTCAGACGTTTGGCTTAGTTTTTGTGCTTAAAAGCTGTTGGCTAAGATAGGGCTCTGATCAGACACTTTGTTGTATTTATCGGAAGCAAGAAAGCCCAGTTTGGTTTGCATTGCTTGCAGAGGATTCTCCCGACTACGTTGTGGCACTGGGGGCAACAGTTCGCATTCCTGCAGGTACCAGCAGCTTATGGTTGTGTTACTAGACTTTGCTTTTATTGATTCTCTGCAAATTTTGCAAACGACCGTTGTTTAGGTTTGGTCAGACTTGTAAAACCTGAAATATTGCCATGCTGGTGAATTACTGAAACCGTTTTTTTGGAACAATTTCCTCCGCTGCTCCTAGCTATGACGTCTTTTGAAATACCTTTCATTTGCTCTCTTTTGTGGTTTGAGAGCGGCGAGGCCTTGGTGACAGAGCGTGTTTGGGTCTGAGTTTCTGATTGATTGGGAGTAAGAAATGACCACCCGCTAGGATGTAATGAAAAAGGAGGGGAAACTTTTTTTTCTTTACATATAATGACCATTTTATCGCTTACATAAGACACGTCTATCGGTCGATATATATACTGTTGTTGAATTATTGTCCAGCTCTATACGAGACATCTTTAAAAGTGCTAAACATGTGTTAAAGAAGGAGCATGTAAACCGGAAGTTACTTAGTTACTTTTGTTTTGACAGCGGTAAGACGGTCTCTCCTAAGTAGTGCAAGAAAGACAGTGGGACATAAATCTCAAAGTAGTGGCTTTTTCATAAAATAACTTTTTTTTAAAAATGCAATTGCAGATTAATTGCTAATCTATAAATCAAAATGGGCAACACGAACAGTCTCAGTGTTGTGATTTTCCCCAAATGACCCAAAGAAGACCAAACTGTCAGGTACCATCACAATGTGATGTTAGACAGAACTATACCCTTATTTGATGAGACGGTGTTAAACCTGTTAGAACGTGTTAAATAAACTAAACACTCATCAAATAAACATAGCAGCTGCTAAACAAATTGTTAAAAAAAAAATTTAATTGCCCCGCCCTAATGTACTTCTAGAATACAGTTCCTTTATTTGTGTCCATCCTTAGTGTTACTCTGAACCTCCAGTTAATTTTGAGCAGCAGTTGATTTTTAAAGTTAGTAGAGTTCTGTCAGGAACTGCGGGCGGCGTGGCGTGGAAGGGTGAAAGGCTATTTATTAGTGCTGTTGGTGATGATGATGATGATGATGATGATGATGATGTCATGGCTGGAACGGAGAGACAGGACATGGACGAGCAGGAATGGATGACGGAAGAGGTTAAAACACCCTGGTAACATCGATAATGATCCGGCGTTGAGTGAGGGGAAGTGACGGGTTATAAAGGCAGGAGGTGAGCAGGATCAGGTGTGGTTGATTGGAGACACAGGTGAGGACAATGATGAGAAGAGGGAGCGAATAGGGCAGCATGACAAGTTCATCCTTGCTCGTTTTGCAGTAAAGTATTTTCTGTATTGGAAAATAGGATGATTTTTTACAAATTATTTAATTCTACATATTCTAAATTACTTTTAAAAATTACAACAAATCCCCCAGCATTAGTACATACATGCCTGTTGAAAAACAATAAAACCGGACAATTTAATTTCTTTCCGAATTCCCCTCCACCCCTGACGACTCGGACAAAATGTGAAAAGTGGACAGGTGAAAAAGAAGACGTTTACTCGCATCATTCACTGATGTCCTTGATTAACTTGAGCATAGCCTTTTATTAAAATATGACTTGACCGTAACAGTAGTTTAGTTTAACTTACCTCTACTTGTTTGCGCAGGATTGTTATGGAGTTTTTAAAAGCTGATACCTCTGTCTCTCTGGGCAAACGCATAATAATGGTGTTGCCTTTCTTGAACTGAAGCCGAAGTGGTCATCTAAATACGGCCAGGGGTTAACCAACGTTTTCTTTGAGTTTAACTTTATTCGACGGGGTCTCTTTGTTCACTGGATCCATACCAATGTCAGGTGCTTCCAACTTTATCCTGATTAGTGCCAGTTTGTTCTCCTATTTATCATGCATTGCAGTATTTTTAATCACATTAATAAAAAAATGTTGGTACTCAGTAACGGATATAATTGAAAATGTAGCCAAGTAAAGTACTTAAAAAAAAAACGTACTTAAGTAAAAGTAAAATTACAGACTTTAAATACAACTTTAAAAAGTACAATTACACAAAAAGAACTACTCAACTACAGTAATGCAAGTAAATGTAATTCATTACTTTCCACCTCTGCCAGAAATAATAGGGCATCCACAACAGAACCCTGAGGTAAACCAAAATGAAGATGATTTAGGTAAAACCTATCATTTGAAGCAGCCATACTAAATGAATGATTTTAAAGATCTGAAGAAAACCAAAGTAAGGTAGATCCCGACAACCCAGCCCGATACTTACATCTGTCAAGGTTTTGCACATTTATTTAACCAGGTTTTTCAGCTTTTTCCTTTAATATGTTTGTTTTTCCTCAAAATGAACAGGATATATCTCAGGTTAAAGGTGGAAACAGTTCTGAAATGATTCATGGAAACCTCACAAAAATCTGGCACTTTAACAGGGGTGTGTGCATCGTACTTGTGTTGCAATTATAAAGAAAATTCACCCAGAAAACTTCAGCAAGTTGAGGTGTCTGTAGATATAAAGCTATTAATCTGTTGTTCCTTCTTCCGTCAGACATTACTCTGTTCAGAGACTGAGGAATCTGACAGGTCGTCCCCAGTGTGACTGTGTTCGTTCGTACAAAAACTGTGTTTACATTCCCGTCAAGTCCACATCACAATAATAATTTCCTTATGTGCTTTTCCTGCTGGGATATGACACGTGTAAAGTATCGACCTGCAAGCACAGGGACACAGAAGCCCATCATCATATTTTCTGTCTTCCAAGAGATATGAACATCTCCCTAAAGAAAAGCAAAGCCTCTTATATATTCTGCAAGGACTTTCTTATATATAAATAAATTCCGCTCTTGGTGATGAGAGAGTGGGTGTACATGGCATGTCAACACATCATCTCCCTTGACAATATGTCACACAGCAAGGAAGCGAGCTCCACACCTCTCTGAAACAGAGTACGGCACATTGTTGCCTGGAGTGTCTTTTCCTCTCAGCCGAAAAGAAAACACGGCGCACTTGATCAAACTGAGGTGCTGAAAAAAAAAACAAGTTAAAAGATGCTTGGCTCAGCAGCTTCTCAAACACAAAACAAGCCTTACATCAACGCAGGGAGAAGTGGATTATTATGATTAATGTGGAGCATGAAAGTTTTTAAGCAAATGACACGGAGCTGCGCTGCAGAAACGCCGTTGATTTAGAAAAATGGTGTGTACAGTAAACGGGCAGCAGTGACGGAGACTTAGATAAATTGGATAGCTGTCGGTGCAGACGGGATTTCCAGATGGTCATCCCCCTCCAGAGTATGCTCTCAAACTGTCAGCGTCGGCGTGCCGCTTCACGGAGTACAGTAAGCATCTGAATTAGCAAATGTGAAAGCTGTTGTTAACTGTTGCATTTAGTAAATCTACCCAAGTTTTTTCCTTGCTTTGTTTCTTATTGAACCTGACGAAGAAACCACAAATACTCCAAGCCAAGAGAATGACAGAGAAGAGAGATCCTTGTTGGATTTATCATAAAATCACAGACTCTAGTTACAGCAGGAACAGCAAAAACTTAGCTGCAAAATAGAGACAAAAGAATTCATAAGCTTTATCTTAAAATGTCAAGGAACACTAGGAATTAGTCAATGGATTCATCTTTCTTTGGGGTTTAAATACAAAGTGGAACAAAGACCACTTCAAAATGGGAAAGACAAGAAACATGCCATTCAGGTATACGGCAGATATGTGTTGACCTATAAAAGTTAAAAATTGAATCTCATACTTATTTACTCTTTATTTTAATATTTTTAAATGATGTGATGAATATGGTTATATTTTATCAGTGTTTTACTATCTAATATTTTTATATTTTAATTTGTTATCTTAATCCCTGTTCCAGTGTTTCCTCTGTGGGAACCCTCTGCCCAGGGAGCGGTGATCGGCCGTGGCAGGCTCTCCAGGTGGAGCTTGGGTGGAGGTGGGGGTCTTGGCCTTGCCTCCACTGGGCGCTCTGTGTCGGTGCCTCGGTTGCTGCTGTTGATGTACTGCTGCTGGTGCAGATGGCTCCTCTGATGGCGTTTCCTTGCATGGTTCATCTACACTCGGCCCAATGTCCTTTTAACTTTTTCTTTTAACTGTGTGTGTGCATGGGAGATGGGTTGGGGGGAGGGGGGTACAACTGTGACCATGCTTTTAAATCTGTGGGGGAGGGAAGGGAATGTAGTTTTATATTTTAATCTGTAAAGCACTTTGTGATGCAATTTTGTATGAAAAGTGCTTTATAAATAAAGTTTGATTGATTGATTGAAAAGTCAGGGAATGGCTCCAAGATATCCTCCTTCTCCTTTTATTATCAGGCAATGTTCAGCCTAACCCAGGCCCCTTTCTGAATAATATTAGTACCCCTGATAATTTCAGAGCTAGATCAGGCCTGGGCATTTTACATCTCAATGTCCGGAGTTTGCTCCCTAAAATTGATACTGTTAAGATTTGGGTACAGAAAACTGAGACCGATATTCTTGTGTTATCCGAAACTTGGTTGAGTAAATCAGTCTCAGATCAGGACATCTCTATTAGTGGATATAATGTTTTCCGCTGTGATCGTCCAAGGAAAGGTGGAGGTGTAGCCATTTATATAAAAAACAAGTTTCATGCTATTCTCCTCTCCTCTGTTTAGCTCGGACTGAATCAAGAAAAAAAGCATTCAGTTTTGCTGCCCCTTCTGCTTGGAATGCTCTCCAATCTGAACTGAGATTATCAGAACTTGTTTCATTGGAAGCATTCCGCTTTATTTTAAGAAAACGTCAAAGGAAAACTTTTGAACAGTGCCTATGTTTTTAACTTGTTACTGTATCTATATCCTCTGGACTTTTATTTGCACATTTACTTGCACCTTAGTATTTTCTTATTCACTCGCTTTTTAGTATTTTAATATTTTAATGTTTTATGTTTTTTGCTGCTTGTTTGTTGTTGTCTGTTATTATTGATTGTCATGGCGTGTGCTGCTGCCTTTCTTGGCCAGGTCACCCTTGTGAAAGAGGTTTTGATCTCAATGGGTTTTTTATCTGGTTAAATAAAGGTTATATATATATATATATATATATATTAGCTACTCATCCCAACTTGCTTTAATCCAACAGGTGGTGTAAAATCCATGTCTGGTTTATCCATAGGCAAGGGAACTTTATTTGTACAGCACACATTCAACAACAAGGCCATAATCCTCTCTGTTAAAGCGGCTTGTAAAACCGACCCGTACCGCTACATTCCTGGGCCCTCTTCAGTTGTAGATCCATAGGACAATGGTTCGGTATAGTTAGGAAAGGAAAACGTCACTGCTTGCGACACGTTTGTTTTCGTGCTAGAATGACGCCACCTTAAGTGTTTAGGTTTAACCCCACCTGCCCAGTGAGACTCCAAATAGGCGTTGGAAACGCTCTCCTGAATACGCTAGATGAGTAGTGGGCGGTATAAACGGTATAAAGTATAAACGATATAAATATCACCAAAGATAGAGATTTTGACTCTACCGGCCTACCGTGATTGTGCATGTTGATGATGTCACCAAGTTACCCCTACACACCTTGTACCAGGTACGCAAGTAGGATAAATACTGACGTTTAAAATTTTTTATTTTCTATTAAACAAAGAAAAAAAATCTCGGAATCAGGCTGGATTCGACATTAAAAATGGACTCACAGATTAATTCAATAGGGAGGTTTGCTTCTTTCAATTGAGACGGATTTCCAAGCTAAAACCCATTCTGTCCAGAAAGCATCTCAAATCTGTTTTTCATGTGTTTATCACCTCCTGCCTTGACTATTCCAATTCCTCTTTGGTAGATGTTAATAAAGCTTCCCTCGCCCATCTCCAGTTGGTTTCAGCTGCCAGGTTTCTTACTGGGGCGGTAAGAGATGTCACAATACACCAATTCTGAACCTATTGCACTGGTTACCGTTTCATTTTAGGAAACGGTTTAAAGCTCCCTTGTTTCTTACTAAATCACTGAATGGTCCCACCTATTTGTCAGAACTTCTCCATCCTTACCAGCCTTCTCCCGCCCTCTGGTTCGCCGATCGTCTTCTCCTGCATGTCCTGAAGGTGCGTTCTAAATCTTGTGGCGAAAGAGCCTGTGTGGCATTCGCTCCCAGATTGAATGAGCTCCCGCTTGACATAAAACAGTCCTCATCCATAAACGTTTTTAAATCACGCTTAAAGACATATCACTTTAATTTAGCTTTTAACTTTAGCTTGACACTTTCTTGTGTATGATTTGATGTTGTGTAACTTTTATTTCTCCTTTATTTTCTGTTCTTTTATATGTTACCTTTTTGTATTTTTATCTCCTGTACAGCACTTTGGTTGACTGCTATGTCATATGGAAAGCTTTATATGAATAAAGTGTTATGGTATGGTCCAGTAAGACCTAGCTTGAGCTTTTCAGCGACAAACATTCTGACATAAATATGTGGAAAAGCACCTCTTGCCTCCTCTTAAGCACGGTGGAAGACCTTTGATGCTGTGGGGATGCTTCCAAAGGCTCTGGGAAACTTGCAAGAGTCCATGGCATCAGGAGCCCTAGCCAGATCAACAAAGAAATGGTTCACCAAACCTAAAATAAACATTTATCGACATCTGAGTCCTCAGACCTAAGTTCTATAGATAAACTGTGGGATGAGATCAAGACAAGAGAGCATCACAGAGGACTCAGGACTCTATGCTGCAAACTCGTCAAATGCTTTAGGAGAATATTTGTGGTGTGGTTTTATCCTACTGCCATAAAAGGACTTTGAAAGTATTTTTCATCAGAGGTGCCAACTTGTAACAAGGGATGCTCTGAGACAGTCTGAAGGTCTGTGAATTTGAATGATTTATTCAAAAGTCTAGGTAACAGAAAACCCTTGATGACACCAAATTAGGCCTAACTCCCCTTCCCGCTCTCTGTCCGAGCTTTGACCCATTTATATTGGTGTCACAGCATCACCCGGTCTCATCCAACTCTTCACATCCAGTCCGAGACACTGGCCTGCTAAACTGACACGGAAAGCTGCAGAATCACTCATTCCTGCAAGTTTCGCTCCAATTTACAGTCCGCATCAAGCCCAGAGATGGCAACTTAACTCTGTTTACTTATTACAATCATGAATCAAACTAATCACTTTAGTACAGGGAAAACAGCTGATCTGCTGAGCTTATCTGTGTTTTCTGCAGTCAAATCATTATTCACAAAGCTGCCATGCTGAAGAGGAATCCATCACCTTCTGAGCAGTCGATGTAATTTTCTTCAAAAGTCACAATGTAATTTGCCTAAGAGAGATTCAACGTTTTTTCCCTTTGGTACATCAAACAGATTAGAATAGAGTGCATAAATACAGGCGAGGGTATAAAGTTGGCACCAGATCAATCTATACTTACTGTAGTTAATGGATGTGTACCGCAGCCTTTTAAGGTGGCTATAAATAAACCATCTACAGGCTCACTTTCTGATGTAAAATTCTAAAAAACATGTTGCTGATCAGCTTTGTGAATATTTACAATAAAGAATCTGTTTGAGGAGGTTCCTTCAGGTTTATTAGCACAGAAAACAACATAGCTAAAAGCCACTGATAATATACTTAATGTATGTCCCCAAAGGCGTTTCTTGCGGACTATGTAGACACCCCAAGCTACTGGTTTACTCCCAAACTATTTTAGTTTCACCAATTTTATTTAAATATTTAATTAGTCCAGTAACTCTGAGTTAATTTGTTGTTGGAAACTCTAAATGATCATCCGAGGTCGGGTATCGCAGCATGTGACCTCAAGGAGGGGCATGATGGGTCAGAGAGTGAAAGTGTCACAACGGCATTCAAAACACCCTCCACATAGGGCATGGAAAAACGCTTAACCCCTAAAATTCCTACAATTTTTGCATAAAAATCTTTTTAAAAAAAGAAGAAAAAAAAGCATACCCAAATTAAAATTAAAGCTGTTCTCGAACTATTTGGAGTAGAAGCACGGTGGAAGTGTCTTTGGAAAGAAAACACTCTGAAGTTCCCCCCACAATGGTCAGAATCTATATAAGTGCTATTGTCACAGAGAGATATGATCTTATATACACTGTAAAAGATGACTTTTTGATGGCAGCCTATTTTCTAAAAATGATACTTTAAAAGTGGCTTTAGCACGGAGTTGTGAACTAGTTCGAACTAGCCTTCGAACGATGAATTGGAGATTGTTTTGCATTTCCGAGTGGTTTGATATAGCATATACTGTGTCTGTAGTTATGATTGTATGCTTGATTGGCATAAATCACTGTAATCTCAAGAATCTTAGCTTGTATAATGTATATATGTACATAGAAAAGGCATAGCAAAAAAAGGCATAGCAAAAAAAACGCTCATTTGACTCTGAAGTGAATAATGTTTCATATTCGTGGGCATAAAACGCTAAAGGGTTAAAGAAAACATTGGAGTGGATAAATGTAGAATATAGTTTTACTTTGGGGTAGAGGGGATTCAAATTTTGAAGCAACGTTGCAACTTTTTATGTTCGCGGTGCGCTCGATTCGATGACTGCCTACCTTTGCTCTCAGTGATTCTCTTTAACATAGAAGGTACACCTGGTCCAGTTTATCAAGGTTTAATTCAGAGCACTGGAAAGCAATCACTATCAAATCAAGGTGAAAGAATTGGGTCAATAAAAGGTCTTAACAGCTTAAGCATAAAGAGAATGTTTCAAGATAGTTTAATCTAGAATTTTGAAGTTACCTTCTAAGAGAAAAGGAAAGGTCATTGTGTATTTGCACCAAATTCCCATTTTCTTGGCTCAAATCTCACATCTTAAACCAAAGGCCTCATCAAACACTGACAGCTCCTAGCAGTCCTGCCTTTGGCCAGGTGAGAAGACTCATTACTCCTTTCAGGCTTTGACTGCTAAACCCCAGGACGCCCCTTCCTGACCGAGATGCGACGTGAACTGCATAGAAAGATCAACAACCCCCCCCACCCCAAGGTAACGAAAAATCACTAGCAGCACACAGATTGACTCTTCTTCTCTGCAACATCGACGTCTTTTTCTACCTTCCTGTCGGGCTTCAGGAGTCTGAGAAACAGCTGTTGGTAACTCAGAGTTTTGTCAACATTTCTATCCTCAGTGGTATCCTGCTCACACGAATCAATTACAAATCCCCCCGGCTAATTGTATTTGGACAGTCATCAAGTGCTGCATGATACAAACAGATGCCCGTGGGCTGAAGGCTTGGTGGCTTCCTTTGTTGCTATGCGACAATGGCAGATTTTCACTTACATACCAATCATGAGTCCAAGAACATTACTTGCTAAAACCATTTTTAAAAACTGTAAGAAACATGAACAATTTTTAACTGAGGAATGAATATTTAGTATTTATGTGTGGTTGACTAAAAAAGTGAAAGTCCTGAGAAAAAAATCACTATATAAACTCAAATTACTTCAATCTGTGATGTGATCTAAAGCGATGTAGACAGACAAGTGTGTTCGTGTTCTCTAGGATATCACAGCACAGGCCATATGGTGTGAAGAAATTAGAAATATGCTCTAGTTGCAGGGGATTAGGCAACAAGTGTTCCTGTTTACTTTAGGAGATCTGGATCTTTTTTATTCCTCTTTCTGTGAACCATCTGACACACTCGTCAACAACTTCACTCTCTGTTTAAACGTAACGACATTATAATGCGCTCTAAGCATTTATATGGTGCAGTGTTCAGCACTCTGAATGTTCAGTGACCACTGATTGCAGAATAATAGATAAATTATCAGCCTTTGTTGCAATCGAGTTTAAGAACTCTTGCTCTACCTATATACCTCAGGTACAACTTAATTAATTCCAATATTATTCAAAAGTTCATTGATTTCAGTGTTTTAGTTAAAAAAAAACTCCCATGATATATTTTAAGTGTTTGTTTCTGTTAACATGTTCCCTTTTGTTGTGTAGATCCAAACATGTTCATAACCTAACATTCCTGCAAAAAGAATCTATTAAAATATATCACATTTTAATTGTATTCTACCACACCAAGAGCCTTTTATAATCCTGTCTTTGTGGTATCATTTTACACTAAATATCCCAATCTCTCACTCATTAAAAGTAACGCACCTTGGTTGTATGCTATATTGGTTAAATTTTATTATACCGGACTACTGGTTAAGCTGACAAATTTATGGGTTAACATTAGCATGATTGCTAATTACCATGGTACAGCCCACAGCAAAATGCTTTGATTTTCTAAAACTTCTTGAAAATGCGCAAGTAGAGTAATCCATAAGATGTTTGGAAATGTTAATAAGCTCTCTAAATCTATTAAAATTATATTCAAAGCCCTTCTTGAAAGTCTAAACAGTTCATGTGTAGCAATATTGCAGTTTAACTTGTTATAAGAGGTTTGGTATTTGGAGTCATTCCCAAAATGCACAATTTCCATTGATTTCTGCAAGAAATTACTTATTTTCAAAGTTTATTTTTAAGATCTAAAAGACAGACAATCAAGTTTGGCATGCCACGGTTTAGTAAATTTTCATCTGTGCAGACAGAGGGTCTGCATTGCATAGTATGGCAGAGTTTAAACTAGAGTTTAAACTGAGCGGGGAGTTTTCTACAGTCTAAAGCCTGTTAGGAGTCAGGGGTGTTTGTCTGTGTTTGTTTTGTCTCTGAGTTCCTGGTTGAGCTGAGGACCCCACCATCAAGCCGGGGGCGGAGCCACCTAGCTGCAACCGGGACAGGTGCAGCTCATTGAAGCTCATCACAGACTAAGGATATAATGTGCTGGCTGTCAGATCTTCAGTGCCTGAGTGTTAAAGAGTCTTGGTAAAAGCTCAAGTCCTACATGCAATCTCCAGTGACAACCTTCTAATATTCCTCTGTGCTTGTTCCAAGGTTTTCTTTGCTGCAGTCTCCTCGTGATCAATTCTCTGCCTGCCCTGATCATGGCGGTCATAAGGCTGCAGTGCAGAACCCCACCCACCACCGCAAAGCGATCCCAGTGGCTAAACTGGCAGAAGTCCCAGAGAGAAAGATCACCATGAAGGAAACACTGGAGTTAAGGTCTTTGCACACCAGGTCCGATGTGAATGAACGACACAAAATTGCGAAAAATCGGAGGCCGAAAATCGACTTGTTGTGTATGCACACCAGATGCGCTGCGAAATTGCGAATAAATTATGAAGATTCTATTAAAAAAACGTAAGGCGGCAAAACTAAAAATGGATTCAACATCAAGTGAGGACAACATTGTGTTGATAATGATGGAGAAAGAAAAGAAGAAAAGAGCGCATTGGGTACATCCTATTCTGGAGAAGAGAGGAGAGTTTGGAGAGTACCATCGTCTGGTCCAGGAGCTGAAGTTGTACAGCGGTCACACATAGCTATCTTGTACAAATTGATTTACATAACATCTTCATATCCAAGTTCTTCGGCAATGGATCGCCACACATTATCCTTATAATCGTTCTCCTTGTAGTTTTTCTCTTTTTATTAAAGAGACAGGGGTGCTGGGACACAAAAAGGATTAGACGCTCAGCCATGGTGAAGAAGAAATTTGTTCTTCAATGAAAGTGAGACTTCAGTTCGCGACTCTCTGCTCTGATGACGCCATCACCGCGCCTTCTCTGATTGGTCAAGTGTTTATCTGTCAGATTCGAGTTTTAAAAAAAATCGACCTCAATCCGAAAAAATGAAACTCGCAAAATCGCAGGATGGAATTTTGTCAGTGGTGTGCACGTCCCTATTGCCTTGACATTGATTCGAAAGAAAATACTGTCGTGCGAATTAATCAAACGAAAAAAACGGACCCGGTGTGAAAAGACCTTTAGTCTGTATAAAACAATTCGTAAAAACCCTTCAGTAACACAGAAATTAATCAAAAAAACATTAATAAAAAATACTTAATAAAAAAGATTAAATAAAAAATTACGATAAAATAGATCAAATAACTACATTTTTCCAATTAAAAGCCAAGCAAAAAAGGTAAGTTTTGAGCCTCTTTTTGAAAACATCAGCAGTTTATGCGGCCCTGAGGTTCTCCGGCAGGCTGTTCTATAGACGAGGGCCGTAGTTGTACAACAAAGCTTTGCTGTACGTCTTAGTTTTGATTTTTGGAACAACTAAAAGGCCAATACCAGAGGTTGAATGAATTAGAAGGACCAAGACCATTAAGACATTTATAAACTAATAAAAGAACCTATAAATGAATCCTAAAAAGCCCAGAGAGCCAATGCAGCGACTTTAAAACTGGTGTAATGTGTTCCCGTCCCCTGGTCCTCGTCAGCACATGTGCAGCTGAGTTTGGAGTAGCTTGCAAGAGAGAGAAATGGGTGGACTCTGGCTATGATTTTAAGATGATAAAATCCTATTTTGGTTGTATTTTTGATATGAGGAATAAAATTGAGCTCAGAGTCAAAAAGGACGCCCAGATTTCTTAGACAATGAAAAAGTTAAAAATTTTGCAGTTCTGATGGACTAAACCAGAACTTTTTTAAAGAAGGTTTTCTGGCCATAGCGGCCTTTATTTGATAGGTGATAGCATAGAAAGGGAGAGAGAATTGGGGGAAGACATGCAGCAAAGGTCCATATGGACGGGACTCAAACTCGGGACAACCGCGTCGAGGACTGAGGCCTCTGTACATGGGGCGCCCGCACTAACCATGATGCCATGTGACGCCCCCGAACCAGAAGATGGTCAGCGAATGCGCCTTTCAACAGCAACAAGGTCCATAACACGCTCTGCACTGAACTGAATGACTCACCTGAAAGAATGTCAAGCTAAATGGAAACATCACTGATACTGTCATGGTGCAAGGTTAGGGAGGACCCAAATGCAGCAGAGTAACGTCAAAAAGGATTTAATAACAAAAACACAAGGAAGGGGAACTTACAAAACTCAGGAGGATACAGGCAGCCAACAGGGAAAAACAGGAACCAGGATGGGCAACAACGAGGGCAGGAACCGGCAAGGGAAGAACGACAACGGACCAGCGAGTAGTGACTGAGAGAGGACCAAATTTATACTGAGGAGGAAATGAGGAAGTGACTGAGAAGACCAATGATCAATTAGTGGGAGTAGATGCAGGTGGGAGGGAGAGAGCAGGTGGAAGTAATCAACTGGGAGACAGAAGACTCTTAAGAAACTAAAGATAAATCTGGAAGGGAATCTAATGAAACACCGGAAAACAAAAGGAGGAATAAAATATAACCACTGGGACTAATGAAGGATAAGTATGAACTTGGGGAAAAGAGATTAACACAAACAACTGCAACCAAACACAAGACCACCAGAGGGAGACAAAGAACAACTAAAACATAATAGAACTAAATAAGGAAAATTAACAAAACACAAACACCCTGGAACCATGACAGATACGTCAACATGCCTACCAGTAGCATCCAATCAGCCCAAACTCCGTATTTTGGATAAAACGTTATTCTGAGGAATCAACGTTGAGGAGATTTTCCCAACAGCTCTTATGCTGCATTCAAGTACAGCTGGGAGACTAGGCTGTTGAAATATTAAAACAACTCTAAAGTGATCTAACCATATTTCATTCTCAAATATAGGCAAAGTATTATTTAAAGATTTGGAAGAATTAACGCTGACTATTTTCTACTGTGGCTATGTCTGGATTAAAAAATAATAATAATAAAACGGTACAAGCAATGAAATCTCCAGTCCACTACTTTTAACTTTTTAAGTTATAAAATATGATAAAATCTAATTAACTTCAGGAATTGAAAGGAAGGAATTCAGGGGGAAAAAAGTCTTTGTTTAATGCTGATCAATGTAACAAAAAAAAAGTCATAGATTTGTACTTATTTTTCTTGATTGAAGTGTACCAAAGACATAACGAACAGTGACTTTAAAACCTCAAATACCTACAGAACCGTGCTTTATGCGTACCGTTACAGCCCTACTTAATACCAATTTTAACAAGTTTACTTTTTGGTAAAGCGTTAATTAAGACACCACCCACATACATTCCCACCTTAAAATTACACAAACTCAGCTGTTTGAAACCCAGACATCTAGTTTGGTGCTCCTGACTGTTGAAGTGAGAGTAAAACACCAGGGTGAGATCGAAAGAGCTGCTACTGGAGGCCATCAGAAAGAAGATGCATTAGCTGACGAGTCTGGTGAGAGATTTAAAGACATCTTTAATGAATTGAAACCAGTCTTTCTACTGCAAAGAAAATGGTCTATGACTGGAGAAAGTTCAAAGCAGCTGCCAGATCTCCAGATCTGGGAGTCCAAGCAAGTTTATCATGAAAGCAGACTGCAAGATGCAAAAAGAAGTCCCCAAGACAGTAAAATACAAAAGGATCTACGGCAGACTCATGTCTGCACGAGTTTCACCATGATGGTTGGTGTGCAAAGAGGAAACCTTCACTCTCAGATTGAAGTTCTCCAGAGAGAACCTAAACAAAAACCAAAATCTGGAATGATGTTGTTTAGACAGATGAGATTAAAAGTGCATTATGTGAAAACAGAAGACATGTTTAGCATAAATCAAATGCAGAATTCCTGGAGAAGGGCCTCTGAACCATGGAGGTGGACATGTCATGGTTTGAGGATGCTTTGAACCAGCCAGATCACCAACATGACTTCCACTCTGTATCAGGGCGTGTTTGAGGAAAATGTGGGACCATCTGTTAAAAAAAAAAGACAGCAGCTGAAGCAGAATCAAATCCTACAACATGACAGGGACCCAAAACACACCAGTAAATCCACCAAGGACTGGCTGAAGCTTTCCTCAGACTGAAAGCAGAGTAGATAGCCACACAAAGCATCTCAACCAAGGGGGGTAACTCTAGCTATTAGGGGGTAGGGTGTCCTAACTTTTTTCCTAAAATAGAATAAATATTTTCTTGAAATGTAGATTGTTTAAAAAGTAAAAGAAGGTTTGTTTTCGGTGTTAAAGTATCTTCTCCAGGGATAAAAAAAGAGATTGTCAACATTTATTTAAAAATAAAAAAATCTTTATTTCTTTGTCCTTGTTTTTTCATTACTGTATTTTTTGAAGCATCGAGCTTTGGTTGCTTTCAGGCTGCATCAGCGGTGGCATCTCCAGAAAGTGGTAAATCCTGTTACCTTAAATAAGCATTAAACATGAACCCTACCTGCTACTGATAGCTTGTTAGGCTGAGACCTTCATGCCAAAAGCAAACAGTTGTTCCTGGAAGCTGGAGTGAACTTGTGGGCAGCCAGGTGCATGTGAGAGGCGAGAGGAGATTGTGGAAAGGAGTCCTGCAGAAAATAATCTCACAGCGGCACGCTGAGCGAGCCTCTCTGTGGTCGGGGGGGGGGGGGGGGGGCTTTGCGTCGGCTCCCTCATTAAGGCCCTCCATATCTCTTCTTCTCCCTGCTTCAAATTGCCTTTCCAGCCCCATACTGCGCCGGGGCCAGAGGGTCAGCAGATTATCGCCTTAATCCCGTTAATCCCCTCCCTCACATCAGCCCGGGATGATTCTCACCATAATTGTATTCACTCCCTCCTCAATTAGAAAGAGGCAAGCGTGTGAGGAAATGAGGGGGAAACGGGGCGTCATGACGGATCAGCGGATGTTTGTGGCACTGCTTGCACGAGGAAACCTGGAGATAAATCTGCGCTCCACACATGTGTGTTTCTTTCAGCTTTTGGTATTATCCCTGTCAGCGTGAGGAGTCAAAGGTTAACCACTCCTAATGGGTGGACATTATGTTAATTAGACGATCTATTAACGTGCTGTCAGATTAGGCTCAACCAACACGAGGCTCGGTCAGAGGGCAAAAGGCTGAGGAAAATCAAGCTGGGCTTTTAGCCACATGAGAGCTTTACTTTTATTCCTATTAGCTCCATGATGTGAAACGGGCTCTAAACAAGTTGGAAATAACATTAGAGGAACGATCAGGGGTTAAAACCATCAATAATGAGGCGTACCTAATCGAGAACCTTGTAAATTAGTGTTTTTAAGGGAAAATGTTCAGTTTTAACTGATTTATTAACTTTTTCTTCCCCAAACTCCTTCAGATGAAAGTTTAGATAAAAACATCTGGACTCTTCCAGCATTTTCTGTTTTTAGAGGAGGTCTTCTCAGAAACATCTGCATGGTGCTAAGCAGCAACAAGATCTGAAATCTGGAAAGAAAAAAGTTTCCTCTATGAGCAATAAAAAACAAACAAATGTTCGTACTAAACTGTGCTAAGCTGTCCTTCATGGTCAATCATTACTGGGTCAGAACTGGAGTAAACCAATATTTATTACCTTAGAGAAAACAATCATCTTCAACCTGCCACATCCTGATGTCCAACTGGTCCCTGCTCCTATGAACTCAGCCCTGATTTTAACAGTAACTCACATATTGGACTTGGACCTTGCCCTACCTCGTTCATACCTGTTATTATCAGCAGAGAGCGGACTAAAAATCATAAACCCAACAAATGTAACCCCAATAATCTCAAACAGTTACCAAAAGTCCCACTCTCTAAATCATACAGTCACTCAATCTCCAGTCATTTTTAAATGTTCGCTCTCTGCTGAACAAAACTTTTATCAATGATCTGATTTTAGATCTCCACCGAACTTTAACTTCTCTTACTCCATGAGCGTAAGCAAAAGGGGAAGCAGTACTGCTTTTATAAGTTCATCAACACTTTTTATTTAAAAATGATAGCACTTTTGAATATACTGCAACTGTTTTTAGCACTACTTAGATTTTACGTGTCATAGTTTATAGGCCTCCTAAAAAGACTGCACCTTTTATTCAAGAATTTTCAGAGTTTTTATCAATTTTGTTCAATTTTAGGCCCAGCGCTTTTTAACCTTTATATGCTCCCTCTTGGCAGCGTCATCGGAAGACATGGACTTAATTTTCACAGTTATGCTGATGATACACAATTATACATCTCCATGTCTCCCGTTGACACACGGCCAATGGATGCACTTTTAACTGCATTTTAGACATCAAATCCTGGATGGTAGAAAACTTTCTCCAGCTCAACCAGGACAAAACAGAAGTTTTAGTCATCGGTCCTGAGGCTCAGAGAGAAACTTTTACCAAAACTACAATCACTGTCTTTCGATCCTTCTTTACAAGTGAAGAACCTGGGTGTGATTTTTTATTCTGAGCTGACTTTTATCCCTCACATCACTTATAGTTATAGTTTACGTCTAATCCAGCCCTTTCTACATTATGTCTTTACTCAACCAAAGGGCTGCAGTTTTTATATGCATTGATTTCACAGCTCAATGTTTGTTATTGTTATTGACCGTAGTGTCTGTAATCATATTTCGAGCTCCACCCAGGGGGGGCACTTATCCTAGGTGCACCACTAGTGCTAATATGCTGCTTGATAGTCACAGGATTCAATGCTTTGCCTCGGGACTTGCTGCATCAGCGCCTCATCGTTTCCTGAGATGTACCAGGTATGATTCTGAGAACTTGGAGATGTCATCAAGCACATACGAGCACAACAGATTGATTTCTGCCAGATTGACTGGAGTGGTTTTCATCCTTGTGAAAGGATCACCCCCATCAATCTGTTTGACCTTCAGTGCCTCGATGTCTGCTGCTGTGAAGTCAAACTCCAGTGACCTTTGGATTCCCTGGTCCCACTGATGTAGCTCTTATCTTCCCTCTGGGGCTGATATTGCCCTTGTTACCCCGCAATTCATCTAGATGTGCAAAAGTCCGCTTCCTCATATCGCTTGACGCACCGAGACAGATTATGTGTGTCAGTGACAAGAAAAACCTTTCAACCTCTGAACAAGAAAAATATTGTTAAATGATTTTTATTTAAACTCCAGATACATTAATAACTGACACCATCATGCTTCACAATCTCTTTAAAAAATGTTTTTATAAAATAGCCAATCTAACAATGCATCTGCGATTACTCAAAGATTCTCGATGAACACGGTGGGGAAGTGGTGGTAGGAGCTTTAATCAGAACTCTTCAGACTTCTAGCAAAATGTATATTATTTTGGCAACTTCATAACGATTGATTGATCAAAATGCATAAAGATCAGCAGTCTTTTACTTCTTACACTGATAACAGACAGGTAACATTAGGCAGTTTTCTACTATCGGAACCTTCATGGTATGCACGTGTATCCACTTTCGGGCCCATTTCAGGAAACAACAGAGTACCAGTCTTGGGGTATCTACTCAAATATGACCCAGTAGAGTCGCTGGGTGGGAGCTGTGTTTAAGTCATGCTGGTTGGTTGTAACTCAGACGGAACTTATATCAGCAGACGTCGCCAGACAACTGGCTTTGTAAAATTGGAAAAGGTTGCTGGCGAAGCAGTTTATAACTACATAGCAAACAAAATTGCAGCAACCATCCCTACTTCTTCCAATGTTGATCGCTTGTTATTCTTTGCTGCTGTGGGCGCTGATCAGTGACGTCACTAACTGCTGAAACAGTCGCGATACGCTGACGTCTTAGCAGATTCTTAAAGGGCCAATACTGTATGGAGACACAGCGGCTGAGAGGACAGATAAAGGCAGGGATGGAGTACTCAAGTCCTGGACTCTGTGTCAGGTTGTGTAATTCAGACTCAAATGCAGGCGAGCAGGTTGTTGGTGAAGGCATAACTTTAATGTGGAAAAGGTGGCAGCAGAACAACTTATAGCAACTGTGACCAGGGTGGCAGGATGACAGCGGACTGAGAAAGCTGGGCGAAGATGGAGTGACGACAGGAAAGGAGACGAGGGAGAGACGACAACAAACTGACAAGGAACGGCAGGGACACTGAGGTATTTAAGAGCTGGGAAACAATGGGAAGACTAATGAAGGAAAACAGGAAACAGCTGACGACAATTAACAGGCAACAAGAGGAGGCAGGGAGTGACACAGACAGGGAGGAAGTGAACATATAGAAGCCTAACCAAATAACACTAGGAACCCAAGCAAATAAATAATGAATGAACACAAACATATGGAACAAAACAATAGAGCACCCGGGGGGGAAAGAGGATAAGAAAATGTAGTGGAAGAAAAAACTCATACTCAAGGCCCAAACACCCATGGAACCTCACACTCGGACTCAAGTCATATTCAAGTAACTTGTGACTTGACTCCAACTTGCATTGTTCTGACTTAAACTTGGACTCATCAATAAGAGATCTGATTGTTCAGGGTAGCTTCAGGTTTGCAGTAGTGAAATTTTACACCTTTTTAATGTCTATTGAGTAAAAAGATGCATATCTACATTTACAACAGAACAAATATATATTTTTCTTTTTATTGGTTAATTTAAAATCCATTTCAATTCAAAATAATTTAAATCCTGTATTAGCGCCTTTGCAATAAATAATGCAATTCTAAGTTTGGTAATGTAGGCAGTCTTGTTTTTACCACACGTGAATGCAGATGCAATTTGAGAATCTGTAAACATGCTGTGAATATCTCCCTTATATCTTTATTAGACGTGTAGGATTGGTGATCAGAAACAATTTTTAAAACCCAAAGAACTTCTGACCGTAGGGTTGGTGTCAATCCACAGGTCCCTGACTGCAAGTTTGTGGTTGTATTTAAAAGTCTATTGCCATTGCCTTGGCTAGTCATAGCAGTCGAGGTGGTTGTGGCGACGGTACACAATGGGTGAGAAATTGCTGGTGATTTCAAATCGTGGCTGGGAACCATAGCAACAAGTGCAGTGTCTTAATGTGCACTTTGCCGCAATGTTTTATTTAATTAACGCAATGTCAAGAGGTTTGAAATGACTTTTGTTGTAAAGTGCCTTGAGATGACATCTATTGTGAATCAACGCTATATAAATAAACTGAATTGAATTGACTCTGACATGTGAAATTGCTATTGTTGGAACTAGCATGTAGCCGATGCTAATGTTAGCTTATTATATTAGGTCAGATTACTGGACAAATGTAATAACTTCCAAAAGCCTTTGTAGGTGTATGGGTGACATGTTAATTATTTTTTGTTTTTAAATGTATTTTAAGCATGTTTTATTATTTTGCACATGCTAACGTGGGGGTAAACCACGTAAACCATGTACGGCTGCCATTATTCTAGTCTTAAAATCTACACCCTGCTCTCTTATTTTTGAGTTGCCGCTCAGGTGATAATAACTTGACTTGGACTGGAAGATTCTTTCTGGGACTTGGTCTGTAGGACCTAGCAACTTGATTTGGACTTGGACTAGAAGACTAAGGACTCAACTGTGACTTGGACTTGAGAGACGGTGACTTGACTACAACACTGAATGAAGGTCCGATAAAATTTCTAGGAAGTTCCTATAGTGGAAACGCGCCAATTATACCTGCTACATTGTGACAGTAAATGTGCTGTATTGATAGCTGCTAGGGCTGGACGATTAAGAAAAAGAGCATATCGATAAAGGGAATAGTCAAATTGATCGATATCGATAATTATCGATAAATATCACAAAATGTAAAAAAATATATTTTAAGTGCCTCCCCGGTCCTTTTGTTATTCTTCAATGAACTAATTTTAACTAAGAATTTAATTAATTCATTTTTCAAACACCTCTTTTTTATCATAAATAAGTTTGTAAGACACAGAAACAAATAAAGAGACCTGAGTAACATCAGCAAATACAAAGAAAAGTAATATTATTAACCATTATATTATATATTTTTTAATTGCTAGTAATTGAAATTAAAGTCTTATCTTGATGCTTTTTAATCTTTTAAACATTTTATGACACTTTATAATATTAATGGCTGAAACCTTTGGTTTAGTTTGTCAATAAAGCTTATTCTATAATTCATTTCAGCCGGCTGGCCTATCCAACCCTGTTGTGTTTTTTAAAGCGTTTTTCGCTTCTGAGGACCGGGGGCAGAACCGAAGGGGGCATTTTAAAAGCCACAGGTGTTGTTAGCATCAACCTGGGTAAGTATCCTGTGTGTCTCTGTAACGGATTCGCAGCGAGAGGGGAGTCCTGCTTAAGACAACTGATCGTAGTATTTTATTTGGTTTATTATTGCTACGTTTAGTGTTTTAGTGCGTCGAGGATCGGTTCAAAACGGGATGCAACCTTTACCTGAGTCACTGAAACATTTATCCGGAACAACTTCCTCCGCTGCTCCCTTGCTGTGAGATCTGACCGACGTGAAGTTACGGAGATGGTTCGCTTAGGGACTATCAAAAAATTCTGTTTCAGCTTAAATCATTTCATCCTTTTTATGGTTTGAAAGGAGAGAGGAGTGGCTGACAGAGCTGCCTATCAGTGGTAATGATTTGTTTGGAGTAAGTAATGATTGTTGTATTAAGCTACCTGATGAGGGAAAACTTTTCTTTTCTATCAAACTTATTTATCGACCCCTTTTTTTCTATCGCACCACATGTCTATCGATCGATATATATTGCTATCGAATTATCGTCCAGCCCTATTAGTTGCATTTACTTCCTACAGTTTATTACAGAAAGAAAGCCACAAGCATGCAGCACTGCAGCACTTTTAATACGGCATATATAGCCTTGTGTTTTATAATAACAGCCGGCTTTTCTTTTCTGTGTCAGCCAGACGGAGACCTTCGGGACAGAATGTAACTGAAGTCAAACATTTCTCTGAATATCTCGGCAGTAAAAAGAGCATTCTTAACTCGTAGCCTTTTTTTTCCCCCAAGCTGCAAAGAGCTGATGGTAGGCGATACCAAAATTATGGCTCTGGGGGCATCCCGTAGATTGTCACATGGACATCAAGGATCAAGATAAAAATATACCACCCTACTGAAGCAAGTACAGCAAATAGGAAGCCTCACAGTTAACCATTGTTAACACAAGAAGACAACAATTTCTGTTCTTTTATAGCAATCAGTCAGCAGCTATTTGGAGGTCAATGAAAAAGTGATTGCAGCTGATCTGTATCAGAGCTTCAACTGTTTTTTACACAGAACTATATTGAAATTAGGTTAGATTTTTTTCTTAGAAAAACAAAGATGGACTGAACCAGAACTTTGTCAGCAAATGTATCTTTCAACAGTAGCAAGGTCTATAACATCACTGATGCTAGAGAAAAACCAGCTGATGTCCACATGGCTACCAGTAGCATCCAATCAGCCCAGACTTCTTATTTTGTACGAAACGCAATTGGAGGAATCCCCATTGATGAGAAGGGGATTTTCCTAACAGCTGCCCATGCTGCATTCAAGTACAGCTGGGAAAACAGGCTGTCAAAATATCAAAATATCTCCAAAGTGATTTAAGCATGTTTTTTTCTCAAATATGGGCAAAGTATTATTTAAACTTTTCTAAATGTTGAAACTGTTTTCAAGTGGTTATATAGTTTTCTACTCTGGCTATGTCGGCTTGTACTATTTTATTTGTTTAAAAAAATCTAATCAAATCTCCAGTCAGTTCTATACTTTAAAGTTTTCAAGTTACAGAACAATACAAAATAAAATTAATTTTAGGAATTGAACGGAAAGAATTCAGCAAAAATGGTTTTTGTTTTGTTTAATGCTGATCAAAGAAAAAGAAAAAGAAAAAAAGGCATACGCACATTTGTATTTAATTTTTATTAAAGTGTGCCGTACACGTAAATTGTGAATTTAAGACGTCAAATATGTACCGAACAGTGATTTTTTGTGTGTGTACCTTTACTCCCCTAAATTTGACAGTAAAACAACCCACAACGATTAGGAGACTTTTATTGAAAAGCAGACTTTAACCTTGGCTAAATAAAGCATCCGCTAAAGAAAAAAACATGTCCATCTGCACAATGATCTGAAGCTACGTTCCATAGAAAAAATCAGCTAAAAGTTTTGCGCTAATTTTCAGCCCTGGAGTTTCATCCCTCAGACTGGCCCACTTTATATCACAACCTGTTATTATAATCATGTATCTATAACTTTACATAAGTCTACAATAATGCACTGTTCTGTGAAGCCTTGGAATTCAGTGCACAATATTTTTCTAAAATATTTCAAATTCAGTGTAAATAAGAGTTAATTCCTTCACAACGTTCACCTCTCCATTCTGTGGAAGTAGAGAAACTTGTACATACCTTTACCCTGCTACGACACTAAATCTCTTCTCTTTAACCCGACAGAGCAATAACACATTACGAACACAAAATTGTTGGGTGAAAGTTCTTCAACTACCAGCTGTAATTGCTCAGTTACAGACTTTACTGTAGTACCAGGTTGTCTGTAAACGCGTCAGCTGAAGCAGCAGAAGGTGCGTCTGTCAGGTGGTTTAAACAGTAGAGCATATGGAGGAGTAAATGGAGGTATGGATGAAGAGTTTAGGTTGAGCGCTAAACTCCTTGTCTAATGAATGGCTTGCAGCTCTCAGCTTGGTGATCAAAGGTTGTTTTTTCCCCTCTCACGGTTCATCTTTTTGTCTCTTTGAAGACACAACCCATCAAACCCTTTCAAGCGCACCTTTTCAAGTTATTTCTAAGGTTTTTATTTTACCTTCTTGTGTCTCGTCAGTTGATTCATCTCCTTCTGTTAGAACGTGATAGCTTTTTATTAGCGCTCGTCTCTCTCCCTTTTTACAGTCTTGGCTTTAACAGATGGTTGAAACAAACCAATCAAAACTTCCACTTGAGCTAGCTCTCCAGCGGTTTGTGATCACTTGGCAAAAAAAAAAAGAAAAAAGTCAGCACATCTGAACAAACAAGACTTTGGTATTGATCACTCACTCAGGCTTTCAGAAGTGATTCACAATAAGGTTTGTATTTCTGAGGATCTGCTATCAGCCTCCTGTCCACGTTTATTGCCATTGATAGTAGGATTAAAGTAGGAATGAAACAATTTTAATCACAACTCTGTCCTCATCTTTTCACATCCAACGCCTCGTAGAAAGAAGCAGCTTGTTCCTTTAGGGAAGACACACAATTGTATACAGAAGCTGTGATGCTCACAATCCAAGCCACGAGGTTCGACTGACTGCAGTCACTGTAAGTGCGTTGGATAATGACGTCAACTGATGATGATTAACTTTCGAGAGAGAAGGTGGGGCCAAAAATCCAGCAAAATATATCGGATGAACCAAACCCCTGCTTTCCACCGGACGCGTAACGTAATAGATGCGTTTTACTCGCGAATTCCCGGGAGATCAGGGAATCCATTCAATTGAATCACTTAAAGGGTAGTATGCAGGGGGAAAATTTAATTCTATGTTAGTTAGTAGGATAAACCTTCCATCCACTCCTAAACCTGCAGATATTTCTGTCCATGCCTTCTCTTTTTTCATGTTGTCCTTGTAAAAATGACTACTGATATCAGATAAACTGGGTGATTCTCCACTTCAAGGATTCACACACAGACCGACTGCCTTCAATGGTGTAACAGGTAATGATGATAAATTTTTTTCCCATAGTTAAGCAATTTGAAATTTGTACGTCTTTTATTTTGAAAATTTCTGGATTCTTTTCACTGCTTCTGTGTCTGATTTCCTGTCTGGCCTGATCTAAACTGCTGAGCTTGATGCGTTTTAGAAGCGTAAAAAATAGACCCGACATGTAAATTGAGGAGAGGGCCGCAACACAACGCGTCCGATTCGCGCTACTTCACGGCTAGTGGGAATCAAGGGTTAGGAATTATTTTCGATGTGCTGAGTGGTGTAGAGAGCTTTGCAAAGATATTCAGACCCCTTCATTTGAAACCGTTTACCATAGTTTCAAATGTTTTTCACAAATATAAGTCTTCAAATTCCAGAATGCATTTGTATTCAACCCTTTATTCTGATGCCCCTTCATGAAATTATGTGCAATCCGTCTCCTAATGCGTGAAGAGAGTTCACTTGTGTGTAATTTAATCTTCCTCAGAGGTATGTTAGAGAACGGTAGTGATGTTCCAGTCTTTCCTGAACCGTCTTGTGAACACTTTTCAAATTTTTAGACTAGAATTATATTAAAAGAAATGGATATCTTCAGATGTCAAAGGAAGAGGGAGAAGCCTCATCTAGTATCAATCGTCTTTGACGAGAGAAACATAATTGAAAACCTGCAATTTTGCAACTTCTCCCACTTAGAAATTATGGAGGGTTCTGAAATTCACATTAGGTGCATTTCCACTGAGAGACAGTATTTTTTAAATTCAGGAAATCACATCACAAGAATTTATTTATATTTTAATTGCTGCACATAAGTATTTGAACACCTGAGATAATCAGAGTAAATATCTGGTACAGAAGCCTTTTTTTGCAATCACAGAGGTCTAACGTTTCCTGTAGTTCTTGACCAGGTTTCCACACACTAAAACAGGGATTTTGGCCCACTCCTCCACACAGATCTTCTCTAGATCAATCAGGTTTCGAGCTGTCGCTGAGCAACATTGAGTTTCAGCTCCCTCCAAAGATTTTCTATTGGATCTATGTCTGGAGACTGGCTAGGCTGCTCCAGAACCTTGATAAGATTCTTACAGAGCAACTCCTTGGTTATCCTGGCTGTGTGCTTCAGGTCATTATCATGTTGGAAGACCCAACCACGACCTATCTTCAATGATCTGATTGAGGGAAGGAGGTTGTTGCTCAAAATCTCACAATACATGGTCCAATTCATTCTCTTCTTAATACAGTGGAGTCGTTCTGTCCCCTTCGCAGAAAAGCCCCTCCAAAGCATGATGTTTCCACCCCCATGCTTCACAGTAGGGTTTGTGTTCTTGGGATGCAACTCATCCTTCTTTTTCCTCCAAACACGGCGAATGTTTAGACCAAAAATGTTTAGACCAAAAAGTTTTATTTTGGACTTTCTCCCATGCCTCCTCTGGATCATCCCGATAATAATAATAATAATAATAATAATAATATATACATTTTATTTAAAAGCGCCTTTCAGGACACCCAAGGACACTGTACAAATCAGAAAGCACATTCAAAATACAAAATACAGATAAAACATCAAAACAGTGTTGAGGCTATGGCCTTTACTGAACGAACTGCATCTCCCAGCATCGTTCCACTGAATGAACTGCATCTCCCAGCACCCATTGCGCTGCCCTCAACCCATTCTCATTGGTCTGTGGCCAGTGATGACATCACAGAGTTGATAAAAGCAGCGCGAATATTGAAATAAGAGTCTCTATTGGTCTCTCTTGGTCCCAGAGCGGTGCCTGTGAGGAGACGCTTTAATCCACTGCTAGCATTTTCCCCTTTTTCCGTTCAAACCTGCTGGACCAGGAAGAACGTCCCTTTTAAACTTCGAAGTGAATCGGCCGAGCAAACTGACTTTCCTGTACGGGCAACCGGGTAGTCCACTGGCCATCTGAGCTCTATTGAAAACAGGCCTGAGTCCCTCAGCGCCTAAAAGTCGGACGTCCGCTTTTCCGACCTCGGTTTTGTGCAAACCGCTCCTTTAAACTGGACACTTTCTACGTTCTTCGTCGTGGACTGTGGAGAGCTGCCCCCACCAAGTAGGATTAAACTGGTTCATATCTTTGGTCTGGGTAGAGGAGAAGGTCTTAACGGTTAATATCCGTTTTCTGTTGTTTAAAATAAGTTTGTCAACTGTTTAACCACTGTTATTCTTGGTCGTCTGTCGTTGTACACCGATCCTGAATGTGCATGCTTTTTGTGTTTTATTATTTGACTTTGGTTGCAACCAGAAGCAGTATATTATATTGTATTATTTCCTTGTTTGTTTATTGTCCGCTGCGGTCGGCGCGTGTCTGTTTAGACAGGTCGCGTGGACTCAGTTGATCTCCTTTCTCCGTCGCCACCGTTTCCTTTGTCCAAGCCACCATTGCTAATGAAACTAGCCTTTGTTGAATTGCCACGCGGTCTTCCTTTGTGAACCGATCGCGCCAATTGATAAGACTTGAGTTATTTATCGCATTGAGTGTGCTAAACTGAACCCCCCTCATCCGCTCGCTGTCTCCCACACACACACACAGCCGCACACACACGCCCCCTTCCCTCGATGTTAACTTTGCTCTATATTTTTGGATGCGTTAGAATAGATGGAAATTATGAATGAAATGTAATCTGTAAGGTTGACCTATTTCATTAATAAATTCCCTTAAGTAACGAGAAGTTTCCTGTGCTATTTCAGTGTGTGCTGTAAAGTTTGTTTTAACCCCGCGGACGAACTCTACGCCTTTTCAGAGAGACTGACAATCTGGTTTAATTAAAATTATCTCATTTATGAGATTGGTGCCCCGAAATCTTTAATAAACAGGTTAAACTCGAACGTCATCAATAATTATATTAATATTAAATTATTGATTATAATTATTGATGCTCAGAAAACCAGACAACAAATATTAATTATTAGTAGTTACAACAACAGGTAGCAGTTAAAACAAGGTTACAACAAGACAAGGTAAGTGCATGACTAATTGATGTAAGATAAATGGAACAGATGAGTTTTGAGTCTGGATTTGAACAGCGGGAGAGAGTCTATGGCACGGAGGTCAGGGGGGAGAGTATTCCAGAGCTGGGGGGCAGAGTGGCTGAATGCTCTGTGGCCAAAGGTCACAAGTTTAACGGGTGGAACAGAGAGCTGTAGAGTAGAGGAGAAGCGGAGAGTGCGTGGTGGAGTGGAAACATGAAGAAGGTCAGAAATGTAGGAAGGGGACAGGCTATGAAGTGCTTTAAATGTAATGAGGAGTATTTTAAAGTTGATTCTTTGTATTATGGGAAGCCAGTGAAGTTGTTGCAAAGTAGGGGTGATATGGTGAAAGCTTGGAGTCTGGGTTATGATCCGTGCTGCAGAGTTATGGAGGAGCTGCAGTTTCTGGAGGGATTTATTGGGAAGGCCAAAGAGAAGTGAGTTGCAGTAGTCAATCCGGGAGGTGACGAGGCAGTGCACGAGGATAGCAGTGGTGTGGGGGGTGAGTGAGGGACGGAGACGAGAGATATTGCGTAAGTGGAAGTATGCAGATCGAGTGATGCTGTTGATGTGTGACCGGAAAGATAATGTACTGTCGGGGATGACGCCCAGGCTCTTGACTTGAGGGGAAGGAGAAACAGATGAGTTATTAAAGACTATTGAAGAGAACTTGGATTTGGAGAGAATTGAGGGGGTACCTATGAGAAGGAGTTCTGTTTTAGAACTGTTAAGTTTGAGAAGATTGGCGGAGAACCAGGAATTAATTTCTTGTAAGCAGAGGGTAAGGGAGGATGGAGGGAGATACTCGAGTGGTTTAGTGCAGAGGTAGAGCTGGGTGTCATCGGCGTAGCAGTGAAAATGGATTTTGTATTTACGGAATATGTAACCGAGTGGGAGAATGTAAATGATGAAGAGGAGGGGTCCCAGGACAGAGCCCTGAGGGACACCGGCAAACACGGGGGAGGGGTCAGACCTATGGGATTTGAGTTGGATAAACTGTGTGCGACCAGATAAATATGAAGTGAACCAGGCGAGGGGGGTGTTGGTTAAGTCGATGGAGGAAAGTCTGTCAAGGAGGATGGAGTGAGAAATGGTATCGAACGCTGCTGTGAGATAAAGGAGAATGAGGATGGAGAGCAAACCAGAATCGCAAGCTATAAGCAGGTCGTTGGTTATTTTAAGGAGGGCTGTGTCAGTGCTGTGGAGGGGGCAGAAACCGGATTGAAAATGTTCATAAATATTATTTGAAGTGAGATGGGTATGGAGTTGAATAGCTACAGATTTTTCTAGAATTTTGGAAACAAAGGGAAGGTTTGAAATAGGACGAAGGTTACTGAAATTAGTGGGATCCAAACCAGGTTTTTTCAGGATGGGTGTGATTATGGCTGTTTTGAATGACTGAGGGACAATACCAGAGATGAGGGATGAATGAATAATGTTGGTGATGAGGGGAGCTTGAGAAGGAAGACAGGATTTAACCAGAGTAGTGGGGAGGGGATCAAGCTGACAGGTTGAGGGTTTAGATTTGCAGATGAGTTCTGAAACATCTTGGATGGAGGGGAGGGTGAAGCTGGAAAATGTGGCTGCTATGGGTAAATAAGGGAGAGACAAGTCCACTCCAGAGGCTGCAGCTCCACATGAGGTCAGGTTTTGTTGGATATCAAAGATTTTGGAGACGAAAAAGGACATGAGCGAGTTGCAGAAGTCAGGGGATTGTATGTGATGGGGAAGAGAATCAGGGGGTTTCGTTATAGTGGTGAGGAGTGAGAAAAGGGTTTTGGAACAATGTTGATTTGAGTGAATTAAACCAGAGTAGTAGGCAGATTTGGCAGAGGAGAGGTGATTCTTGTATTGAATGACATGGTTATTGTGCATTTCTTTATGTATAGTGAGACCAGTTCTATTGTAGAGTCATTCAAGTTGGCGTCCTTTGGATTTTAGTTGATGGAGGGCAGGGGTGAACCAGGGTGCAGAGCGAGCGAAGAAGACAGATCTGAACTTCAGTGGAGCATGGGTGTCCAAGAGGTTATGGAGCGTGCTGTTATAGTGGAGAACGAGAGCATCCGGAGAGCTGTTGGGATAAATACTGAGGAGGTTATTGATGTCTGAGGAGAAGGTGGAAATGTTAATGTCTTTTATTTTGCAAAAAGAAATAGTTCGGGGGAGGATGATTTTAGAGAGGGTGAGATTAATGTTAAAAGTAATGAGCACATGGTCGGAATAAGGAAGTGAATGAGGTTTACAGACCGTGGGAGTGATACCACAGCAACAAACCAAGTCCAAAATGTGATTTTTACAGTGAGGTGGAAAATGTATAAATTGTTGCAAATCAAAACCGTCTAAGCAGGATGAAAACTCTTTAGAGAGAGTATTATTGGTGTTGTCCATATGGATATTAAAGTCACAAAGGAGAATAGCATTATGAGCAAGAGATGAAAAATGTGTTAGCAGCTGAGAAAAGTCATTCATAAAGTCCTTGTTCTGTTTTGGTGGGCGGTAGATGATGGCAATAGCTGTTGGAGTAGGTCCAGGGAGAAGGGAGGCAGAGTACTCAAAGGAGGAGAACACAGGAGCAGCAGACACAGGAACGACTTTCTAACTCTCGCGGTGAATCATTGCGGGGCACGTACGGGGCTGGCAGATGTAAACAAACCCGGGCGGAGTAGGCTCATTCAGAGAGGCGAAGTCATTAGGCTGCTGCCAGGTTTCAGTCAGACACAGAAAGTCAAGCTTATGTTCAGCGAGGACATCCTGAATGAGATGACCTTTGTTGCTGAGGGAGCGGATGTTAAGAAGGCCGACGTTGACGGTGGTGGAGCTAATCTTGGCCGTCGCGGTGCTAGCCGACTTAGCTAGGCAGGCCAGAGCACTGTGATCAACATCCTGAGGTGGGCGGCGGTAGCGGCGGCGTGTAGAGGACCAGATAGACTTTATATGATGGGAGTTGTTGTACTGGAACCTACGGCGAGATCCACGGTGGGCATATCTCCGTCGTGGCTGGAAAACAATGTCCGGGGGGATGTCAAGCAACCCGGACCCGAGCCCAGGTGGCAGAGAGGGAGCGGAGACATGGTGCCGAAGTTTTAAGAGTACAGCAGCAGAGTATTGGAGGAGTCCATCGGTATGCAGGTAAAGATGGGACAGAATGATCCAGAAAATGGCAAACCCGCGTCTTGTTTGGTGGATCCTCATCGTTGCCCAGGAGGGGAATCCGACAGCCAGGAGTCCCAGGTAGGAATATATCCAGAACGGTCGCAGAAGCTACTAACAGTAGGAGACTTTGTAGGAGTAGCTTGTAGTCCTTATAATCTCTGAAAAATCACATCCGATATCACGAAAACAGTTTATTCGGCTAAGTTGATGAGCAGCGGCAGCAACGCGCGCCAGCGTTCACTCACTCATCTGCACTAGGGTCGGGTCAGCCCAGAATGGGTCGGGTCAGCACGGCCCAGAATAGATGGTCAGTGGCAAACTTCAGACAGGCCTGAACATGTGATGACTTGAGCAGGGGGACCTTCTGTGCAATGCATAATTTTAAACCATGACGGCGTAGAGTTCTACCAACAGTAACCTTTGAAACTGTGGTCCCAGCTCTCTTCATGTCATTGACCACCTCCTCCCGTGTAGTTCTGGTCTGATTCCTCACCTTTCTTATCATCAGTGATACCCCACCAGGTGAGATCCTGCATGGAGCACCAGTCCGAGGGAGACTGACAGTCATCTTTAGCCTCTTCCATTTTCTAACAATTGCTCCAACAGTTGATCTGTTTTCACCAAGCTGCTTGGTAATTGCCCCATAGCCCTTTCCAGCCTTGTGGGGGTCTATGATTTTGTCTCTGGTGTCTTTTGACAGCTCTTTGGTCTTACCCATGGTAGTAGTTGGATTCTGACTGACTGTGGGGTGGACAGGTGTCTTTAACGAGCTCAGACAGGTGCTACTAATTTAGATTAATAAGTGGAGTAGAGGTGGACTTTTTAAAGGCAGAGTAACAGATCTTTGCTGATTGCCAGGTGTTCAAATACTTATGTGCAGCAATAAAATGCAAATAAATTATTTAAAAATCAGATAATGTGATTTCCTGATTATTTAAAAAAAATGCTGTCTTACAGTGGAAATGCACTTACAATGTGAAATTCATACACATCCATAATTTATAAGTGGGAGAACTTGCAAAAATCGCAGGGTGTTCAAATACGTATGTTCCTCACTGTATATGACCTGTTTGCTGAGATTATACAAGACTGTTGTTTTACCTTCGAACCAAAATTGACAACCTTGTTTATAGTTATGAGTTGACTGTCCGGTTTACCACACAGCTTTACCCAACTGAGACATTTGTACGTGTTTTGTTTTGTTGTGGTAAACTGGATAGAATCAACTTTGTGTATCCCTTTTGCATGTGCCTCAGGCACATCGTTCAACCATTTTTGTGACTTAAAGCACAAATAAAGTCCAGAAAACCACAAAAGTGTCGCAGGCTCCTGATATCTCCCTATGGAGCGAGAAGGCGAGAATCTCCTAGTCCGTGTATTTCCAGTAAACTGGTAGTTGAATGCTATTAGTTCATCTAAGTTCAGGAGGTGGGGCTGAGTGACAAGTCAATTTTCATTATTTTGTGGAAATTCGTTTTCAATTTTAAGTTAAAGTTTGGTTTTTTTTTGGGGGGGGGGGGGGGGTTGACAAAAAGGCAAATTTTGTTGATCAAGATTGATGTATAAAAGCAATACAAAGGGTAAATACATACAAGGGGGTAAATATGTTTTGTTGGCACTGTAGCACTGTAGAAAACTCTCATGAAGACCTTAGCAAACATCCTGGTTAGGTTGATTAAACAAGTTCCTGAGCTTCACATCTAAACCTTTAGAGTATTAATCAGAAAAGCAGCCAAGAGGCTGTGGTAATGCGTGCCGTAGAGGCAGTGTTGTGCTAAGGAGAGAAAAGACATTGAAGAAGAGCCATTGGAGGATAAAGCGAAGACGAAGAAGAAAGAGAGGAGGCAAGTTGGCACGAATGTGTGGAGGTGTGGAGAGCTGGTGGAGACAAACCCTGAGAAACTGGAAGCTGTTCCTGCAGTCTGAGCTGCGACAGGAGGTAAAATAATCCTACTGTGACAATGTGAAAGCATGAAATTTATGAACTTTGAGTCGACAACATTGATGTTAGAGTAAAGTTCTTCAACCAGATATATTTCTCACAGCAGGAATCTCAGCCCTGATCTCCAGGAGTCATCAATCCGCCCTTCACGAGTTAGAGAACCTCCAACTGTTGGCTGACGTGAAATGATTCTGTTTTAGCTCCTGGGACTTCGATTCAGCGGAACAGAAGCAGCAACAGGACGGACGGAGACTCGGGGGAGGTGGCCTCTCGGCGACCTCCTCCTCAAGCCATCGATATCACTCAGGGAGCTTCCGCACCGCTCCATGGATCTTCCTGATTGAATTCATCTTGTTCTTAACAGATCTGCTGCTGCTGCTGCTGCTTGGAACAGACAAGAGATTTTTCTAAGAGGATGAGTATTGATGCGTCTCCTCTGAATGAATATTCAACCGAGCTAAAACAACAATTGCTCTTTGGGTTGATGATCAAAACCTTCTTTTTTGTTGTTTAAACTGATGACCCACTTCTTCTCACTCTCTCTGCTCTTTGTGTTCGACAGCCCCTGGTGATTTATCCCACAGTAAAACAGTTATGCAAAGCACTTATTAAAGCGTCAGTGGGGAGGATCAATACAGCCATTCCTTACGACAACAGCTTAAGGGAACTCGCTCATGCAGACAGTGCGCCACTGGTTTGGCGTGATGTACGGTGTGGCGGGGTCAAAATTAATTTACTGATGTGAATGTGAGAAAGGCAGTGCCAATAAAAACAGCAGGGAGAAACTATTATGATTCCGCTCGCCCGGCTGTCTGCAAACATAAATACTGAAAACATCATTAGGGGCTAAGAAGGAAAACATCAATTATAACGATTATTAGCAACGAAGATCCTGAAGACCAAGGAGCTACATGGAAAAGGAGCTCATGGGAATCTAATGACTTGCTGCAGAGAGCTGGGAACATTCAGAGCCTTCATTCTATGTATCAGGGTTTTATAGGACAGACCAACGTGTGAGTAGCGTCTCTTTTGAAGCAGAAGGAAAATATAGTCGACCCCTGGTATTCATGGGGGTTAGACACCATAGCATAATAAATTGTTACAGAAAGTATTGGAATAAACGCTTGCCTCATACAAGAAAAACCAGCAAAACTACCATTTATAAACTTTTGTAAACAAAAAGTGCAAAGTGACAACAAAAACGCTCAGTTTGAATAAAAAAAAGACATCCTATTTTACTCCGTCACAGATATATGGACCATACACATGTTCAATGTTCTTGTTTTTATCCGGTAATAGCGCAGATGCTCACAACACTGGAGGGCAAGAGGAGCTTCCACACCCGCTATACAGAGCTGTGCTATTGAACAATTCCACTAACAAAATGAAACTCAGAGCTGTAGTATTACTAATTTAGATCACGTTTGTGCAGATGATTGAAAAAGATAAACCTCAAAGCTAATTGTATTTTGTGCAAAGCGAACTGTATTTTGCACAAAGCTCACAATTTCACGTAAAGCTAACTGTTTTTAGTGCAAAGATAACTGTGTTTAGTGCACAGCAAACTGTATTTAGCACAAAGATAACTGTGTTTAGTGTAAAGCTAGCTTTTTTTAGCGCAAAGAGAACTGTGTTTAGTGCACAGCAAACTGTATTCAGCATAAAGCTAATTGCATTTAGCGCAAAGATAACTGTTTAGTCCAAAGCTAACTGTATTTAGCATAAAGCTAACTGCATTTAGCGTAAAGATAACTGTTTAGTCCAAAGCTAACTGTATTTAGCATAAAGCTAACTGTATTTAGCACAAAGATAACTGTGTTTAGTGCAAATCCAACTGTATTTAGCATAAAGATAACTGCATTTAGCACAAACATAACTGTGTTTAGTGCAAAGCTAACTGTATTTAGCGTAAAGATAACTGTGTTTAGTCCAAAGCTAACTGTTTTCAGCATAAAGCTAACTGCATTTAGCGCAAAGATAATTGTTTAGTCCAAAGCTAACTGTATTTAGCATAAAGCTAACTGTGTTTAGCGCAAACATAACTGTGTTTAGTGCAAAGCTAAGTGTATTTAGCACAAAGATAACTGTATTTAGCGCAAAAGTGTATTTGGCGCAAAGCTAACTGTATCTAGCGCAAACATAACTGTGTTTAGTGCAAAGCTAAGTGTATTTAGCACAAACATAACTGTGTTTAGTGCAAAGCTAACTGTATTTAGCACAAACATAACTATGTTTAGTGCAAAGCTAACTGTATTTAGCATTAGGCTAACTTTAATTAGCCCAAAACTGTATTTGACATCAACAGTCTTCCTTATCTTTTTGGGAGTACATTCAATCAGCGGCAAGCAAAATAAATGCCGCTCTTAGATTGGCTGCTTTGTAAACGGCAGCCAATAGCTTTTCAAGTAAGCATTGCATCCAGGTATTTCAGCTTCCTAAGCTACATTTCCTTTAAAATATTTTTGGATAAGCGCTTCCAAGAATTTACGCAATTAGACAAATTTTCCGCAAATAATTTGGAGTTAAATTCCACAGAAAATCCCACGAAAAAGTAAATCTGCAAATACTGAATGGCAAATAGGTGTGATCCACATTAATCCATGTATTTTTTTATTTTACAAAACAATATCCGAAAAAAAAAATAAAAAAAATCTGCATGTGCTTTCATTCCACCCGAGTCAACACCAGTTTCATCTGCAGGTCCGTCGGGGCATCTCTCTACAACCTGCACGGCCAGAGACCAAATATTTAGCTTGTTCTCTGGAAAATAGCTAAAGCTAAGTCAGATTTGACAGATATTGTTTTCAAGCATCATTTTTTTGAAATATTGCATAAGACCTTTAGTTGGATTTAAGTCTGAACTTCGACTAGAACCTTAAACATAAACCACTGTCCCTCGGGTGGAAACTCGAAGTCTTCCACAGCCTCAAACGGATATTCTGTTTGCTTAATCCAGCTTTCCTGTTGTTGCAGAAAACACATCCCTACAGCATTATGCTGCTACTACCCTGTTTAATAGTCGGAATGGTGTGTTCAGGGTTTTAGTTTTGATCTCCTAAATGGCTTGAGGTTCTGTTTTCCATCTGTGTAACTTTTTTCAACCAGATTTATGATTTTCACGACTAATTCTTGTCCCAGTAACCTAATCTTGCTGTTTCTTGGCTGTCATTCTCCAAAAATCCGCTAAGGGATTCACAGTTGGTTGTACTTGATTTTATTTTGAGGTATTGGAGTAAACTACTTTATTATGCACGACCTTGTTAGAAGCAGAGGTGGAAAGTAACCAATTACATTTCCTTGTGGTACTGTAATTGAGTATGTTGTTTTGTGTAATTGTATTTTTTAAAGTAATTTTTAAAGTCAGTAATTTTACTTTTACTTAAGTATGTTTTTTCACAAGTATTTCAATTATATATATGGCTTATTAAAAAAAAATCAAATTAACATGATTAAAATCATTGCACCCCGGAAACACTGCAATGCATAATGGGTAGGAGAACTGGCGCTAAAAAGGACCTGTTCACTCTTCACGTTCTGTCCACGGTGCGCGACTGTGGTGTTTGTGTGTGTGTGTGTGTGTACATGTATAGCTATACTTGTGTGGACCAACCTTTGACAGGCCACCAGCATTGTGTGGACATTTGTAGTTGTGAGGACATTTTGCCTGGTCCACACAATGTTTAACAAGCTATTAAACTCTACTAGTTAGGTTTAGAGGTATGGTGTGAATTAGGTTTAAATTTAGGGTTAGGCATGTATCACTAATGGTTAGGTTTAGGGAAAGTGTCTGGGTTAGGCATAGTAAAATCAATGGAAGTCAATACAATGTCAACACAAGTATTGCAAGACGTGTGTGTGTGTGTGTGTGTGTGGGTGGGGCGATTTGTTGGGAATTTTAGCGTGATTTAGAATGTGTAAAATAAAAAAAAAATCATCCATTAGACCTATTAAGATGTTAGAAGTTAATTTTCTAAAACAGAAAATGCTTTACTGCAAAACGAGCAAGGATGAACTCTACTAACACACTAAGGATGGACCCAAATAAAGGAACTGTAATCTAGAAGTACATTAGGGCAGGGCAATTTTGAAAAAAGGAAAACTATATTTTTTAGCAGCTGCAAAGTTTTTTGGGGGACAAGTTTTAAGTTTATTTAACATTTTCTAATATCTGACAGGTAAAACACTGTCTCATCATAAATAGCATTGTTTTGTCTTACAAACATTGTGATGGTACCTGTAAGTTTTCTTTGGGTCATTTGGGGAAAATCACACCACTTGTGACTGTTAGTTTTACCCATTTTGATTTATAAATTTGTACTTAATCTGCAATTGCACTTTTTGAAAAAGTTATTTTATGAAAACGCAGCTCCATCCATCCATCCATTTTCCATACCCGTCCATCCTATGTAGGGTTGCGGGGCGGCTGGTGCCTATCTCCAGCAGTCAAGGGGCGAGAGGCAGGGTACACCCTGGACAGGTCGCCATGAAAATGCAGCTACTTTGAGATTTATTTCCCATTGTCTTTCTTGCACTACTTAGAAGAGACTGTCTTACTGCTGTCAAAAAAGTTACTCTGAGTACATTATAACGAAGCTACTTTTTACTTTTGAGTAAATTATCAGATTGGTAATTTTACATGTACTTGAGTAAGATTTAATCACAGTAGTAGTACTTTTACTTAAGTAGAATATTTCAGTACTCTTTCCACCTCTGGTTAGAAGGGTCTTAAAATTAGTCCACAGGTAAACAGGTTGAGGTGAAAGAACAGCGCAAAAAGCTGTTTGCAACAAGGCTCCAGAAATACACCCACACACGGACGATCTGAAGGTCTTTAAAGCTCTGCATTGATAAGAAAATTCTTCCTTGGTTGAACTTTTCACGGTCGGCAGCTGTCGAAGATTTTTCTCCATGTTGTCGTTTGAGAAAAGGGTTCTGACAGGTGCAAAATGGATCCAAGGCAGCGCGCTGCTCAACACCTCATTGGAGGAGGATTGTGATATTTGACAGCATAACAGAGCATCACACCACAACTTTAACAAAAACGCTCCTTTCCAGATTCGACATATTGACTAAAGGAGTCAAAACAAAGGTATAGAAAGTTAAAGAATGCATTTTTATTGGTTCATTTGAATATTTATTGTTGGTGCACTGTCCGAAGCAATAAAGATCAGTGGACAAGAAACAGACACAAGGAGTCATATTAAAAGGAATAAACGCTCTATGTTTTTGAAAGCAGTGGAAGAAAGAGAGATTTATGATGTAAATGGGTTTAAGAATAAGTCCAGCACAGACTGGAATGATATTGATACCGATAAGAGTGTTATTGATGGTATTGTAAAACCTTTAATGTACATTTCTAACTTGTCCTTTCAAAACAGGGTTTTTCCAAATGTAATGAAAATAGCTACAGTTGTTCCCATTTACAAATCAGGTGACAATTACAACTTTAATAATCATAGACCAATATGAGTGCTTTCCAATTTCTCAAAGATACTGGAAAAATTATTCACCAATCGATTTGACAACTTCGTTGAGAAATATGAGTTACTGCCAGACAGTCAAAATGGGTTTAGGAATAATAGATCAAGTGCCTTGGCATTAATGGACTTAGTTGAAAAAATATATGAGTCTATTGACAGTAAGAAACATACACTTGGAGTGTTTTTAGATCTATAAAAGCATTTGATACTGTAAATTATGACGTTCTGTTAAGGAAGTTGGAAAAATATGCTTTCAGAGGTAACTGGACTGATTAAAGAGCTACAAATGCAACAGACAACAGTTTGTACAAATTATTCAACACAAGTCAACATTTACAGTGGGTTTTCACACTTTTTACTTTATTTTCCCAGCCCCTGGAGTTACTGTATTGGACCAGATCTCTTCTTGGATTACTTTTCTATGGACTTATCAACATGGCTTTTTGCTGAGCTGAGGATTTTGAAAAACTGCTCCACAGAACTGAGGGCATTGAAACGAAGCTACGTCGTCTGGAAATTAATTTTGATCTCCATGCTGATTATGGACAAAATGACACAACTTTACCTTTACCTTTGAATACAAACAGCCCTGGGTTACATCGGTCTAACCGTGCCACAGAGACTCCCTACAGGCGTCTGAGCGGCAGAACTCCGCACCATAATGAAAACTGGCCAGCTTTAAAACGCATGAAATCAACCCCAGCCCGTTCTCCGAGGAAGAAAAAACAAAAGAAACTCCGACACAGAGAAACCTCTGAACCCAGAACTGCCGCTTCTGCTAAAAGTGAACAAAAGAGGTTTCAGCCAAAAACAAGAGATATTTCTCCACCTGGAATCCCGCTGAAAAACAGATTCGCAGCCTTGAGTTCCCCGAAAGATGACGCATCCCCTGGGACCAGTCAAAGCCACCAGGAGAAACCCAGCCGCATCAAACGGACACATAACAAAGTAAGAGCCCCTCCAGCAAAGATTGTTATCATACAAGACGGATCAATTAATGGAATTGAGGCTTTTTGTAGCAAGAATACCAAAGTTTATAGCTGCTACAAAAATACAGTGAGAGAAATATCAGAAAAAATCCCTAAAATCTTGGACCAACATCCTGCTTTGGAAAAGCTCGTCATTCACGCTGGATCAGCAGATATCGCGATGAGACAATCAGAGATTCTGAAGAGAGACTTTTCTGATCTCCTACAGAGACTTGATGGACTTAACGTAAACATCCTCATCAGCGGACCAGTCCCTGAAGGGAATGATGAAAGATTTAGCAGACTCCGCATGCTCTATAAATGGTTGAAGAAACAATCAGCTGAGAAGTCGTTCACATTTATTAATAATTTCAAAGTATTTGGAAGTGCGAATCATCTGTTCAAAGCAGGAATGCGCTATTTGAACAGGTCCGGAGTAAGGCTGTTAGCAGCCAACATTTTTTCTTATCAACATCAGAAAGCAAAACACTTGCTCCCAAAAGCTGACCTTGAGGCGCCCATCGATATCAGATAACAAAAACAGCAAGTCTGGATGACACCACAGGACCGAACAGATAAACAACCATCAGAGATTAAGTCTTCATCTTCCTGTGACTCAGCCACATCAAATGAGTCTCCATTTAGAAACTTTACAGACAGACTGAACGAGCAAATCAAATTTGGGACACAATTAACACCTAAACTTAGACTACACCAAACGCCTGGGACTAGTGTCCATAAGCCTGGGAGCTTCCCCCCACTGATTATTACAGATATCTGATATTTGAGGGAACCGGGCAATAAATCCACCCCTACCGTCTCCCAGAATTCACCCGGCACCCCTGAGGCTATATCAGTGATTATCAGCAGCAGGAAACATAAACCGTTAACCACACGCTCTCATATTAAACAAAATCTCAAATTGATAACCTGTCAGAAGGTTCAGCTGCCCATCATCACAATACTTAAGTTAGCTTAATTAAACATTAGATCTCTATCCGGGAAGTCTTTTCTTATCAATGACTTCATCACTGAGCATAATTTACACGCCCTTTTTTTATCAGAAACTTTGCTAGATGAAAATAACGAAACAACTTCATTAATAGAATCCAGTCCTCCAAATTATAATTTCTTAAGCAAGAACAGAAAACACAAACGAGGCGGAGGTGTAGCCACCATCTTTCACAACTCAATGAACTTTAAAAAGGTAACTCTGGGCGCGTTTGAATCTTTTGAATACCTAGCCACTCAGATAAATGAGCCTAACAAAGCGTTATTTCTAAGTTTATATAAACCACCAAAACTTAACTCTAACTTCTTTAATGATTTCAATGACCTTCTTTCTGTAATATGTATCGACTATGACCAACTAATCATCATGGGGGACTTTAACATCCATACCGACAACCCCCAAGATAGACAAGCAAAAACGTTAGATGATACTCTCCACAACTTCGGACTGATCCAGCATGTCAAACAACCAACACACAATAAAGGACACACTCTGGACTTGATTATCAGCAAAGGTTTAAATATTTCTGACATCTCTGTAATTAATATTGCATTATCTGACCATTTCTGTATTTTCTTTCAAAGTACCATCTCTGCTAAATTATCCAGCCACAGTAAGACCACTATAAAAAAGCGTTTTCTAGGGGACAGTTCAGTAGAAACCTTTAAACGTATTTATCCTTCCACCACATCCCCCTCATCTCCCAACTCAAACTCAGTAAATAAGTTGGTAGATAATTTCCTTGCGAAAATCTCAGACTTCATGGATTCCATTGCTCCAACTAAAGTGAAAGTAGTCTCAGGTAGAAAGAAGTCTCCGTGGACAAGTAATCCACTGGTACATAGTGAAAAAAGAGAGTGTCGACGAGCCGAGAGAAAATGGCGGAAAACTCGACTCCAGGTTCACTGTGAGATCTACAAAGAGAGACTGAATAGATATCAGCTAACTATAAAAGATGCTAGTGAATCGTTCTTTTCTGAAATCATCAACAGAAACATTAATAACGCACGGACTCTATTGAACGACTGGAGAGCTGGGTCGGACTCTCTGGTGCAGTGCTTGGCTGGTTCGAGTCTTACCTAAAGAACAGGGACTTCTATGTTTCAATAGGAAACTTTTCATCAGAACCAACAGAAATCACATGTGGGGTGCCCCAGGGCTCCATCCTGGGGCCCCTCTTATTTAATATCGACATGCTCCCACTAGGCAAGATTATAGAGACCAATAACATTAGCTACCATAACTACGCAGATGAGACTCAGCTCTACATTACAATGTCACCAGGTGACTCTGAACCCATTCAAACCCTAAATCAATGCATTGACCAAATAAATGGATGGATGTGCCATAACTTTCTCCAGCTGAATAGAAACAAAACTGAAGTGATTATTTTTGGACCCAAGGAGGAACGATCAAGAGTCAGCACACAGCTTCAATTAATACAGCTAGAAACTACTGATCAGGTTCGTAACCTAGGTGTAGTGATGGACTCAGACCTGAACCTCCAGGGTCACATAAAGGCAATAACAAGGTCAGCGTTCTATCACCTGAAGAACATCTCTAGGATTAAAGGACTGATTTTGCAACACGACCTAGAAAAACTCATCCATGCGTTTATCTTTAGTCGGATTGATTACTGCAACAGCATCTTCACAGGTCTGCCTAAAAAGTCAATCAGACAGCTGCAGCTGATCCAGAACGCTGCCGCTCGCGTCCTCACTAGAACCAGGAAAGTAGAGCACATCACCCCAGTTCTAAAGTCCTTACACTGGCTCCCTGTAGCTCAGAGAATAGACTTTAAAATACTTTTACTAGTTTATAAATCATTACATGGCTTAGCACCAAAATATGTTGAAGACCTGTTGTCATGGTACCAACCATTAAGACCACTCAGGTCCTCCAACTCTAGCCTACTAAACATCCCTAGACTCAGAACTAAACATGGAGAAGCAGCTTTCAGTTTCTATGCTCCCCTTATCTGGAACGGACTTCCTGATGAGTGTAGAGCTGCTGAAACTCTGAACTGCTTTGAATCGAGACTAAAAACCCATCTGTTTAGAATTGCCTTTGAGTAAATGCTTGATTTTATATGTATGAAATGTGTTCATGCTCTCTTGCTTTTTTTGATCTTTCTCTTGCTTTATTGTGTATCATGTGTAATGTGTGTTTCTTTTATGTGTTTCTTTTAAATCACCAAATCATGTAAAGCACCTTGAATTACCCTGCTGTTGAAAGTGTGCTATACAAATAAAATTGCCTTGCCTTGCCTTGTTGCAGGTATTTTGGCCCATTCCTCCATGCAGATCTCCTCTAAAGCTGTGATGTTTTGGGGCTGTTGCTGGGCAACACGGACTTTTAACTCCCTCTAAAGATTTTCATTGGGGGTTGAGATCTGGAGACTGGCTAGGCCACTCCTTGAAATGCTTCTTACGAAGCCGCTCCTTCGTTACCAAGGCGATGTGTTTGGTATCATTGTCATGCTGAAAGATCCAGCCACGTTTCATCTTCAGTGCCCTTGCTGATGGAAGGAGGTTTTCACTCAAAATCTCACGATACATGGCCCCATTCAGTCTTTCCTTTAAATGGATCAGTCCTCCAGTCCCCTTTGCAGAAAAACAGCCCCAAAGCATGATGGTTACAACCCCGTGCTTCACAGTAGGTATGGTGTTCTTTGGATGCAACTCAGCATTCTTTCTCCTCCAAACACAACTAGTAAAGTTTTTACCAAACTCTTATATAATGGTTTCATCTGACCATATGACCTTCTCCCAATCCTCTTCTGGATCATCCAAATGCTCTCTAGCAAACTTCAGACGGGCCTTGACATGTGCTGGCTTAAGCAGGGGGACCCGTCTGGCACTGCAGGATGTGAGTCCCTGGCGGTGTAGTGTGTTACTGATGGTAGCCTTTGTTACTTTGGTCCCAGCTCCCTGCAGGTCATTCACTAGGTCCCCCTGTGTGGTTCTGGGATTTTTGCTCACCGTTCTTGTTACCATTTTGTCATCATGGGGTGAGATCTCTCATGAATCCCACTGTTGCCCAGTCCCTCTAATTGTTGAATCGTGAACTCTGACCTCAACTGTGGCCAGAGAGGTCTGCAGAGCTTTAGATTATGTTCTGAGTTCTTCTTAGACCTCCTGGATGATCCACCGATGCTCTCTTGGAGCCATTTTGGTATGGTGGAGACTCCTGGGAAGGGTCCCACTGTTCCATGTTTCCTCCATGTGTGGACCATGACTGTCACTGTGGTTCTCTGAAGCCCTAAATCCTTAGAAATGTCTGACACTTTTTTCTCATCTGTTTCACAAGGGTCCATGTTGGTTTGGAGAGATGTTTCCCTAATAATTAAAATCCAAATTTGAAAACAGCTTGTTCATATTTATTCTGTTTATCTTCATCTGATATTAAACTGTTTGCTTGTCTGAAACATTAAAGAAACGTACATAGAGAAACACCTACAAACTGTATTACATCAGTACTTTTCAGCCTTTAAACCTTTTGATTTGCTTAAATTTAGTTAAATTATATCTTGAGGGAATGGTTGATATGTTATAAAAATAAATAGTGGTAGATTATTGGAGAGAAATCTAGATTTGCTAAACATTCCCACTCATATTTAACAAGCTTACTACACCAGTACTGTATCTCGTTAATATTAAGATCATTTCTTCCCTAAATGGAGTAAATACGCTCTAATTTACAAAAAGCAAGTTTAGGGTTTCCCTTCAACTTTGGGGAAATTATAGTTGTGAAAGATGAGGCATTCCTGGCTCATGTTGAGCCACTTGCATATAGAAACATAATAAAGGTATTTCAAGCCATTTTTCCACTTTATCCTCAAAGACAACAGCAGTTGGCTGCTGAATATTCCCAGATTTAAGGGATTTTTATCTCTGGATTCTAAGAAAAATGTTTAGATTCAAGGAAGATATGAAAAGTTCATATACATCACAATTACTGTCCCTATACACACTTTGGGAAAGCCCAAAGGATGATGTCATCACTTTATAAGCTTCACCACATTTGTAATATTTTAAGGCAACAGCTCAAACACTCAAACCTTGTGTGACATCAGGGAAAAAATCAAAAGATAAGCCAAGGTTTTCAGAAATAATTATAGAGCAGCTCTAGGCCTCATTTTCCCAAACTGCATTTTCTTTAGAATATTTTGGATAGGCGCTACGAAGAAATCTGAAAATAATATGGAGTAAAGTTCCATAGAAAACCCCCAAAAAGGTGAATCTGCAAATGCTGAACTGGGAATAGGTAGGGATCCACTTTTATCCATGTTTCCACCTGAGTCAACACCAGTTTCAGCTGCAGATCCTTTGAAGCGATCTCTCTACAAGCTCTGCACAGCTAAATGAACAGACTAAATATTTTGCCCGTTCTTCCCTACAAAATAGCTCAAACTCAGTCAGATTCGACAAATATTGTTAGCAAGCACCATTTTTAAAATATTGCAGCACATTTTTTTATTGGATTTAAGTGTGAACTTTAACTAGACCACTCAAGTCTTGTTCAGCCTCTAACAGGTATTCTTTTTGCTCCATCCAGCTTCCCTGTCGCTGCTAAGGAAAAGCATCCCCACAGCACGATGTTGCCACCACCATGTTTCATAGTGTTAAGGGCGTGTTCAGGGTTTTGAGTATTTTCCACATGCCTGAAGGTGCCCCATTCATTGGTTCCAGCGATTTTACAAAAGCATAACCAGCATGGAAATTTCCAGCCATCATGCAGTTCAAGAAGGAGATGGATTCTGAGGCTCAGAGAACCCTAGAACTAAAGCAAAAGACCCAGAAAGCATCCATTACTCCAAAAGCAACATAAGCAAGCCGGTTTTTAGTTTGCAGATGCACAATGAGACAAAAACCTTATTTTTTTTTAGGGTTTTTTTGGGAGATGTCCCATGATCTGTTGCAACTGAATTGAGCTGTTTGTTGGATCTGGAGGAGAAATGGCAGAAGCATGTAAGCCTGAGAACACCATCCAAATTAGAAGTACGGTGGCGGCAGCATCATGTTGTTGAGGTTTTTGCTGCAGGAGGGAGTGGTGCACTTCACTAAACAGATGGCCAACAGGACAAGTTTAGTCAGATTTAATCTGAACCGCTGACAAAAAAAATCAGTTTAATGTGCCTGTACACAAAAACTTATTTATCTAAGAAAAACGCATCTTGGGGAAAAACATACTTCTATTTTGCTCCAAACAGCTTAGTGGTTAATACATACATCACCTCTGGAACAGGCTGCCAGAGAACCTCAGGGCTGCAGAGAACGTTCATGTTTTTAAGAGCAGGCTCAAGACTCACCTTTTTAGCTTAGCTTTTAACTGATTATTATTTATTACTGTTTGTTTAATTGCTCTGCATGTTTTATATGATTATATTTTTATCAGTTTTACTATTTAATCTTAGCACATTAATTTACTGTTTATTTTTATACTTTAATTTATCTTAATCCCCGTTCAAGTGTTCAAGTGCCTCGGCCCAATGTCCTTTTTTACTTTTTCTTTTAACTGTATGTGTGCATGGGAGATGGGTTGGGGGGGAGGGGGCTATAACTGTGACCATGCTTTTAAATCTTTGGGGGAGGAAAGGGAAGGTGGTTTTATGTGCGGTCATTTTAATCTGTAAAGCACTTTGTGATGCAACTTCTTGTATGAAAAGCGCTTGTATGAAAAGCGCCTGCAACCCAGAAATTGTGGGTTCGATTCCAGCTTCCACCTGCTACATGTCGTTGTGTCCTTGGGAAAGACACTTCACCTACCTGCCTACTGGTGTTGGCCAGAAGGGTCGATGGCGCAATATGGCAGCCTCGCTTCTGTCAGTCTGCCCCAGGGCAGCTGTGGCTATAATCATAGTTTGCTTCCACCAGTGTGTGAATGTGAGAGTGAATGAATAATGGAGTTGTAAAGCGCTTTGAGAGTCTTGAAAAGCGCTATATAAATGCAAGCCATTATTATTATTATTAAGTTCTGGCGCATCTAATTCATGAATCAATCATTTTTCTATAAAAAGAAGCTTGATTATACTTTGTTTGTTAGAGACAATGAATGAGCTACGAGCTTCACATTTCTTTCCTTTGACTGCTTTATAGTTGTTACATTAAGGAAGGCGCAACTATTCTCCACGTGATGTGTTAAACATCCCCTTCAAGCAGATGTTTAAATAAAGGTTCTGGATTTTAGGACAGCATTACTAAGAGTGTTGGCTACGATATGGCAGCTCGGAAGGGAGCTTTATACACAAATTATATGTTAAGAGATATAAAAGGGCACTTAGGCCAATAAAAGCCTCAGTTGCAGTCGTGTAGCTGCAAAATACAGATGCTTTTAACTTCTCAGCAGGACACAAGCAGCATGAAAATGTCACTGGACTTTGAGGACGAAATGTGGCAGAAAATATACATTTTTGTTATCTCTTTAAAGCACAGAAATGTTTGTAACATTTTTAAAGCCGTTCGGGAATAATGGAATAGTTTAGTTTCAATGCAGACAGCCAAGGGGGCGGCAGGCAGGTTAAGAAGAGTAAAAGATAGTGTTGCTACAGAGAGAGTTGAATCGGCTCTAAAAGTGTGTTCTCTTTTAATAGATTTTGCATAAACAACCAAGATGCAAAAAAAAAAAAAAGAAAAAGCACAGAACAAGGCTTTTTAACTTCTGGAAAGAGATTAGCTGATGTCCGACCATGACCCAAAGATCGCCCAAGAGATTTTGGCGTGGCATTATTTTCTTGCATAAATAAAAAAAAAGTAAAATAAATAAATATAAAATTGTAAAATAATATTAATAAATAAATCCATCCATCCATTTTCTGTACCCATCCATCCTACTGCAGGATTGCGGGGGGGGCGGTGCCTATCTCCAGCGGTCAAGGGGCGAGAGGCGGGGTACACCCTGGACAGGTCGCCAGTCCGTCACAGGGCAACACAGAGACATACAGAACAAACAACCATGCACACACACATACACTCATACCTAAGGGCAATTTTAGAGAAACCAATTCACCAAACAGTCATGTTTTTGGACTGTGGGAGGAACTCGGAGTACCCAGAGAGAACCCACGCATGCACAGGAAGAACATACAAACTCCATGCAGAAAGACCCCAGGCTGGGATTTGAACCCAGGACCTTGTTGAGGCAAGGCAACAGTGCTAGCATCTGCGCCACTGTGCAGTCCTAAATAAATAAATAAATAAATAAATAAAATAAAATAGGTCAGGTCAAAGGTTATAGGAAAGGTAACCCTGACTCTCCTCAACTTTGGTGATAACTCAATAAAGCTGTGCAAGCTTCAATTCTTTGCAACCGTTTTGCTTCATCTGTTTGATTTGTTTCTGCACTGGATTCACAAAGCAGATTGCACTAAATACATACAGGAGCAAACATGCCAAGCAAGTCCCGGAGAAATATTTTGCATCAGGTCTCAGTTCCCTTCTCCTGAGCCAAAAACATAACAGATGTAGAAAGTTAAAAAGGGAAAAATAGATTTTATTTTATTATCATTATAAAGTCACACCCGTGGCCATATCAATAACTGGGGCTGCAGACTGTGAAAGACCCCTTAACCAATTAAATCACAGATATCAAGCACTAACTGAATTTAAAACAATCAGATTATAATTTATCACAATCTGATCAATTAAAAATGTATTAATTTGTAATTGCATGCAGAAACATGTATGCAATTGAATGCATAGTTGTTTAAAGGGGGGGGGGTGTTATGATTCTTCCAGGCACATATTACCCTTCTATAGCACACTCCAATAAAATTGTCACCTTAAGGCTTTTAAAAGTCCGTCATATATCCAAATCCATCTTAAATAAATTTACTTCCATATTGGACGCCTTGATTTTCGCCTGTGCCTCTTTAAGACCCTCCTACTCTTTCTGACACGCCCCCTTCAGTTCGTCACTGTCAAGAAGTCATCAGACCCAACTCGAAGCAGCTGCTTCTGATGAGATTCTCCTCCTCCCAAACACTCAAAAGCTCCCGTCACTCACCTCTATGGCGCTCACTCATCAACCTCGTTGTGACGCATAGCTCCTACGACTCCAACCTGAGTAGTATTCTAGACCCGACGATTCCATACGGCTAATAGCCTTTCCAAGCTCCTGGCATCACGAGTTCCTGGTTCTTCCATCTCCTCCGCTCCAATAAGACCTTCGGCTGCATCCTCACTCTTCACTTGGAACATCCATCTTCCCAGCAGCAATCTTCCATTGATCGCTGCATTCGTGACAGTCACATACCGTGCATCATCGCACCATGCACGGAGTCGGACTCTGACGTTGTTTACATAAGTACACAGTACATCTTTTTTGGCCTCGGGTGGTTACCAAACACGAAGTCAAACCAGTTCTTACGAACCGTGTCATCCTGTGGAAACATAAAAAGAGGCATGTTTCCTTGGCACCCAAATAAGCATTTACGCCACTTTGACATCTTTTGCTTGAAAAACACAAAAGACGCGCAGCTGCAGCTGGTGTGTTATAATTACTGCACCTGGGACTCAGCCGGAATTGTGTGAGGTGGGGAGGGGTAGGGGAGCTCTGCAGGGGCGAGGCTCTCGGCTGAGTATTTAAGGTCGGAGGAGGAGATGGGTGGAAAAGGCGGGGATAGGTGGCAGCAGGCGTTTCAGCAACCCCGCGAACTACCAGCAGAGACTCAAAGATTACTCTAACATGAGCGAATGGGTCAGAGCAACACTTCAGGTATGTTTTTAATGAGGGAAAGACAGGTTCTCGGGATATTAAGCTTCAGAAAGTCCATTTTGCATAATACCCCCCCCCTTAAGTTGTCCTAAAAAGCGACATAATGCATTTCATTAGATTGTTTTTATTTTAACTCAGACAGCTTCTGTAAAGCCAAAAGCAGAAGCCAGCTTTTAGCAGATGCCATTTTTTTCTGCACAACCTGGATTTTGCCAATGTCTAGCCACGTAATTTCCTTTAAATCTAAGTTAAACAAACAGAAACAAATATGGGCAGATTTTCTATTTAATGCACGCATGTCACATTACTAACATGTGGGCAAATTGTGTCATCACAGAGAGATGTTATTTGCTTAGTGAAGCTGTCAAAGGAGCAGTTCTACGTCTAGTTTCCGAATTTAATCAAACGCATATCTCTTAGTGAATCTCCTCCATAATGTTTGTTCTTTTACCAACCCCTGGGTGTCGCTACTGGGAAAAATAATACTGCTCTACTTCCGATTTTCCAGATACAGTGGACCGCGGTATTAGCAGGAGGTAGGGACCACCACCGTCCGTAAATAGCTACAATTCGTGAATACTTGAGACCCTCTCTAAAGACGTTTAGAACTGCCTATTTTCACAGTCTGGATTGGCTGCTTTGTAAGCGCCACAAGTCGGATGTGGCCGAAGTCATTGCTGAGGAGGTGGTGGCGTTGGGGAGTGGTGTCCTCACAGGTGTTGCAGGAGCTAAAGTTGCCACAGTTGATCCCGCTGTCACAGTAGCAGCTTTAGAACAAAGACTGGAGGTAACTAATCGGTGGGGATGTTCACGTGGCAGTTTTGTGGCTTGCTCCATTCAGGCAACATTTATCTCTTTTTACAAAATGGTCAGTAAGCCTCCCTGTCGTTTTTTTTTCTTCAGTCACAGTTTGAAATCATCAACTTCTAGCCAAGAAACTGCTAATTAATATTCCCCATTTTTGGTAGTATTGCATCGTTTTGCTGCACTTCATTATAAATTAGCGGATACGTCATGTAGACACGTCTGTAGCGTTCGAACGTAAATACACGTGGTACGGAAAGCCGTAACAAAAAATTATTATTTTTTTATTTATTAGTAAGTGTGTCTTCTACAAGTCTGTTGTGGAGAGTGTAATCTCTTCAGCCATCATCTGTTGGGGTTGCATCATCAGAGCCAGGGACTTAAAAAGGCTAAACAACCTGATCAAGAAGGCTCTGGTTCTGTTCTGGGAACGACTGTGGAACCTCTGGAGATGATGATGCAAAGAAGGATTCTTCATAAAATCAAAAAGATTATGGACATACAACAACAGAATGTCTTCAGTCTGAGGTTTCTTCAGTTTCGCTGCAATACAGACCACTACAGGAAATCCTTCCTGCCCACAGCTATCACTATCTACAACAACTCCTTAAAGAATTAATTATATGAGCTACAACACTTAATTTCACTCTGGGATCAATAAAGTATTTTTGAATTGAATACTAATCAAATTTAAGACTTTACAAAACCAATTTAAAACTAATACATTTTAAGGGTTTTAATTTTCCTTAAATCAATTGATCAACTTTTAAAACTTTTCAAGACCCCAAGGATACTCTGCACTACCACCCTACAGCAAGCTACAATTTAGGTGCGAACATTAGCGTGTAACTGTTAGCTAGCCTTGGTATTCTTAGCAGTATGGCAGCAGCTAACATCCATTAACCCAATCCAATCAGAGCCAAGGAAAATGAATTGAGCTCCTGGATTGGCTGCTTTGGAAACGCCAGCCAATAGCAGGTTGTTGTGATTGCATTTCTCATAAGATGAACTGAACAGACTTTTGGATGTCTGGGAGCCATTTCAAAGATGGACTGAGCAGACCACATTTCCCAGCAATCCTAGCAGTGACCCCCAACACACTCCTATTGGTCCGTGACCACCCACGGTGACATCAGCGATGACATCACGGCCAAAGGGGGCTATAAGAGTAGTCGCGCCCATTTTGAATTGTTCTCCAGCTGGAAGTTCTTGGATGAACTACTGCTGAACAGAGGACATCTCACTGGTGACCCGCTGGACCGGGGAAGAACTCGCTTCGAAGTGCTATACGGTTTGTGTATCTCGTGTGAGCTATATCAGAACTGTTCCCAGACAGTTCGTTAGACGTCGACCTACAGGCCATCCAGCCTGCCTTTAGGCAGGCTGGATGTACAGGTTGTACAGGTTTTTTTTATAACTCTTCCTTTTCTTGCTCAACTACGGACACAATTCACTCTCCTCCTAGTGGACTGGACCTCCTTCAAGGCAAAGTAGGACTGAACCGGTTCATTTATACTAATAATGTGTCTGGGCATAGATAAACAGAGAAAATAGAGTTTTAACGAGTTAGATCTCATTCATTGTTGGTTAAAGTGTTTTTAAGCGCTGTACCTGTTTGCTCATTTTGCGTCGTCGCACGTGTAAGTCTGAGCTGTGAAATTGCTGTCTTTGAAACTGTCTGTTTTATCCTGAGCAGATCACGCCTTTCTTTTTTTCTTCCTCTTGTTTTCCCTCTCTCTCCCTCCCTGATAACTCCATTGGCAGTTGGGCTCGGTCCGGCCTGCGTTAGCTGGTCTTAGCTGAAAGTTTAACTCCGTTGTCTTTAGTCTGTCGCTAAAGCAGAGGCCTACCACATGGACGCTTCCCCCATGTGCTCCTTTAGCCAAAGCTAGTTTTATGATTCTTTCTTAGACTCCATGTGCTCTCCTCCATCTTGGCACAGAGCTGAGATTTATGACTTTGTCTCCTAGGCTATCTGTGACTTGGGCTCCCTGGAGTGAGGCCCCCCCTCCTTTTCTGACCCGAACCTCAGCTGTCTCACTGATTTCATTTCATGTTAATTGTGTTTAATGTTCACCTATTATTATTGTCTAAGATCTGTAGTAATTTTTGCATGCTTTAGAATAGATGGGATTTTCTATTTCCTAAATAAAGTCCCCTTATCTTAAAGAGAAGTTGTCTGGGATTACTTGGAGTGATGCATACAATTATTGTCCACAGCGTTAGAACTTATTCCTTCATATATTGTTTAATTATCTGAGACTGAACAATTTGGCTATATATATATATAAATGTCCCTGGAATCCAACAGGATGGTGCCCCTAAACTTGGTAATTTTTACATAAAATTATTAATCTTATTAATAATTGCCCTAAGCAACTATTAATAATTATTCATAGCCAAATCCTACCTATCTGCGGCACAACAAGGTCAAGTAGCATTGAGTCTTTCACGCTACATTTGCTTTCGAATATTTTAGATATGTGCTACGAAATAATTTGCGAAGAAAGTAAATTTTCTGCAATTGATTTAGAGTCATTTTCTACAGAACAACTGGCAAAAAGGCAGGGGTTCACTGTTCAAACCTTCAGCATTCAAAAATCTAATCTAGATTTTATTCCCCCCCTCCCAAAAAAAAAACGCCTCTAATCTCAGCTGCTTTATGGAAACACCTGTGTTGGAGAAGCCTTTCTTTAAACTTGTACCCTATGGTTAACCTGTACATCCCCACATTAAACAAACAGAAAGTTACTGTAAACTCTTTTACACCCAAACGACAAAATCCTTTTTTTTCCCCCCATTCAACACAATGTTATGTAGGTTTTTTTCTCAGACTCAGCGTTAGTTCTCTTCCTGGCTGATTGAAAGCCTCTTAAAAATCACAGAACTAAACAAATGTACTTAAAGTCAATGTGGGTTTTTATTTGAACTCATTATTAGGCAGCGACTGATTGTTTAGGAAACGTGGGCCTTCATTATTCAGGTCCTGAGGGATTTTCATACCTTCAGCATGTTTTCTTTCCCATGTCAGCAGCTGATCTCACAAACTCGCACCTGTTTTTGCAACAGCAAGCATGTTCTGTGATTAACAAATGTTCATCCAGTTGGGGGGTCATCTGTCTAACAATGAACATCAATGCCACCCATTTGCAGGACACGCACTTCCATTAGCTTATCCCCAACCCTTCGTTGGACTGCCTCCAGAAGTTTATTTATCTATTTACCAGCATGTGGTCCAAAAGGTTGATGAAACAGCAAGGAGCCTGCCATTTATGTGGGAATAATTATATGGAAATTGCATTCACGGGCCACTGTGTTGCTCCACAGCAGCCCGTATTGAATTGACAGAAGTTAAGTGACTTGCAGCAGCGGGAACAGATTGTCCTGAACGATTTGCTTTTTTTTCCTCCCAAGTCAGGCGTGTCACCGGCCAAGCTCGGCCTTATCTACGATGCGGTTACCCTACTGTACGAGCCACTCGGAGCGTCTGCATTTCACACCCACGCCTCGATGGGAATTGGTCGATCTGAATAGGGAGATGTCATTTTCTGATCTGCTTGGCTTTATGGCGCTGCGGTTTCATCAGGGGCCGGTTTTTTAAAACGCGCCGTATTAGCCCAAACATTTTAAGTGTCTGAATTTAAATTGCAGACGGACGGGCCTGCTAAAAACCAACTGAAAGGATGTTTACGCTTTTGCTTTTAAAATCACATCTTCAAGAATCGTATACATAAAAAAACACCCCAACGGAGTTTAATTTCAAAGCACTGCAAAAGGAAGCAAAGTCGGCCGTTACAGAAATACAACACACACAAACCTAAACATAAAGACGTGCCTAACTGACCGGTATTCAGAGAATATTTTCCAATTGCTGCCAAATACTGTTTATTTTTATTTAGAAGTACAAATACACTCTTAACAGGCACGAATTGTTTCCATAGTCATTTCATTATAAAACTTCATCTTTTTATCTAAAAACCAGCTCTGGGTGAACAATTTTGTGTTTATTATTGAGTTCCCTGAATCCACAGGGTCAATATTATGAATACAGGCTCAAATATGCACATTGTTAATGTTTGGCTAATTCTCTGTTGGTAAGTTGAGCCTTGACTGCATGATTTTGTACCCAGCAGCAAGTTTCTGGTATACTTCTGGCTGGATATCTGACCAATTCTGACAGAGAATCTGTTGACTTCATGGTCAGTTTTTAATTGGACCGGGGTTCCAGAAGCGCTGATGTTCTCGGTTCTGTTGGCTCCAGCTTTTAACCGTCTAGCTGTTGATGTGAGGTCAAGTCAAAGAAGTCTCGTTCTTTCCATACATTCTCAACATACAGAGCATGATGCTGCCACCACCATGGTTAACAGTCGGTAGGGTGTTCTTAGGTTCGAATGCCTCACTTGACTCCTCCAAATAACAGTCTCTCCAGGAATTTGCGCCATTTTTTTGTAATTGTTACGGCCTTAAATGGCAGGTTTTTCCTTTAGCTTTTATAAAATGTTGAAACAAAAGTGAGCAGCGCGATTGGTCAAACATGCGTTAAAGTCGCAATTATCGGATATAACTGCAAGTAGCAGAGGACTGGCTGAATTTGCGTTAACAGTTGCGAACACAACATCGAGAAATCCTAGAGGGACTGAAATAACTTGATCTTTGTGTTGTCTGACAGTAAAATGTTTCTTCAGAAAGCCTTTGGCTACTTCATATGGACAGCTGTGAACGTCGGCTTTCTTGGTTGGCACCTTCCAAAAACTCTTAATTATTAAAAGTCCAAAATTAATCCCACAGCTGCATTTTCCTCACTCGTTTAGGTCAAAATGTCTGGTTGGATAAAACCTTGTTTCTGCTGAGCTTCCAACCCTAAACACACAGGTGAGTCAGTGAGAAAGAAAAAAAGAAACAACTTTCCGCAGCCACTGTGCCAACGGCTCCATTTACAAAATATAGATGAAATTTTTTTTTTGAAAATAGACTGTATGACAGACTGAGTGGTGCAGGAATAGTTTGCATTCAGCTTTAGTGAGGATAAAGCAGTGGGATTAATTATATTGCTTCTGTGATATACAGGTGCATCTAAACAAGTTAGATTATCATTAAAAGTTAATTTATTTTAGTAATTCAGTTTAAAAAGTCATCAAGGATGATTAAATTTAAAGCTAAGGAAAACTCACAATTCAATTGTGACAGGAAGGTGATCAGACGGAGATGTTAAGGAAGCACCACGTTGTTTTGAGTCCTTCAGCTTGTCTCTCATCTTCCTGGCAATACTTCATTGATTATGTATTGGATTTAAGTCAGACCAGTTTGGTGGCCAGGAGAACACATGGTCATTGATGTAGGAACTTTAGGCTGTGTCAGCAGATCCTAACTACCTTTGGAAAATGTAATCTGTTCCTTATGCACCCCTTTGTCACATTTGTGTATTTTAAAGGACCCAAAGGCAGCAACAATGAAACTTAAATGATTTAATAGTTAACAAAAACAAGGAACAAAAACTTACAGAACTCGGAGAACCAAAAATGCTGAGATGAGGAAGGAAAAACAGGAACTGTGCAGGAACCAGTCAGGGAAAGAATGACAACGGACCAGCGACTCGTGACTGAATGAGAGTAGGATTTATACTGGGGAGGAAATGAGGAAGTGAGAGGAGACTAATGACCAATTAGGGAAATCAGATGCAGGTGAGAGGGAGAGCAGGTGGAAACAATCAGCTGGGAAGAGAGGTAGAATGGTAGGGAGACAGAAAACTCTTAACTAAAGATAATAAGTCTAGGAAGGGGACCTAAGGAAACACTGGAGAGCAGAAGGAAGAAATAAATTAGGAAACTATCTAGAGGGAATAAACTAAGGAAACAAATGAGGACACAAACAAAAAGGTGAAAATGTCTAAGAGCAAGAAGAAGAAACAGAAACAAGTTAGTGCCAGAATAAACTAATAAATACAAGGAATAATCTAACATGAAAAGACTAGATAAGGAAAAGAACTAAGTTTAAACACAAACAGGAGGGTCAAAACAAGAGAGCACCTTGGGGTACAGAGGGGAAGGAAAGTAAGTGGAAGGAAAACAAAGCAAAATCCACAGAACCTGACACCCTTTATTATCTAGCACAGTTTTCCTTCCACTAAACTTTTAGCAAGTATGCTTGGGTACAGTTCTCTGTGAGGAACCTGCTTTTTTAGCAATGAGTTTTTGTTGCAACAGTAGTGGAAAAGTTCTCTTTGATTAACTTTAATTACATTTTAATTCAGTAAGATGCGTCCAAATCTGATGGCAGCCTTCAGTCCACATGGGGGACAGATGCAGCCTATAAGGCAAGGCAAGGCAATTTTATTTGTATAGCAGACTTTCAACAACAGGGTAATTCAAGGTGCTTTACATGATTTGGTGATTTAAAAAACAAAAATCATAAAAAACAGACATGGAATATAATATTGGAAATTAAAAGTAAAAGAAACATACATTACACATGATACACAATAAAGCAAGAGAGCATGAACACATATGATACATATGACATTAATCATTTACTCGAAGGCAATTCTAAACAGATGGTTTTTAGTCTCGATTTAAAGCAGTCCAGAGTTTCAGCAGCTCTACACTCGATAGGAAGTCTGTTTCAGATTAGAGGAGCATAGAAACTGAAAGCTGCTTCTCCATGTTTAGTTCTGAGTCTAGGGATGTTTAGTAGGCTAGAGTTGGAGGACCTGAGTGGTCTTGGTGGTTGGTACCGTGACAACAGGTCTTCAACATATTTTGGTGCTAAGCCATGTAATGATTTATAAACTAGTAGGAGTTTTTTGAAGTGTATTATCTGAGCTACAGGGAGCCAGTGTAAGGACTTTAGAACTGGGCTGATGTGCTCTACTTTCCTGGTTCTAGTGAGGAACACGAGCAGCAGCGTTCTGGATCAGCTGCAGCTGTCTAATTGACTTTTTAGGCAGACCTGTGAAGACGCTGTTGCAGTAATCAATCAGACTAAATATAAATGCATGGATGAGTTTTTCCAGGTCCTGCTGCAACATCAGTCCTTTAATCCTAGAAATGTTCTTCAGGTGATAGAAGGCTGACCTTGTTATTGCCTTTATGTGACCCTGGAGATTCAGGTCTGAGTCCATTACTACACCTAGATTTCGTGCCTGATCAGTAGTTCCTAGCTGTATTAACTGAAGCTGTGTGCTGACTCTTGATCGTTCCTCTTTGGGTCCAAAAATAATTACTTCAGTTTTGTTTCTATTCAGCTGGAGAAAGTTATGGCACATCCATCCATTTATTTGGTCAATGCATTGATTTAGGGTTTGAATGGGTTCAAAGTCACCTGGTGACATCATAACGTAGAGCTGAGTATCATCTGCAAAGTTATGGTAGCTAATCTTATTGGTTGCTATAATCTTGCCTAGTGGGACCATGTAGATATTAAATAGAAGGGGCCCTAAGATGGAGCCCTGGGGCACCCCACATGTGATTTCTGTTCGTTCTGATGAAAAGTTTCCTATTGAAACATAGAAGTCCCTGTTCTTTAGGTAAGACTCAAACCAGCCAAGTACTGCACCAGAGAGTCCGACCCAGCTCTCCAGTCGTTCCAATAAAATATCATGATCGACAGTGTCAAATGCTGCACGGATGAGGTGAGGTGATGCTGTTTTCAACTGCATTAATAACATATTTAATGTAAATTAGTAAGAGTTGGTTAAATTGTATGCTCTAGTGTTGTGTTAAGAATTACCCCCAGCTTATTGGTTATTTAACAATGGATAACTAAAATACTCTACAACTCCAGTAGGAGATTGAACTCTTATGCCTAAGGCAGGCATAAATATATGATTAGATTTCAGAAGAAGAGTTTGTTTTAATTGAAAAGTAAATGAAATCCAAACACAGAAGATGTTTAACATAATGAAACACGAGCTACAGCTTCTGATGTCCTACAGCTGAAAAGTCCTAAAGCTGAAAGTTGGATGAAATCTTTGCGCTGGGTTCAAGTACCCTTTCTTCCCTATGACGTTACAAACTAAAAGCCCCAGCAGGTGGGCTTTTGTCGCTGCTGGTTTTTGACATGGCTTTGATGTTTAGCTTTTTGGCTTTCATATCAGCAGCTCTCAGTCTGCCAAGCTTGTCCAATGTTCCTTTTAGCTCTCATTTTGGAAATAAATGACATGCCTGGATATAACTACTGGAATCTGCGGCTGAGAAGGTGCTGACTGTTAAAACAATGATTCTGGAGAGTCCAGTGGGCTTTAAAATGTTCAGTTCCAGACATTTCTTTCACCACCCAACAAGCTCTTTCATTAGGGCCCAAAGAATTATACGGACCTCAATCAAGACTTCAATTTATTTTCTAATATCTCATTATATTTCTACTTAAGACTTTCACTGCAGACTTAAGACTTTTAGTCAATTAGAGAAACATGGCATGATAAAAGGCTGAAACACAGAGGTACTTGCAGTTAATTGATCAGTGGTCCAACAATCCTAATGCACCATGATGTGCGAGCTCTCATTTAATTACATGAATTGTAAGAGGGAGTCTGCCTTTTAAGGCTCGATAATGAACACTGTTTTCAGCATATGCCATCTCAGGATCAATAAAAATCTGTTTAAATCTGCAGTAAAATATAAAAAGGATAAAGATCTATGCACCAGCTGACATATTTTATGCTTTTCAGAAATGCATATGGAGCTGTCTTCTCAGTTTTGTCTTATTAGCCAGTTTAATAAAGACATTTCACACCCTCGCAGTAATAAAACATGAACAGAAATAATCAGAGGTTACAACAGATTGCATGCTTTTGTTGTCTGTATTTAAATAACCTGTGCTGATTAATTGGGAACACCTTGAAAAGTGCCATGTCCAAAATCAAAAGCGTTGCATTGTGAGGTTCTGCACTTTGAACCAATTTTACAATACTGTTTGAAAAGTGTGTGAAATTATAAAACATGACTAATATAGGCCACATTAATGGAGAAAATCAAGTAAAAAAAATTATTGTGCAAATCCAACTATCTCAGTGATGTTTGACTGTATTCTGCAAGTGTTGACGTCCACTTATCCCAATGAGACTCAGTAGCTTTACATGCAGTAAGAGAAAACCAAATCACTGCCTTAGTCCGACTGAATTTGGACTTTTGAAATGCATGTATACACCTTCGTCCGACTCAATTGGAACTGAACTGGCCGTCTCTTAATTGGGCTAACGCACCCAGATAATGCGGTCAGAAAACCACATTTCTTTGCATGTAAACGGCAACACAGCTTAGCCGAGTTATTAGCAGCCTTGGCACTCCCCCTTTAGGAAGTGACGAGACCACGGAAGCTGGAATAACAACACCGTTACGACCTGCATTTGATGTCTAACACAAATCAAACAGAAAAGTACTTACTAAATGTTCTGTGCTGCAGCGTTGTCGTCCATTCCTTCGCTCCTTGTGCATTTCCTGCTTATACGCCGTCTGCTTCACTGCTGCCAGCGTTTGTTTACCATCTGTGTGACGCTCTAGGCCAACCGGAAGAATGCCAACGAGAAAAGGCGCATGTCCCCACCTAGCATCGCGGAATCAAACACACTTCATTCAATTATTAGATTTTCTGAATAACATGTAAACTGGGATAAAGGCTCCCATTCTGGTTAAGAAATTAGCTCAAAAATGATCAAAAGCTCGATTTAGATGGGCATGTAAAGTGATTGTGTATTCTTAGTGAGTCAAAATCAAAGCAGCTGATTCGCCACCCCATCTGGTTTCTAGATACAATGGATCCCCAACTTTTCATGGCTCAATATTCACGAATTCATGTATTTTGGGGGGTTGTTCTTAAGAGTATAACTAAAATATTCTAAAGGAAATGCAGCTTAGGAAGGTGAAATATCAATCAAATTCCTCCTGGTCCAAATGGACCTGAAAAGCCCGCCCACTTGTGAGAAATCAAATGTCTCAAATGTGATTGGTCCAGAGGTTTTTGTCATGAGGTTTTGGATTTTTGCCTCTAACAGATGACTTCTCATGGGGGTTTAGATGTTGTTCTGGAGTCTGAATCCACGCTCTGCTGTCACACTGGAGACTGGAATGACAAGTGCCACTTTAGCCAAAGTTCTGAAATACAAAACTAGTTGAAGGGATCAAAAGTCCAAACAACTCTGAACGAGCCGTTTCAAGACCCGCAAGCTATTGCTTGCAACACGCTCCTCCGTAACTCTACAACGAGATGTTGGCTCCTGGTTAGAGAGATGCACTGAGTTCAGTGTCCAGGTCTGAGATGATGCTCAGATGCCTTCGTTGGACTCTTCTTATTATTATTATTTTGTTGTTGTCATTCAACTATATTTCGTGCGTAAAGTTGAAAATGTCGGTGCATTTGCATCAAGTGGTCAGGGGTATGAATTGTAATCTGTCAAAATGACGGACGGCCTTCAGATTTTTCAGTCACAGTTCTAGAAAGACGGAAAATATTCGGTAATGCGACCCCTGATATTAAGATATATATATCATCGTTGAACTACTGAAATAGACTGTTAAAAGCGTTTCCCGAGGGGGTCTCAAGTATTCACATATTTCAGCTACCGGGGTCCACTGTAAAGCACTTGGAAAGGAGGTAAAGAATGGATGGATGGGCGAATAACGATGGCTTGATTGGTTTGCAAAGTTTCCTTTGAAAAAAACTGCTGGACTTCTGCAACAATACCCGTAAGACATATGGGATCGCACTAAATTATAATGTGGAGAGCAAATGTTGGTTAAAACCAAAGACAGGTTTCTGGGAGACAAAACAAATCAATCTGATTATCACTAATCAAGTCATTTACTAACAAAATATTTGAAGAGAGAGCTCTTACGTTCAATAAACCACATTAAACAGTTTTATTTTTATTTTCAGTCAAAGTCGTACTAATCTTTATGAGAGTTTCATGATTTCCTCTTGTTAGGTTAACTTGTAATCCATTTCATTTTGGCCCGTGGGGAAGACACTGTCTCAATGGGGTAATGGGTGGGTAACAGTACAGAAGCTGCAGAGAAGTGGGTTAAACTACGACTCTGCTTCCTGGTCTGGACCCTGTGTTGTCAGATTACCGTTCTGTATTAAAAAAATACCCTATAACAATAATAGCTTACTTTTAAAATCATACTGGACAAAAATACCACAACAATCTAAAAATTATAATACAGAGAAAACAAGCATTATTTGCTTTTCAATGTAAAAAAATAAAAAGCAGCAGTCTCACAAAGGCACTTTAAAAAAGTGTTTACTCCAGTCTAGTTTTTCACTATCAATTTAATAGATAAACTCTCACTTTGCACAGGGTAGCCTGGCATAATCCAATACTCTTGTGAATAGGTGTTGTTGACTCATTTTGGCTGAATACAGGGTTAAATTGCTCCTTTTTCTTGGACATGATGTATTTAGCAGAAGAAATAAAGATAAACAGACAATAAACAAATGCATTGGTAGCTAAATCTGAGGTATCTTCCTCTTTTTTGTTGAATTCTTAAGCTGACCCACATTTTTCTGTTATTTCCTCACTACACGATTGCATTTCTTCTGTTTGTTTTTTTTTCCTGTACAACTGTTCTGTTATTTCTTTTTGTTTGTTTATTTAGTATGAACATTTCTAGTGTGTTAAATGTAAAGCATGGCGATGGAGGGGTAATGATTTGTGTTGGTAATAAGGTAAACTGAAAAGTGAGGCCATCTATCAGAAAGATGTTCAGTACCGACTGGTTTATCCATATGCATGGTGTTCCAGTGGTCTAGTCCAGTGTTTCCCAACCCTGGTCCTCAAGGCTCACAGCCCTGCATGTTTTAGATGTTTCCCTGCTTTAACACACCTGAGTCAAATGATCACAACTCAGCAAAAGCCTGTTAATCACCCATCAGTTGAAATCATGAGTTTAAAAAACACTGGTCTAGTCAAAGGATGTGGTAGGACCTTAAAAATAAAAAATAAATCTCTATAAACCTCAATAAAAGGGAAGAAAGGTTTTGATGAAGTCTTGCAGAAAACAATTACTCAGAGTTATTGTTGGTAAAGTTAATTACTAATTATTTTATAACGGAGTTATTACTAAATAACGGGATGTACTTAGTTTTTTACTGCTTCGTTAAGTAAATAATGACAGTCCTTTGTTTTGTTCTTTAGTTTCGATTTAAAACAACCTCAGATCTTCAGAAAGTACAGTTTTAGTGTGTCCCCACATGTAGAACCCAAGAGGGTGTACTTTCTTTTACACATGATCGCAATAGCTGAGGATATATGTGGTTTGCTGTTCCAGAAAAAAACCACATCAGTGTTGGTGTGGACTAAGAAATTTTTCCAACTAACCCACATGTGACCCCGGAGAGATAAAGTATGAGCTCATCTGAAAAATGTCCTCGACTCAACATGGACAAAGCGTCGTATTTGTACAGACAACTTTAATACAGTCACTCTTATCTGTAATTGCAGTGGTAGAGGTCAACTCCCTTTGTTGAAATTAGAGGTCGGGACAGTAGCTTAGCTGTAATAGCATTCTATTGACATGTTGCCTCCACCAATCTGGGCTTTCTAAATCCACTTACTCCCTCCCAGACGGGCAGACTACACGCCGAGACTCTGGTGAGGCTTTATGATCGGGCAACTTTGGCTGCAGTACATTCAGTCGCATCAGTGAATTAACGTGGATTTTGAGTTAATCATGGTAATACTCCAGCTAATAGCTTTCTAATGGGAGCTTCTCTACAACCAGCAAACAGAAGCATTTACAGTACATGACCTTCCAGACTCAAACCGTGCAAGTATTCCGCAATCTTACTTATTACTGCTAATATATTTCAGTTCCCCTGGATGTTCTTTTATCTAGTTTTCGAGGCGCCCTGTGAGGGTTAGGAGTCGATCTCTAAGATTTTATGGCAAATATGAAACTCAGCAAAGAGCATAAAATGTTTGCGGCGCTGATGAGATTCCTTGTCTCCTCATGTGTGACATTGGAGTCTATCCGAAGGGCAGGAATATATTCTTTTCTCTTCCATCTCCGTGGCTTTCTGTAACCTTCAACATGAAAATCGCTTTCGTTCCCGACACTGGGAAAGCCTTGATTTGTTTCCAATCAGATAAAAAAATGATAATGGAGTGAGAAGAGTGTCTTGGTATGGAAATATGCATAAGTCGGGGAAGCAGAGATGCTCATGGAGCATTGCATTTTATTCTTTAAGGTGTGAATGCTCTTATTTTGTAGTCGATAGCAGGAGACATGCTCCTTTGAGAGATCATGGTCAGCTGTAATATTTCAAATTTTAGCAAACAGAAAACTGTTTGTGACAGCATGACCGTCCAATCATTTAACACAGCAGGAACTGACACTTAGATAAGGCGCTGTTTTAAATTAAACAAAATAAAAGATCACTAAAACAACCAGTCGCTCAACATTAAGTACAATGAAAATATCTGGGGGTTTGAGAGCATCTACGACTCATCCAGGAGGTCACAGAAGAACCCAAAACAATATTAGAACCTCTGCGGGCCTTATTTGCCTCAGTTGTGATTTAAATATGAGAAAGATACTGGGTAAAAATGGCCTCCATGGGAGAAACTTGACATTTTGGAAGTTCCATTTACATCAGAGATAGAACATGATAATGAAAGTTAAACATGGTGGAGGTAGAGTGATGGGCTAGTGCTTCTCTGCTGCTTTAGGATCTGGAAGACTTGTTCAACAAAACACTCTGAAGGAGAATTGTCCGACCATTAGATTCTGACCTTAAACTCAAGAATACTTTGATTATGCAGCAGAATAATGATCCAAAGCCCACCAGTAAGTCCACTTCCGATTTGATAAGGATAGAAAATGAAGGGTTATGATTATCTTAGTCATAGTCTGGATATAAATTGAACTATAATTGCATTGATGCGACTCATAAAAAGTCGTTCATGCTTAAAAACCTTTGGCTAAGGTGTTGAACTGGCAGAAAGAAAAAAAAAAACGAGAACAAAAAACGAGAAAAAAGCAAGTTTCTCATTTTCAAAGATAAAAATCTCCATAAAACGAAAAGGTTTGTCATTTTATGAGCTAAATGTTGTTATAAAAAATGTTTTTGTTTTATGAAGTATCAATCTAGTTATTACAAGAAATGTTTCTGTTTTATAAGATATAAATCACGTTATAATAAAACTGTTTCTAGTTTTATGAAATACAAATCTCAATAAAACAAAAAGCTTTCCCGTTAAATGAGATATAAATCTCGTCATAACTAGAAAGTTTCTCGTTTTATGAAATATAAATCTGGCTATAACTAGATAATTTCTGATTTCTTGAAATCTAAATCTCACTATAGCTAAAATGTTTCTCATTTTATGAGATATAAATCTCGTAATAACAAGAAAGTTTCTAATTCTTATAGAGCAACTCACCCCCACATTTCTGGTAATTATTTTTTTACTCCAGTGCATCTTAGTAAAATTATTAATTTTCTGCCGAAAACTCTCAGTGTGGCGCCCTCTGCAAGTTAAAACTCTATACTGCACTTGTATTTGAATCAGGCATTGTTATTTACTCTGCGGTGATATCAACCATCCTGCCGCTGTGGGGTATAAAACAAGCCTAGTCTCCTCCACAGAACGTTCCTCCCTTTCCTCTCTTTCCTCCGGTGAAGGAGGTGGAGAGAAATCCTCCACCTCAGAAAGATCGCTCTGAGACAAAGGAGCTCACGTTGCTCTCCATCTTTCTTGCTGTCTGTGCCACTGCAGCAGCGCTGCTGTCAACTTGTCAATCACAGTGCAGACCATGCACACACCACCTTTTGCTGCATTGTTTTAAACAGGAAATGTGGGCGGAGTTAGACTCTGGTAGGGGGGTGAGTTTGCGGGATGTTTAAGTGTCTTCTAGAAAAACAAAGGAATGGGAAGATGAAGAGTCAGAGGGAACCCCTTTTTGACTTTTAAGGAACTTGTAATCTGTAAGAGGAAAGTATTTTTATATCTTATTAAAATGATTAAGTTACTCATAATGAGATATAAAACTCGATTAAACAAGAAATCTCATAACAGGTAACTTTCTCGTTTTGACTAGCTTAAACTTGTTAAACTTATTGTCTTAATGAGTTTTCTATCCTGTTTTAGGGTTAGAGATACTGCCTCTGTGTTGATTTCGTAGCTCTGGCAGTTACATGTTTCCGTAAAACCCTCTGATATGGAATTCTGCAAGGAAGAGTCGGCCAAAATTCCTCCACAGCAATGTTATAGACTCGTTCTTAGTTAAAACAAACGCTTTATGGCTGTTAAGCTCACCTTAATAAATGAAAGCATCACTTAAGGAACAGCTTCTTTATCTGACCGTATTTCTGTCACACTTAAATCTTAAGACATTTAACTGTGAAAAAAGGTACAAATCTGTAAGGGGCGAATACTTTTTCCTCCCTCTGTAGGACATCTTTTCCTTTGTGTTCCTGTCAATGCAGAATACGCACTCCTACAGCATGAGCGATGCTCCTAATTATATATTAATAGTAAAAGTGTCAGGAAAAATATAACTGTCTGACTGAGAACCATATTTTAATTTGTAATTTCCCTCTTGAAACCGAGCAGAGAAGCCTGTCCACGGGAAGCAATTCTAATCCATGTGTGCAGATCTTTCTATCTCCTCCACAGATCTAAGATCCCCGCTTGGACCCTACTCATCCGTTAAACTGAAGAAAAAAAAAAAATCTAGCAATTTCCTATCAGACAGCAAATGGATAGTTGTTGGCAGAAAATAAGAAGAATTCTGCTTTCAATTACCTGTGAAATGAAACACGGCTATAATATTCAAAAGTTCAGTTAAAATTTCCGTGACTGTGAATTTCCCGGAGAGTAAAAAGACTTTATTCCCAAAAGGCATAAAATTAAATATGATACAGTTCTGTGATATTCTGTAATATGAAACGGTGTAATTTTTTCCCCCCCAGCAGCTGCATGTCTTAGAGTTTTTGCTTGGGGTTTTTTGCGTAATCTTCTTCCAAATGGCTTCTAGTTCTGTGCCTTTGAAGAAAGGCTCCTTTGAAACCCGTCCTCAGATTTTCACTTGAGGTAAGAGCCGACCGGAAGCAGCAGGGAAAACTTTTTCCATCTTTAAATTAAAAGCTGGTTTTGACATGTAAGGTGAGGACCGGTGTGCAGTGCTTCAATCAATCCACTGCCAGGCTGAAGGCTTGCTTTATTTCTGCTTAACATTTTTAATGTAGTGGCTTGCAAACATTTGCCCATTTTGTTACCTTAAAACCACACAATGAATCCATTTTACTCAGATTTTATTTGAAAAAGTAGTCCATCCAATTTAAATATATTTTATTCATCACAAAGGGAAATTAAGGGGGCATATTATGCCTCTTTTTAAACAAGTTATAACAGGTCTATGGTCTGCATAAAATATGTTAATGAAGTTCTTTGGACAAAAAACACTCAATTCTCACTTTGAGAATTCTTGACAATATCAGTCCCTTTCAGAATGAGCGGTTTAGAGGGCTCTGTCACTTTAATGCAAATTAGCGCCGGCAGACCACGCCCCTAGGCTGCAGGTTTGCTAAAATTGAAAATAAATAAATAAATTTGCAAATACAATATTTTTTTATTTATTTCCACATATATCTATATCTGTATATGTTTTCAATTTCCTTGCCTCATGTATTTATTTACTTACATTTTTAGTAAAACAATTATTTATTTACACATTTAATTATTTACTAATTACTAAAAGTATTTCCAAATTTATTTATTTATGTATTTATATCCATTTATTTATTTGCAATTTTGGCAGGATAAGACCTCCATATACCACACATGAGAATGGCATGGAATTGGAATTGGTGGGCGGGGTTTGACAAGTGATGGGCGGGGTTTGACAAGTGAGGGGTGGTTCTATGCAAATTCTTCTTATTGTGACGTCACAATAAGCACTTCTTTACGGCTTGTAGAAGCACAAGATTTCTCACAGTAAAGATTTGCACATAAAAAAAGGATGATGGTTTTATTCATGTTTGGATTGTTTGTAGAGGCAGCAGAGAACCAAATGTCAACACAAAAGGATGAAAAAAAAGTGAGATTTGCATAACATGTACGCTTTAAATGATGTCGTAACTCATAGTGGATGGTGATGCTGTGGGCAGGAAGGATCTCCAGTAGCAGTTAGTCATGCAACATCTATAAATAAGCCTCTGGCTGAAAACTGCTGCTGTATGATAGTCTCATGACATGCTAACAGCTTAATATCCGGGCAGCACAAACAATAGTAACATGTTCTGAATGACGGCATCAGTTGTTGGCAACAACTGCTAATCCACCTCATTTGCTTTTGCAGCTCCTCTTTAAACCTGTCTGGCTGTATGGTTGGAAACACAGAAGAGAAGGGGATATGTTTCTTGCCTGTTATGATGAATAGAAGAGACGGCTGGACTTCCTTCCTCCTCTCTCTGCTCTGTGGTTCTATTCTGCATCCATAAGTCCTCTTCTCAACTTCTCTGGGGTTTGGGCTCATACTTCAGGTATAATTTGAGCTTTTTCATTGTGAAGTGGAGGGAAAGCGAGACATAGTGGCAGAGTTTTATTTACAAATGCACCCCCCCCGAATCAGCACTTTGGCCACATTTTCCTACAAAGACAACCGCCACACTTTTGGGGATTTATCAGCTTTGCGCACTTAGATGCTCTCTATGCTTAATGCCCTCCCATTTTTTTCCTTTCCAACATAGCTCAAGCATCGGTAAACATCAATTCTTAAGTCTAGCCGCAGATATTTAGATAAAATAAATACAAAAAATTAATTTTCCTCCAGCGTCTGCAGACCCAATCCTTCTTACCTTCTTCTTCTCCTTCTTCTTACAGACCCAATCCTTACCTTCAGAGCCTTCAGGTTTTTGGACGCAACTGTCTTATGAAATACCACAAAGATTTCAAAGGCCAACAGTCTGACGTTTAAGACAAATATAAAAGCTTTAGTTCATTTTTCTTTCCAAATTGCTGCCGTCTGGATTCATGATCAAAATTCATGATAAACGTGGGGTACGCCAGTTTCTATTAGGCCTAGCAGGTCAAATTATTAACAAATAATGCAGAATTATACGAAAGTATGCCGGATCTTCCTCAAAGTGACATTCTTCCTATATAAAAACTTTCCTTTGAGTCAGTTTATTAGACTTTTGCCCAAATTATACTTGCAGTTTAGAAATTAAAGTTTTACGGGTTTAAGGGAAGGTTTCTCTCTCCAAAAACTTGTACATTTCCACTGCATGCGCTCTGTAAACAGTGGCTCATTTTTATCGCAGAAAACCAAAAGGTCAGGCGCTGACAAGCATCTAGTGAGGACATATTCACACCTGAATGATTCAGTAGGGACTATTCCTGCTGAGCAGACCCACTGGTCCTGCAGGACCAGTGTTACAGGTGGGCTCAGGATAGATGGCACCATTCATTCGGTGGCTTGTGGGCAGAAATTAGTCTTCCCCCCCCCACCTAGCTTTCTCTCCTGCCGGGAGCGAGTTCGGGTCGCAAATGACTGGTTGCCAGACGCTCATATTTTACCTTCTCATTAGCAGTAAGGGGAGCGAGGTAATTACCATGCCGGAGTGGCAGCTAGGCTCCGAGTCAGAAAGAGGAAGAGCAAAATGATGAGATGTATATTTTAGCCAAGCTGACAGAGAATAATCTTAAAGGTGAGAGCAGATGGATAAAATGGCTGCTTGCATGTGATCCCCCCCGTCGCCAAGTTGATTATAAATATTACAGAAGCTCCTATATGTAAACTGCCTCCAGGTTGGACCGGGCCAATTATTTATACAGGGAGAAGAACAAATAGCTCGTCAGAACATAGCTGGTCTCTGGTTACTGAAAAATCTACCAACATGAAATTGTTTGTTAACATTGCATCTGATGAAGTACTATTTGTACTACATATAAACTATATTTATTCAATTTAGGCATAACATCTCAAACAAATAGTAGGAATACAATTGGTCATTTTAAAACAGTTTTTTTTGTTATGGGGGTGAAGATTTTAGCTAAAAATTGCCATAAGTCCACATTAGCATGTGTATGGATCAGCATATCAATCAATCTTAATTTATAAAGCTCTTTTCATACAAAATTGCATCTCAAAGTGCTTTACAGATTAAAACTACCCCACATTAAACCACATTCCCATCCCTCCCCTAACGAATTAAAAACATGATTGCAGTTATAACCCCCTCCCTCCAAACCAGCCCTCATGCACATTCACTCAAAAGCAAAAACTAAGGAATTAGGAATATATAGGAATATAGCACGAGAAAAACAATTAATATATTTTTTCAAGAAAATTATTAACTTTTTCAAAAACAATCAAATATAATTTTTGCATGTATTGAAAGGTTGAGCTTGACAATGTCAGTTTGATGATAAAAAAAATATAGATCAGAAAGTATGCTAACCCTTACCTTCCTTTACTGTATGAGCAGGAAAAGACTTGAGTGACCTGGGTGCTGAGAAAGTTTAACTGAACAATTGTTTTTAAAAAGGGGGAGATTTTTATGCCTTTACAGGGTTGAACAAAACTGGGGGACATGATTAAATTGTGCTGTTTTATACATAATTAATTAATTTTTCTCATATATTTTTTAATTATGCTAAAGAAGACAGGCACATAATTATATTACCAAAAAAAAAAAAAAACTTCTGGCTTCTGTCTAATTACAATCATATTTCATTCCCTGAAAATTCAACTTTGGTAAATGGGGACATGTTTATTTGGCTGACCTCAACTTATTAAAAGCACATAAAACTTTTAAAAACATAATTTTTAAAATGTTAGTGTGGCATAATGCAAAGGAACATAGCTCATTCTATTTCTTGTTTTAAAATTTATTTTGTGATTTACTTCAAATGAAAATCTTTGTGGTAAACATGTGGGACACAAAGTGCACCGAATTCAGAGAATCTACAGACATTTTGGTTGATACATCAACATGTCTAATTGGCATTTGTTAACCCCCTCATGAACTCATCTGACTAAGTCCAATGACTGCAAAATGGGACAGACTGACATCAGGGAGGTATGACAGCAACCAACAAGAACAGCTTGTGTTTGTTTTCAGCTGGTAGTGGTCACATCGTGACTGTGGGTCTCAATGCTGAGTCATTCTTGTATGTATCCCTTCTTGGTTATTGAGAAGAGTTGCATCTAAATTTGCAGGTATTCGTAGCTTTTAGGGACCACAACCGGCCGCTAATAGCTAAAATTCAAAAATACTAAAAACACACAACTGTGTATTTTAATAGTTCAAACACAAAATATACCCTAATATCCATTAATACGCACAGTGGAAACCGTTTTAGCACTACAGCAGAAGCTAACATCTAGAGCCTTCCTTATGTCTGCTCTTGAGGGGGTGTGCCAATCAGTGCCAAGGAAAAAGAATGGCGATCATTGATTGGCTGCTTTGCAAATCCCAACCATGACGCGTCAATAGAGCTGGGTATCGATTCAAATGTCAAGAATCGATTCGATTCCGATTCTCGAGAGTTAGAATTGATGATCAGGATCCGATTTGATACGATCCAATCTGTTCCAATTCGATATGGATACGGGTCAGTGCTATTAAAACGTTTTTTTTTTACTATTGCCTTCATTATATGACTGTAATGCAATGACGCAACATGGAGTGAGTAACAGTTCACAGGGAAGAACCTAAGCCTTAAAATGGCTGTCTGGATTTTTCCTTCCTATTTCAGCTGTAAAAAGGAGCAAACTATGTTAAACAATTAAACCGATTTTTGGACTTGTGAATTGATTCGATTCTTTGAATTTTTATAAGAATCCATTCAGAATCGATTTTTTTCAACACAGCACTACGCGTCAAGTCAGATTGTGTCTATTTGTTTCAGATTCCCAAACTGCTTTTTCTTTAAAAAAAATTGAGATATGATCTCCAAAAAAGTATCTGGGACTAGGCGAGGTCAACGGTGCTGTGGTTCTTTTGTGCCTCTCTCCTGACTGATACCTTTGTACAATAATTCCTATCTGCAAACTACAGCTTAAACTAAAGGGTGCAAATGTGGAAATGTCAAGAGAAAAAATCCTACTTGGACACATGAGCTTCATTTAACCAGATTCAATGTAACTGATGGCTGGTTTGACCACAGGAAAACTGAGTGCTGAATTGAATCAGAAGTATTGCTTTAAGGGTACTGCACTTTTCAAAAAATAATTTAGACCCCGACTACATATTTATCTACTTTTCAGTTGAACAGGGTATAGATCACATTAAAAAGGTGGAACAAGCTATTTTTTGCTTTTAAAAAAAGTGTATTTTTATTTGTTTGCAGCTCAATTTTCCCCACTGCTTTGTGTTGGTCTGTCGCACAGAAACACAATAAAACCATCTGGAGTCTATTGCTAAAATGCCCATGGGGAGGGAATAGTTTTTGCAAGGCGCCTTGAACACCTGAGCTTTATCTGCAGGTGAAAACGACAGAGTTACGGATTAAACAAAGTTCAGATGTGTGAAGATGTTAACGCTTTGCCTGAGGCGGTCGATATGTAGCGGGGAGCTCTCAGTGGGTGGCCGGGTGAATGATGAGGAGCTCACTTGTTACTTTTGAAGATCGCTGTACAGACGCCTCATTACAGACTACATCTTAATGACTCTACAGCTGCTATCTTTTCCGCGCAAAGCTAAAGGTCGGATCAGCATCTTAATGTGCCACCCTCCTGCATTCTGACCCAAATACAAACTTTGGTCAATTGGATCAGTCCCGTTTGCCATGTTCAGTAGCCTGTAGAATATAGAGATCCATTTTAAATTAACTAAAGTTCATTTAATTAAACCTTGACATTTGTTCAAGGACCCGTTGCAGGGATCTCTAGCAGATGATTCCGTCGCTACAGGCTTTATCATAACGTCGCAATAACTGTTGGGTGCAGCAATTCTTAAAATAGATGCAGGAGATTATACAGATGAACTGAACAAGCAGTGTTAAAAGCTGATATAACATAATGACCGGAAGCATGCACACTGCATTACACTTGCCTGATTATAAGCTACTAATAACATGGTGTCTTTTTATCTAAGGACATGGTTGCAGATTTTATTCCAGCCTCCAAAACTTTAATACAACAAACAACTTACTGTGTAATTGCTTCAATAAACGTTTCAAATTAGCTTCTTTCTCTCTTTTTTTTTTATATACTCCCAAACCTATTGATGCTGGAAAAAGATGAAGCATAATCAATGGGAGGACAGGACAATGCTGCAACTGAACTGAAAAGAAAGTTAGTCACAAAAGAGCAACATAATTGAAGTCCACGAATTTTAAATGCCTGCAATTACTTATTCAGCATTTACTGAAAAACAATAAAGGACACCCAGTTCCTAAGATTACCATTAATAGACAAAAAATCTTTCATCTCTAAAAAAGAAACGACAAAAATAAATCTTGTTTTACTCAATGAACAAAAAATACCACCACAAAATGTATGTTTAAGTAAATGTTTAGGACAACCTAACAGTAGGGTTACCCTCTTTGGGTGAAATAACTTTGGTGAGATGATTATTGTAACTATTGATGGTGGCTCAGAAGGTAGGAGTTCGTCCAACCCCGTTGTAGGTACCAGATCTGCTCGGGGGGGCCCTGCGCTTGTCGATACTGTCACACTACGGCAACGCCACTCGGACAAACTACATTGCGCCCCATTTTTTACCTGCCAAGCACCATATAGTGAAATGTAAGAGACATAAATGTTAATAACAGCTCCTATGGGGATCATCAAGAAAACGTGACGCATCTTTTCTGGTACTGCTCTTTCACACCTGGGCTTTGGAAAGAGTTTAGCAGGTTGTTATTAACCGTATTTTGACAGATATTCCCAAATCCTCTAATTCCAGTCTACTCAACATCTCCAGAATTAGAACCAAACATGGAGAAGCAGCTTTCAGTTTCTATGCTCCTCTAATCTGGAACAAACTTCCAGAAAACTGCAAAGCTGCTGAAACACTGAGTTCTTTTAAATCACAACTAAAAATGTATCTGTTTAGAGCTGCCTTTGAGTCATGCTTTGATGTTTCATGTGTTTTGTGCATGCTTCTTGCTTTATTGCTGTTTTTACTTTATATGCTTTGTCTGTATTTTACTGCTATTTTTATTTTACCACTTAATCATGTAAAGCACCTTGAATTAGCTTGTTGTTTAAAATTTTGCTATACAAATAAAATTGCCTTGCCTAACAATGAAAAAACATTTTATTCTGTTTATTTTTTTTAGAATACCCCAAAAAGATGATAAATGTTTAAGTATACATAAAATCAATATCAGAATATCAAGAAAAAGGCTCTCAAAACAAGTCATTTTTGCACGTACAGTATTTATATAACACCCATGGCTATTTGTATCTGTTGAACTCTTCTGTATGCTTAATTTGTTCGTGTGTTGTATACTTGCCAATTGTTCAATAAAGTTATTTGAAAAGAATGCACACTACGTCAACGTCCAGCCAATCATGTAGTGTAATTTGAGTGTAATACGACATCATAATAAGGTGCAGGCCACCCGAGCAGATCTGGTACCAACCCCGGCTCTGTCTGTCTCAGTTGTTGTGTCCTTGGGCCTTTCCTGCTGGATGCGGTGAGAGGACCCGGTGGCGCCAGCCTTCCGCAGCCTTGCTTCTGTCAGTGCACCGCCGTCTGCGTGTAAATGTTTGCGTGAATGGGTGAATGACTGAATGTAGTGTGATGCCCTTTGGGGTCCTTTGGACTAAATAAAGCGCAGTACAAGTACCATGTTGTGTTGTTGTGGGAGCTGCCTTGATCGTGTGATTCAAAAAGTCTCTCCCCCTCAAATACTCCGGACAGCAGCTTTAATGACATTTAAGGGTTATTGGAGACAACTTTTAGCGTCTTGGGGCCTGCTTTCAGGGCAATCTTTTTTTGTCAGTTGTTCTCGACGCCCTCCACTTGTTTATTATGTTCCATATAAAACTCTTTTGACACATCCTTAAGCCCCTTACCAGACTCATTAACCTGCTACATCTTCTCTCTGAAGGTCTCAGACAGTTCTCTGGCTCTCACTTTTACTTCAACAGTCAGGATCACCAAACTGTGTCTGAGGTTTAAATGTAGGGGTTTACTAATTTATCCCTCATCAGAAATGGCATTTTATTACATTTCAAAGGAAATATGGAGTATATTTTTCACGTAAGAAACGCTAACAAGGTTCCCGTGTAGTTTTAGTAATTCTTTCTTCAGCACAGCTGTCTTGTTTATGTACTACTCTCCACTTGGTGAGTAAAGAACAATGTAATATTGAATCTGCTGCACAATTTACATATAATCAGGAGTGATTTACAGCCGGACGGAGCCCACCCAACAGCGCCATCGACCACAGAGCCTCCGACTGAACGCCCACAGATGAATTTCAGTTCCACGGACAGCGGCACCTTTTCAATCAGGACTCCAGATAATATTGGTAAAGCTGATCTATTTGAAACAAATTACAGATGGGGGGGGGGGGGGGGGGGTTAATTTAGAGCAGTGCACCCACAGATGAAATTGGATTTTCCTGCTTGTGTGAGAAGTTCCCTGCACCCCTTTTGCATCGTTATATCGTAGCACTCTCAATATTTGACTTCCTGACACGCCAACTAAGAAACCGCTGGCATTACATCATAAGGAAACCATTATTCCCAGTCGTGGCTTGTGTCATGTATCATTAATAATCGTAATGATGGCATTAGTGGGGCTCAGTGGGATGTAATTTAAAGATATGCCGAGTGGGAGTGACAAGGTCATTCTAAATGGCAATAAGCAGGCCTGACAGTTTGTCATGGGGAGAAATGTGCTCGTTTCTTTCTGGATCACTCAGAAGCATCGACGCCAAACAAGCTTCAATCTTCTATCCAGCAGCATCCACTGCTAGTTCCCTCTCCAACATATCTTCATCGTGCTACAATAGCTGTACTACCCATGTTTTAATTTCCAGACTTTCAGAAATTTCTCACCAACCGCAGCAGCAGGTGTTTAATGCCAAGAGGAAACATTAGCACTGATGGACACCGGCTGCAGAGGCTGAGGAATAACCAGAGCGCAGTTAAACTATAGCTAAATCCCAGCGGCTGTTTTTCCTGCAAAAAAAATCTTCCATTTCACCCACACAAACACAACATTAGGAGTTGCAGAGAAGGTCTCCAGCAGAGAGTCGAAAAACAAATAAAGAAATCTCTCGCGGATAAACTCATTATTGCTGAAAGACGCTACATTAACTGGATGTATTGTCTCTAGTGATTCATTAGCATTACAAATATATGTATTTATATGAACCTGAAAATGGTCCCTCATATCTACAGACGTACATATTTCACCGAGTGAAGTATTTGCTCAACATCTAATCTGAATCATTTACAGCAGAGGTTTGTTTTTAAATAAACTTACTTCCTTGTGAAGTTTAGCTACGTTACATCAATTCCTGCGGGTTTTAAGCTTTGTTGTATATACATCCATGATAAGTCTACTGAAAGGTCCCATTCACCGAGAAACCGTGTCATACTTGTTGAAACCTTTTGAAATACGATCACATAAACATTTTCTTCCACTTTCATTGCCTGCATTAGCCACAGAAAGGAAACAGATGTGAAAACGAGTCAGAAAAAGCCGGTCCTTTCTACGTCACAGAGAAAACTAGAATTCATGGTCTTACCTACCTTGGTTTGCGATCGCCCACGGGAAGGCTGTATTGATTTTTCAGCCAGGAAGAGCAGAGCACATCTCCGCTAGTAGAAGATAACTGTTAGCAACTCCACAAAATGGCGGAACACGTTTGGGCTTTTGTTATCAGTCGAGATATAGGCATCAGCGTTGCACTTTTTACCTGTGAAACAAGAGCTGAGGAAGAAATGGTTGCAATTACCCATGCTTTCTACCAGACTGCTCATCAGCGGGAGTGTTTTAGACGCGTATCACCTGAGAAAGCTTTCCACCCAGCTGGTCCCGGGAGATCACGAAATCACAGGAGAATTGCAATTGCATGAATGAATGTGTAGTATTCAGGAAATCTTTTTTCATTTTATGTCAATAAGTATCATAAACTCACCATCCACTTCCAAAACTGCAAATATTTCTGTCCATGCCTTCTCCTTTTTCACGTTGTCCTTGTAAAAATGAACACTGGTATCATATAAACTGGGTGATTCTCCACTTCAAGGGATTAAATTATCATCTTCCTTGGTAAAAACCAACAAATTAAACCCACAGACTTCAACCCTGGTATCACAGGTAGTGAAATTTTTATTATTTTTTTTTGTAGTTAAGCAATCGGAAATCTGCTGAGCTTGAAAAGTTCTGGAAGTTTAGCGCATAGAAAAAACTTGACCCGTCGTGTAAATTTAGAAGAGTGGAAACGGACCCATTGGCTATAACGGCGAACATCAGCTGTGGCTTACGGTTCGCAGACGTTACGTGTCGCTTACACGTTCTGGCTGTAAGCAGGCTTTTGTCTTTGGAACACCACCAGCGAAGCTTAACGTTAAGTTAGTTATTTGTTCCAAGGCAGCCTAAGCGTCGCATTGCTGTTAGCCAAACAGATGTGAGACATTTGCATATCATGAATATTTAAGAGTAAGACTCGTGATCCTGTCGTTCCCCCCCCACCCAGTCCTCCGACAAACTTCAATCTCCTGAAAAAGGAGCACCAGAGCATTGTTTTCCGACATAAACGACTCACAAGCCATTCATTTAAGCTAAAGACCACAGCAAATTAATTGAAAAAATGAACGAATGAGACCTTCAAAACATCTAACTGAAAAATATAGATGATCTTGTTTCCACAATGTTTTTACTGTTTTAATTGAAAAGTACTACTGAGACAAAAAGAACAGATATCCCTACAGAATTGTGTACGACAGAAATTAAAAACACACATTTACTGTCTTCCTCTTGAATGCCGTTTGTGAGATTGCACGGCTCTCTGTCTAATTAAACCCTCCAAATCACATTTTATTCATCTGCCAGAGCTGCTCCCGAAACTGACGGAAGGAAATGCACACGCAATTAATCACAACAGATGCCTTTCTCTGCAGATCTGCTTGTTTCCAACTCGCGCATAAAGCGCATGCTTTCAGCTGACGTCGCTCCGCTCTGAATTAAGTTCTGATTTCTGCAGCTCAACAAAAACACAACACGCCACCAACACGCGAAACCTCAATAAGTCATCAGATAGTGATGGAGTGGGATCATAAAAACAGTGCAGCTGTTGGGCTTTTTCACTTGGAGATGTGTTTCAGAAACATTATTAGTCATTGCAATGGCGTACTTTAAAGACAGTTGATCACAGTAATTAAAATGAAATATGTTTTGTTTGTTTTCCTGCGAGAACCACTGAATAATAATGTTATTTTTAGAACAAGGGCATAATTTTATTTATTTATGAGAAACAGCAGTGTTTTAGACAGTTTTTATATTTTTTTGCATTCAGAAGTATTTGCAAGTTCTGACATTTTCCATTTTTTATTGAACAAGTAATCTTTTGCTTCATGTTGCTGGGGTATATTCTCGTTTAAAAAAAATGTATTTTGCAGCCTAAAAAGCATTTTTCTCAGCCTTACTGCTCCCTGAATTCTATGAAACCAAAAACTTTTTTTCCAATAGACATGTTATGACAGGAAACTATTCACAGCAGCTGGTTTTTCAGTTGAACTCAGATTCACTTTTCCGGGTAGCTCAACATGAATTGTAGCTGCAGTGATGGAAAAACTCCACTCCAACACATTAAAGTACAGGCAGTACAGACGGACTGCAATTACAGCAGTAAACACAAGAACAAAGAGCTTAGAAAAAATAAAAAAATAAAACTCCACAGCTTCAATCATAAAAGTAGACTGGGAAGATCAGCAGCAGCACAATTGATTCTGAAAAAAATGATTGGATGCAGCCACTCAGCCATGTTTTTGATCCTAAATAGTAAATGTAACTGTTTTATTCTTAGTTAATTAGATTTTAGCTGAAGAAGACTTTCCATGACATCCTTGTTTTCTGTGTTTAGCCATCCTACATAATAATCTGCCCCCAGATCTAGAAGACACATGAACAACCATCATCAGCAATTACCATATTGGTGCCCATCCCCTCCTCTGTAATATAAGCAACACCACACATCAGTAGGGTCCTTAAGCCTAGTTTCGTCAGCAAGTTTGCACTGATACTCACGTATCAACACAGATGTTTTCCTTTCAGACTTCTCAGTTGCCTGGGGAGTCTTGAAAAAACAATTCACCGCCAGGAGAACAGGAGGCATAGCGCTTTTCTGGGGAGATCCTGCCACCGTTGCAGTCATGTCTCTGGTCAACAACAATATGATTTTCTTTTTAAAAATCTCCTCACTCGCTGTTGTAACGGACGCTCTAATTGTCTTCTGCAAGATGTTCTTCGATCTGCTCCATGTCTACTGCTACATATCTTCAGCACTCTGTTTTTAAACGGAGGTGCTGTTGACCAATTTAAAGGTAGTGGTGTGCTGACCAATCACAAGCTTGCGCTCTCCGTAGCTTTCGGCGGACATTTAGAAAAATTGGCCATCACCTTCACCTCCCGATGGAGAAACTAGGCTTTAGGGTGAGATATGATGGACCTTGCAGGCATCGGGGGAAGGAATGTCATGCAATTAACCTCCTTCCCCAGCTATGTTGGCAAGAACAGGAGACATGGGGCCTATAGTTCTCAGGGATGTGTTTGCCCAGATGTAAGCAAGAGCTCTGGTGGGTTCCTTGGTCCCTTTGAGGCTGCTGCCTGCCCAGGGGACCAGGTTCTGGACTTGGCCTGCCCAGGGGGAGGTGGTGAGTTGGTTGGTTCGGTGCCCTCGACTCTTCCTGTGCCTGGTTACTGCTGCTCCTGTGCTTCACTGACGACCTACCTCTGTGGAGGATGTATGGTTGCCCTGCGGTGGTGCTTTGTGTCTTTCTACCTGGGGCTGCTGTGGGTTCTGGAGCCATTTATTTTAATTCTAACGGGCCCTCTGACCACCACTAGAAGGCAAGCTGGGTGAGGTGTCTTGCCCAAGGACACAGGATTGAGGGAGCGGGGGTTTGGCCTCAAATCACCTCGATAACGATGAATGGACGATAACTATCCCAAAGGACAACATTTTTTTCTCTAGATGGGGTTGTGACTTCTCCTCTTCCACCTCGACCAGCTCTACACCCACTGCTTCTATATTTGAATCCTCCTCCATTTGGTCCCCATCTTTCCCTTGCAGTGTTACCAACTCTTTAGCATGGAAAGTAGCTAGCTAGCTACCTGGGTGGGCGGAGTTGCAGTGGGCAGACTGGCCGCCTGCTGTAAGCAGAAGAGTAACAAGGATACGTCTCCAAAAACACCCAAAAAATTCGCTAGATTTATCACTAGTCGCTTTTTTGAAAACGAGGCGTTACAGGGGTCTAAAAAGTAGCTAAATATAGCGACAAAGTTGCTAAGTTGGAAACACTGCTCCCTTCTTGTTACTGACTGGATGGGATAGAGTCACGTGATTGCACATAGTCGGATGACCCCGCCAAGTCTGTAACGTAGTACAGCATTTTAAAGGGGCATGAGGTTTGCCAAACTACACACACCTTTTTATTTTTTTTAAAACGCAGAATATACCGACAAGGGCTAAATAACATCGATTATAGTCATAAATTATTAGTCATAGGTTACTATTCCCGCAATGTGGCCAGCTTACTTTGATGCTAGACCCATTTTATTAGGATCAGTCACGCAATTAGGATTACATCTTCAGTCTAAACTCCCCTGGCACATGAAGGCAACCGACTTCTCTATACGGTATGCCTGGAATGCCAAAACAGGACGTATGAAAAAAGTGGGTATACTTTAAAATGAATCCAAGACAAATCGTTTCTAAACTTTTCCTACCTAAATATATTTTTCTGGTGCAATCTGTTAGAGGGAAAATATAAGTTATAAAACAGCTGCAACAATCAAGTCATAGAAGTTTGCAGAGTCTCAAACTAATACTTTATTAATGCACCGTTTGATGCACTTTCAGGATTCACCCCACATCTTAAAGGCATACTCCGCAACTTTTACACCTTAATATAATCTTTTTTTCAAAAGTTATGGTGGAATGTTATCATCCATGATGTTCATTTTTAGAGTTATCGCCACCTTACAGAGGTCCTTGGCTTTTTTCTGCACTATAGAACTTTTTAGCGGCGACCCGCTGCTGGAAGTGTTCTGCTTTACGACAGAGTCATACGGCCTTCGCTGTTTAGACTGTGGAGATGGCTGATCAACCAAAGAGACAGAAAAATCCCATATCAGAAGAAGATAGAAAAAGAAAAAGAGAACGTGATAGAGAGAGAGAGAGCAAAGACCAGAGTAAATATTGGGCCGGCTTTTCCTCCGAACGTCATGTACTACGGACGCCGAGTTAGCCGTGCTGCTAATGGATAGGTAGGTAATCAATGATTTCACCGGGGTTCTAGTGTTTGGTCTGGCATGATTTTGTTATACAGTCCTGAGAAAGCTATTTATTCAATGTGTGGAGGTGGATGAACATAGTTTGCACAGTATGCCTTACAGTAGTAATGTGAATTACACAACCGAGTCGATCTCCGTTAGCCATCTAGAGGGTAATGTGATGCTAATGTGTAAGACTCTGTTCTGTAGATACAGCTGCAAACTCTGGCGTAGTCGCTGTATTTCAGTATATAAGTCAAGCTTTTTTCTTTTGGTTTTGTCAAGCTAGTGATTTATATTTTTGTCGTTTGATTTTTTTCCTAAAAACACCTAAAGATGTAGGCTGATTCTAGTGTCGGGAAGTGTTTGCTACGTGGCGCTTAGACGTTCTCTGTATCTAATCCCACCGTTTTTCCAATTACCCCGACCTCCCCCACAAACTGAAGACCTAGCTGTGAGGTCTTTACTCTAAATTATCCCGATTGTTACAGTTGAATTGTGAACTGAAACGGCGCTTGTTTGTGCAAGCAATTTGGAAAGCAGCCACTGAAACATGCCTTTTTTGAGCGACAGAGAGATTAGATTTTACAACAGTAATGTTGCGCGGCAAGCCTGAAGAGGGCGACAGAGAGCAAATATTGTGAAAGTTGCGGAGTATGCCTTTAACTTGGTAGTGTATTCCCACGTTGCCTTGCAAACGTTTTCCAAATCTCTCAGATTGCGTCCACAAGGATCTTCAGGTAGCTCAACACAGTTTCTGAAGAGATTCTTCTTCTGAAGAAACCAACCTGTGTGTATGTATAGACTCTTCTGAGAACCTTCTGAGAAAAGCCCTATAACGGGTAGGTATGCTCTAATAAAGATACAGTGCAAATTTGCACTGTACCACTCCCAGGATGCAGTTTCTTACCAGCTTGCACTTTCTTATTATTCTTAATATAGTAAATAAAACTCATTAACTTTTCATGGGTTGTGGTTTACATTCTGGGTCGAAATCACATTTTATTTGTTTCTAAAGTGTCAAGTGTGGCTCAATAATGAAGCAATGATCCAAAACACAGCAGCAAATCTACAGAAGAGTGGCTAAAAATAGAAAAGAGTCAAGGTTTGGCAACGATCACAAGTCCAGACCTCCACCTAAATTAAATTCTACAGAATGGCCCCTAAGAGATGTGGAAAAAAAGAACTTTGCAAGCCTCAATGAGCGGATGACATGCTGTTGAACAAGAGTGGGCCAAAAGGCCTTCGAAAGCAGCTAATGAGCCTTACAGAAAGTAAAAAAATAATCAATATTAGGCAGAAAAGTTTTACCGAAATCTCTGTTTTAGATGTGTTCAGTAACTGGACAAAGACCACTGAGAGCATCAATAAAAAAATCAGATCATCTGATTCTTTAAAGCTTCCATTATCCTCAGTACACGCCCCATTTTAACGTCTAAAACAGCAGCAGGTACAACAGATTTGAGGCAAAATTCCTGTTGCAGTGTGTCCAAACCTGGTCAAGAACTACAGGAAACGTTTGACCTCTGTAATTGCAAACAAAGGCTTCTGTACCAAATATTAACACTGATTTTCTCAGGTGTTCAAATACTTACGTGCAAAAATAAAATACGAATAAATTATTTTAAAATCAGACAATTTAATTTCCTGAATTAAAAAAAGCTGTTTCTTACAGTAGAAATGCACCTACAATGTGAATTTCAGTGAGAGAACTTGCAAAATCGCAGCCCGTTCAAATACTTATGTTCCTCACTGTAAAAACAGATTTGAGGCAATTCCAGTTTGCATTAAATTTTACATCCACATCCAAGTATTACTTGTTAGTTTTGAGCTGTTCTTTACTGGATCTCTTCAGTGTAATCTTTAGTACTATTCACAGAGGCTTGAAGACTTACAGCTACAGCATCCAGATTGGTAATGCTTGCATGAATTGGACTCTGTTTTGCCTTCTGAAATGCCATAAATGTTTGTGATATAGACTGAACAAGAGTCAGAAACATTCCTCAGACATTGGGGTCCATATCGACAAAGGAGCATTCCACAGTTGGTACGGGTTTGTCGGATTACACCTCTTGTTCAACCACATCCTAAAGGTATTACAGGGTTGAGATCTGATGTGTGTGGGAGAGTGCAGTGAACTCAATATGTTCAAGAAACCAATCTGAGATGATTTGAGATTTGTGACATGGTGGCTTATCTTGCTGGAACAACACTGTGGTCATAGAGGCATGGACATTGTCTGAAACAATCCATTGGTAGGCTGTGGAGCTTAAACAAGAGCTGGGTATTGATTCAAATGTCAAGAATCTATTATTACTGGTAGATGTTTGGGTTGACTTCTTCAGAAAGACGTTTGCAAGAGATCACAACTTAGTGAGATAATGCTAATTTTGTATCGTTTTCATTTAAAGAATACGGCCGCAAATCCTTGCAAATGAAGGCTGCAATCGCCTCAGTTATTTTGAGACAAGGTGCAAAATTGGCTGGTAGTTGTAGTGTTAGCTTGGGCTTCACCTGTTGCGGCCAGGTGGACGGTTTGGACACGAGATCTTGGTGATGTCCAGCAGCGTGCGGCTCCTGAAGTTAGTCGTAGTTTCGCAATCCTTCACCTCCATTTGGCAGGCCTTGCAAATCACTTTGCTTCTGTCAAGTTCATATTTCTGAACCCGAAATGGTGCAAGCCCACAGCCAAGCGCCAGCTTTTTACAGTACAGCTAGAGTCTGACACCAGGTTGTTTACATTTCTTCACAACTAGTGCGCAAACGTGAATTCAACGACGTGTCAGTGGGCGGGGTTAAAGTTCACAAGGGGGAAACTGTAGAAACCCTCTAACAGCTAAGGTCCAAAATGCCCTTCTGGACTTTATTACCTACTTTAGCTGTAAAAAAAAGGGCAGATAACGTTAAAGGGTTAAATCAATCTTTAGTTGTACGAATCTTTAGCGACTTTTATAAGAATCGACTCAGAAAAAGAGAATTGATTTATTTCAACAGAGAACTAGTTTAAACAATGTTCAATTGTTGCTTAGGTGGCCAGAGTGAGCCAAGGAGGTTTACCGAGACCATTACCCTACCACCATCAGCAGCCTGAGCAATTCATATGAGGCAGGATGGATATTTACAATGAGAGAGATATTTCAGGGCTCAACATTTGATTTCCAGAAGCAGAGTTTATCTAATCTTGTCAAATCAGTCTAGTCTATACTAAAAGTATGTTTCTAAAACCATAACACCAACGATTAATTTTGTTGATCAAGATCTCTGGGATTTTTATCATACCATACGTTATTTATATAGCACTTTTAAGAGAACACATGGTCGACCAAAGTGCTGCACAGCAACACATAAAAGTTAAAAGGAACAAATAAGAACAACAAACACAATAGATAAATAACAATAAAACTGACAGCACAGCAAATGTCAGTTCCCGTCTAAATTAAAAGCCAGAGAATAAAAATTAGTTTTTAACCTGGACTTAAAAACTGCAACTGAAGAAGCCTGCCTAATGTGTCGTGGAAGAGCATTCCAAAGCTTCAGTGACGCCACTTAAAAGGCATGATCCCTTCTGAGTTTTAGCCCTGATTTAGGCACTGAGAGCAATAACTGCTCCATTGACCTGAGTGCCTGTGGGGGGACATAAGGCTGGATTAAATCAGACAGATATACAGGCGCCAGGCCATATAATGATTAAAAAGCCAATAAAAGGACTTTAAAATTGATCCTAAATGTAATGGGAACCCAATGTAACGAGGCCAAAACCAGAGTGATATGTTCAAACCTCCTAGTACCAGTTAAAGGAGTCATGACCTGTAATTTTCACTTTTCCATGAGAAAAAAGGTATGTTATGATAGCCTAACGATTATACACTGGCCGGGAAGCCGATATTTAAAAGTGAAGCGTTTGTTTACCCCTGGGTTCGTCAACCAGCCCACGCGCACTCAAATATGTGGTTTTAATTTCTGGCCGACTTGACGTCAAGTTGGCGCAGGATATACCATATATAGACATCGCAGACCTACCAATGCTGCAGGAAGCGCCCCTCTCCCCCTCGCTCCTCTCCTCACATTCAGTCAAGCGCCGCCATTACTGAATTCTAGTGATGGGAATCCCAGCTCTTTTTGAAGAGCCAGTTCTTTTGGCTTGGCTCACCATAAAGAGCCGGCTCTTTCGGCTCCCAAGTGGCTCCTCAGATTTTCTGTGGCTTAAAGTGTATTTATTACCAAAATTAATGCAAAACGATGTGTACCAAATGTACCAAAACAAGCAGGGGGGAATGAAAAAAGTAAAAAAACGGCTCCCAATGACAGCCGGCTCCCATCGTTCACTTCAAAGAGTTAGCTCTTAGAGCCAGTTCGTTCGCGACCGACACATCACCGATTCGAAGTACGAACTCCACCGTGAAAGATGCAGAAAGTTTCTTCACGCAATGATGCATGAAGAAGACATATTCGTTTCAGCCTTTTATTTTACTCAGCTAAAACCATTTCTGCCAGAAACGTAGTGCACACGTGAGTTCCTCTATTGTCGACTGCCAGAATCAACATGGAAATATTTTTTCTATTTTTTTTACGCCGGAATCCTTTACGAATTTGGAACAATATCAGGCGAAGTTGGCATCGAAGCTCCGTTTGGAAAAAGGGGCCATTCCAACAATCAGAGACTTGCCTGCAATTGAAACGGTAAGGCTGTGTTTCTATTGCTCTGCTGTGTGTAACAAACAGCAGCTAACTGCTAATGTGGCTATTGTATGCTAGCTGGAGTAGTAGATATGGGTTAGATATGCTGAAGCGTTACCTGCGATGTCAACCCTCCTCCTTCCTGCCACCAATCAACGCCCAGCCTCATTTGCATTATTACAATGCCCGTCCACGACAGCCAAAGTATCGCATCAAATCTCGCGAGACAATAATGCCTTCAGAAATAAGGGTCAGAGGAGCTCTGTGTTTATTTTTTTTACTTTTTTTCAACTTTTCTTTTTTAGAAGGGCCTGAAAGACTATAATAGAGCGTGGGTATCCAAGGTAATACTAGGTTATGACTCCTTTAAAAAAATGTGCTGCAGCATTTTGCACCAATTGCAGACGTGACAGTGGGCTCTGGCCCACGGCAATTAAAAGGGAATTTCAAACATTTAAAAGTGTGGTTATAATAGCATGAAGAACAGTTTCCAGGTCAGGTCTGTTAAGAAAGAGCTTAACCTTTAACAAGAGTCTGAGGTGGTAGAAGGACGATTTCACCACCCTATGTGGCCCTTGAACCCAAGTGTGGAGTCAATTTTTACTCCAAGGTTTGTAACAGAGGTTTTCAGACCAGGGTTTCAGAGCAGCAAGGTCAATACATGGGATAACAGCAGAGTGGTTTGGTCCAAATAAAATTGCCTTTTTTATGCTCATTAAAATGTAGGAAATTTTAAGCCAAACATGATTTCACATCGCTAAGACAATCCAACAAGAGTCTAATAGAATAACCATCGGAGGAATTCAGAGGTATGCTGACAACCATCAGCATATAAATGAAAAGAGATTTTGTGTTTCCAAAAAATTCCTCGCAAGGGCAGAAAAGGGTAGTAGCCCAAGAAATGGGTCCCAATGGTACTCCCCATGGTCAAGGGGGTCACGGTGGAAGAAAACAAACCTAATTAGACACAAGAAGTCCTGTTTGAGAGGTATGATTTTATCCCAGAAAGTGCTAACCAGGAGATTCCCACACAATGTTGCAGTCTAGAGATCAACACATCGTGATCCACCCTATCAAAGGCAGCAGACAGATCCAGCAACACATGAAATACATTCTTACCCTTGTCCGTTGCCAATAGAATATTCTTCATCACCTTAATGAGAGCTGTCTCAGTACTATGGAAAGGTCTAAAACCGGACGGCAGGGATTTAAATATTTGTTTAGTTCATTATGATAGTCTATAAGCTGAGCATGAACAAACTTTTCAATGATCTTACCCAAGAAAAGAAGCTTTGAAACAGGTCTAATGTTTGGCATATTTAAAATATCCAGGGCTGGTTTCTTAAAGGGCGAGTTTACTGAGAAACCATGTAATACTTATTCTTTGTGAAATACGATCTGTCCCTCTGAGCTGCATATGCATGCTGCACGTGAACATTTTATCCAATCCACATTGCCTGCTTCAGCCAAAGAAAGAAAATAGACGGCAAAACTAGCGAGTCAGAAAAAGCCAGTCCCTTCTTGTCAAAGGGAAAATTAGTTTCCATGGTCTTGCCTACCTTGGCTTGTGACCGCCCACGGGAATGCTGATTTTGCAACCTGGATGGAGCATAGCTCGTTTCTGCTAGTAGAACCTAGAAGCCAAAGTTAACTGTTAGCAATGAAGCTACTGGACTGCTGAGATGAGCTGCTGGACTGCTGAACTGCTGAGATGAGCTGCTGCTGAGATCTCGCGAGAGCTGTGCGTAAGTAATATGGCGGTAAACTGGTAAAACAAACAAACTCGGGTAAAAACAAACCATAACATTTGAGCCAAATATAGCAAACGTTTAATAATAATAACCATTATTTTGTATTTCTCCATAAACAAACTGGACGAGGAAACCTTGCACAGCCTGGAAAGCTACTTGGACGAGTGCTTTGACAACATTGTTATGGGCAAGCCACAGAAATCCACCTCTGCTGTGCCGACCAGCACACCATCACAAAAACGCACTCGTTCTGAGGCCAGCACCTCCACAATCTCTCCAGAGAAAAGCTACAGCGATGTCCTGAACTCAATAGATAAGAAGCTGACCAGCCTAGACGCCCGTCTGGCCCTGGTTGAGGTTCTCCACAAAGAGTTTCAAGCTCTAAGGGAATCCCTGGAGTTCAGCCAACAACAGGTAGCATCGCTCGCTGCAGAAAACCAAACGCTTAGGGAGAGTGTAAAAAAACTCACCGAGGGGATGACACAGCTGTCCGGAGAAAGGAAGAGGATGAAAGAAACTATCTTGGATATACAGGCCAGGGGAATGCGGGACAATCTTGTTTTTTCCGGGATCCCAGAACAGGCTGAGGACGACGCTGAATCCACCTTCCGAGATTTTCTCCAACATCAGTTAAAGCTCCCAAGCAACACGGTAAAAAACATCACTTTTCACCGCGTCCACCGAGCCGGTGGATATATAGGTAAGAAGCCCAACAACAGCCGGCCGCGACCTATTGTTGCTAAATTTGAGCATTACAAGCAAAAAGAGCAGGTCAGAGGCCAGGGCAGAGAGCTGCGGGGAACGAATTATAGCGTTAACGATCAATATCCGAAGGAGATCCTGGATAGAAGGCGCGTTTTGTTCCCAATCAGGAAGAAATATATCAGTGAAGGCACCAGAGCTACAGTAGCGGTAGATAAACTGTATGTTAATGGGCAGCTGTTCAGGGACCCCCAGCTTACTCCTTGGCTTTATTAGTCATGTAACACTGGTAAGATAAGAGTTGTTTTACCAGTCAACTATAATCTAATGTTAGCACAGCTCTGTAAAGTTCTTTACATTACTCAATGTGGGCGGGGCCAGGGCTAAGCACTGGGTTACTGGCTCTTTTTTCTTTTCTCATCTTCACATGTCTATCACCAAATGTCTTTGTCACTCATTTTTCCTTCTTTTATCACTCACACACACACACAGAATTTTTTCATAACATAACTATTTCTTTCTCTCTCTCTCTCACCCTTCACACCTTCACAACTTTCTTCTATTTTTCTCTTTCTTATATCTCGGCTTTTGGATTTTCAATCAGGCAACCCCAGGCACAAACTAATAATACACCTGTGTTTATCTGTTTCTATGGTGATATGGAATTTACAACTTTTATCTCAAAACTATGACTACTCTAAGGTTTGTCATGTGGAACATTCATGGAGCTGGAACCAGAGAGAAAAGAGTTAAGATTCTCAACCAGCTTAAAAGATTGAAGGCAGATGTCGTCTTGTTACAAGAAACCCATAAATCTACCTCAGCTGCAGATGATCTTAAATCCCCTGAGTTTCCTAATGTGTTTTCTGCATGCTATAACTCCAGACAAAGGGGAGTAGCAATATTAATAAATAAAAATGTAAATTTTACAGTAATAGATACAGTTACAGATCCAGAGGGTAGATTTATTATAGTAAAACTATCTATACATAACCAAAAGTTATGTATTGTCAGTATATATGGTCCATATGTTGATGACCCCTCATTCTTTCATTCCTTCTTCTCTGTGCTCCTTGAACACATGGATTGCTCACTTCTTCTTGGGGGCGACCTCAACTTTGGTTTAAATGAAGAAATAGACAGGCTCAGCACAGCAGGGACTCAGCGCAGCTGGAAATCTATTGATATAGTCAAACAGTACATGAGTGATTATGGACTTTGTGATGCATGGCGATCACTTCACCCCAATGACAAAAAATATACTTTCTTCTCAAATGTCCACCATTCATATTCTCGACTGGATTATTTGTTAGTCAGCAGCTCACTGCTGACTGACATTTCAGACACTGAGATACACCCTATAGCTGTTAGCGATCATGCTCCTGTTTCTCTAACTTTAGTAAATAAAACAGAAACACCTCAAAGCAAAAATTGGAGATTTAATATATCCTTACTTAAGGATAAAAAATTTATAAAATATTTTGAAAAAGAGTGGGCTTCTTATTTAGAATATAATGACCTTCCTGGTACGTCGCCATCCATTCTTTGGGAGGCAGGAAAAGCTGTGATTAGAGGTAAAATAATCTCATTCTCATCAAATAAAAAGAAAATGGAAAAAAAACTTATTCAGGAATTAGAAGAAACTATTAATTCATTAGAAGCTTCTCTAGAGGAGGAGAGACTAGGCAAAATCCGTAAAGCAAAGCTAGAATTAAATCAAATTATTAATAAAAAGAACCAGTTCTTAATTCAAAGACTTAGGATAGAAAACTTTGAACAAGGTAATAAATCAGGTAGATTTTTGGCTAACCAGCTAAAAATTAATAAAGAAAAAACAACTATATCTGCTATTAAAGATCAGACCGGGAATACAGTATATGATCCTGGAAGAATAAACAACACATTTAAAGAATTTTACAAGGCTTTATACTCACCAGAGATAGATCCATTGGATCATGAAATTGAACAATTTTTTGATAACATAATACTACCTAAATTATCTGAAAGTCAAGCGACGGCCCTGGATTCACCACTAACAGCGGCTGAACTCCAGGAGGCCCTCCAAGGCATGCCCAATAATAAGGCTCCAGGCCCAGATGGATTTCCAGCAGAGTTCTATAAAGAATTCTGGAATATTCTGGCACCAACATTCCACAGAATGCTGCAGGAAACCAAGGAAAATGGCCGACTCCCACCAAATATGAATTCTGCCTACATTAGTCTTCTACTGAAATCAGGTAAAGACCCTTTGTTTCCTACCAGCTATCGTCCCATATCCCTCATTAATGTTGATCTTAAAATAATCTGCAAAGCCCTTGCAAAAAGGATAGAGAAAGTAACCCCTCCTATAATACATCCTGATCAAACTGGTTTTATTAAAGGGAGACATTCATCCACAAATTCACGTAGATTAATAGATTTAATAGATTTTTCTAACTGTAAAAACATTAAAACTAATATATTATCTTTAGATGCAGAAAAAGCATTTGATAGAGTTAACTGGAAATTCTTATTTGTAACCTTACATAAATTTGGCTTTGGAAATTATTTTATAAACTGGTTGAAAATATTATACAGTTCACCAACAGCGTGTATCAGAACAAATAACCAAACATCATCTAGGTTTTATCTTCAGAGAGGTACCAGGCAGGGATGTCCTCTCTCTCCCTCCCTGTTCGCTATTTTTATTGAACCACTAGCTGCAGCGATCAGGGAAAACTCACAATATTAAAGGCATAAAATGCAATAACATAGAACATAAAATCAGTCTTTATGCAGATGATGTATTACTTTTTCTCCAGCATTCACAAACCTCTTTCTCTCAGGTAATCGGGTTGATAAACTCTTACTCAAATGTTTCAGATTATTCTATAAATTGGTTAAAATCTACAGTTCTTCCAATCAATTGTTCTGTCCAGAATCCAACTAATACACAACTGCAGTCAGGGAATATTACCTATTTAGGTATCAATGTCTCACCAAGACTGGCAGATTTAATAACGTTAAACTACATCCCCCAAAAGTCGAAGATGATCTTGCCAGATGGAAATCTCTACCCATATCACTTATGGGAAGGGTTGCTTCAATAAAAATGATGGTTTTGCCCAGAATCAACTACTTATTCTCAATGATCCCAAGTAAACCATCACTAGACTGGTTTAGATCTCTGGACTCCTCTATCTCTAAATTTCTTTGGAAAGATAAACCCCCACGTATCAGCTTAAAAACACTGCAGAAGACCAAAGAAAAAGGGGGTCTAGATCTACCAAACTTCCATCATTATTTCTTAGCCAACAGGCTCCAATACATATCAAGATGGTTAAAACATAGCTACCTAGACGAGTCCTGGATAGACGTAGAACAGACACTATGTAATAGGATAAAACTTTCAGACCTACCATTTCTTAGCTCAAATATAAAACAATATGAATTCTTTAAAAGCATAAATATCAGCACCTCTCTGACAGCATGGTGGGACTTTCTAAAAATGACAGAGTCCACAATAATCCCATGCAGACGTACACCCATCTGGAATAACCCCGACATCTTGCAAAAAAAATTTATGATAAGTTTCCCAGTCTGGAGGTGCAATGGAATTGAATACCTGGAACATATATTTGAAGGAACAGACTTTATCCCATTTAATACATTAATTACACAATATGGAATTGATAAAAACAAATTCTTAGAATATCAACAAATTAAATCTATTATTAAAGGTAAATTTAGGCTCAATACAGCTGAATTACAAATTCCAGCAAGAGTTTTAGATTTTCTTAATCTCAACCCCCCCAAATTGCTATCTAAAATATACAAAACTTTATCTACATTAGATGAATCAATAGCGCATGGGTAGGGTCTGGGGTGGGCCTGGGGATTCGGGGCTCGGGGGCGCTGCGCCCCCTAGCTGTGGTCCTGGCTGGGGGTCGGCCGGCGTGGGGTCTCTGTTGGCTGTGGGGGTCGTGGCCGGCCGGTGGCCGGCATGTGCAGCCGCCTCTCTTTTTTTTCTCTGGGCCGATTGTCATCGCCAGTCCCTGTATGGCGTCTCGCCTTGTTTGCTGGTTGGGGTGCCTGGCTGCTGGTCGCGGCGGCTGGGTGGCGTTTCTGGGCCGGATCAGTCCTTTTTTTGCACTGGACTTGGCTCCTGGGTCTTGGTCTTTGTGTGGGGCGCTGGGGTTGGGCATTTGGCCGGGATCGGTCGGACTTGCGGGTGGACTGGCCGGATGGTGGGCGTGCAGGGCAGGTGGGTGGGGCGCTGGGTTTGGTCTCCTGCCGGGCCGTTGAGCAACAGTGGTCGCTCCACAAAGAATGAGGCTGGTGGATGTCGGCCTGGTGGGTCGGCCGCCCGGCTCATCGGTTTGCTCCTGGTCTGGGCAGGTACGTCGACGTGGTTCGGGCTACGGGGGCCTCCGGTGTGCGGGTGGTCCTTGGGGCCTCCTTTGCTGGCGGGGAGGCTGCTGCTGTGTGGCAACAGGTGCTCTCCCCCTACGAGGGCGCTTGGACGGGGGGGAGGGGTGTGCGGGAGGGGGGGGGGGGGGGGCGAACTCAACCTGGGTGTCTAGTGGCTTTTGTGTTTTGAGAGTAGAGCGAATGTCAGGGTGGGTTTAGTTCCCCTTCTGGGATGGGGCTGGGGGGACTGCCTTGGGGTCCGTGGGGCTTTGTGGTGCTGTGGCCGTGGGCCCTGGGTCGGACATGCCATAGCCTCCCTCCCCTGGCGGATCCCGGTGAACAGCGGTGCCTATTGGGGTCAGTGGGGGAGCTGGCTCCCTGGGAAGACATTTTGTCTCCCAGTCCTTCCCTCCCCATCCCTGGACACCTCTGTCCACCCGCTCCATCACTTTACCACTCATATAGGGTCTTGGGGCATGGGCACATCACTGGGGTGCGAGGAGGGGCTTCCCTCCTCGCTGTCCCGTGGTGTCCTGGGTGCCAATTTTAACATACAACTTAGACACTCCCACTTATAACATTTTCACACGACACATATGAAGGGACTTTGGGGTGGGCACACTTTTCGGCATCCAGAGGGGGAGCGGTACAATCAGCTTCACCTCTGGTGCCGGTGCCCACTGTTAAACCACATATAGACACTGAGGGCTCGGGGTGGGGGTTGGGGGATGTGTGGCTGCCTCCCCCACATCCCACCCCTCTGTTTTAAATGCACATTATAACAACACGCATCAACACCATACTCGAGCGGGAGGATGGAGGCTAGGGGTCTTTTCCCACCCCTGTTCGCTACGGGCCATCAGGGGTTGGGGTCCGGAGGAGGACAGGCGGTCTGGTCGGGGTCCTGGGCTGTCGGGCTGCTTTGCCACTGTGGGGTCCTTGGCGGTCTGCTTGTCTCCATCCTAGAAGGTAGGGGGTCCACCTCCCGGGTCCGGGGGCTGGTGGCTCTACTGGGGCATCAGTACCTGGACCTGGGAGCATAAAGTGTGCATGTGGTGTGTGAGTGAGGGTACAGCTTCATTTTTTTGGGTGTCTTGGTGAGTCAGTGAGAATGTATGTGTTTAAGAGGGAGGGAACGTATGACTGTGTCTGTATGTCTTTGTCTACCTGTCAGGTTGGATCTTGGTCTTCCCCCTCGCCTGGCGCACCTCAGGCCTTGCACTTAATGGGGGGCCTATTTCCCCTGTGTCACTCCCCGCTGGTGACGGGGGCCCCTGCCTGCCGGTGCGCCGGTGGTCAATCCGGTTCGGACCTGGTGCGTGCCTGGCCGGGCCTGGGGGGGCCGGTGTGTCGGTCGGCCAATGCGCTGGGCCGATATCTTCCTTTGGTTGGTTGGGGCACCTCTTTTAGAGGTGCCAGGTTTGGGATTGTTGGGTGGTGCCTGCTCGGTGGCTCGGCGGGATGCGGATCCGGGGTCTCTGCTCGTTTGATCACCTGTTCTGTGCGCATCGTGCGTGGTCGGTTCATTGGCGGGTTGGACCGGCCCTGGCCCTCGTTTGAAGCCTGGTCTTGGCGCCCTGCGTTGCGCGGGTTCAGGACCCAGGAGCTGGTACAACTTGGCGTCCAGATGCTGACTGAGCCCGGCATGGGGATGCTGTCCGTCCACCGGCGGCTATTGGTGGGGCGCTGGGATGTTGGCGGTGGGGATTGGCCTAGGGCGGAGGCGGTGCATGGTGACCGGCGGCCGGCCGTGGCCCCGGCAGTGACGGGGGCCCCTCGTCGGCCGGTCCCTTGTCGGGTCCCTGCTGGGGGGTGCCCCCTGAGCCCCGGCTCCCCCGGTCCGTTGCCGGAGGAGCCCGTGGGCTCGTCACTGCTGCCCCCCGGGCCCCTGCATAGTGGCCGCTGGATGTTCCCCTGGGGTTCTCCTTTTCTCCTCTCTTGGGGGATGCGGTCGGCCCCGCCCGGGTCCGCCTGGGGCTCTGGCGGTCCTTTGGACGTCTTTGCTCCGATCTCCTTCATGTCTGCATCGATTCCTGGGGGACGGATTGATGTCTTCTCACACCAACTATCGAACACTCTTATGGAGAAACCTTATATGCACCAGCATGCTAACACACACACATAGATGTGGGATCTCTGGTGTTTAAGGATATATTCTTGGGCTGAGGTTATCATTACTAGAGCTTGATTAATCGGTACCATGAGTTTTTCTGTGACATTGTTGTTGTATTTTTATATCTATTTTTGTGTGATGTGGTTGTGTAATTCTTAAGTTCACAATGTTTGGTTGGTTTTGTCGATGTTCCTTTTTTGTGTTTTGTTTTTCCCCCTCTCTCTGCCGTCCTGTGGGTATGGAGGCAGACTTCAATGTTTTCCTGTGTTTTCTTTGTTCCCCTTCCTCTCTTGTATTTTCAACTCACCCTCTCTCATGACATTTTGTTTCCTACCTCTCTTCTTCATCTTCCTTCTTTCTTCTCCTTAATTTTCCGTCTCCGTGTCCATAACATCAGGAAATAAAAACCCCAACAATTCATAATAAAGATTTTTCACACATAAATCAATTGGAGTACTATAGCAAAAGGTGTACTGCTCCGCTTGTGAAAGTAAATCTGTTGGGCTTCTACTTGGTACTCAGACACCAATTCTGAGCTCCACACTGCCAAACAGGACACGTAAAAAAAATAAAATAAAAGCAATGAAGCTAACTGATAGAGGGGTCACAATTACTTCCCGTTGGTCCTTCCAGGCATACATGGTCCTAATTAGGATAGTTTCTGTTACAAATATCCTATAATCGAAAATCAGTTTTAGGTGAAGAAGGAGCCTCGGAGGGTTCAAGAGCCACACTGAGGTGAAAACACTCAAGGGGGTCAGAGGAACTCCTTGGTGGTTCTAGTTTTGAATCTTGCTACGACGGATGCTCCACATTTTTCCTAAAGCAAGATCTTTTTGATTATTCTTTGCACATCTTGAATATCGTAAAAATAAAACTCAGACGTTTCTCCAGCTACTTCCAACGTAAAGTAAAGGCTCTGAACGCCATGTTCTTCCTACTTGGAGAATAATCATCTTTCACTCCGAGTGTATAGGCCCCAACTCGGGTGCTACAAGAGTTGCTCCGGCTGTTTCCATCTGATTGAGTGAGAGTGTCATTGACCTTCAGCCATTTTACTGAGACTGTATTAAAAAGGCCCAGCCAGAGCCCTGATTTTATGGCCCAGCCTTCCCAAGGTCCCACTGACCCGATGGATATTACGAGGATAAATCAAACTTTCATGCCACCACGCTCATCCATTCAGGGGCTTAAAGCCTGACTGTGCGCTGAAGAATGTCGTAACTTGGGGTTGAAAAGCCTGCATGCATGTCTCAGTGTGGCAAAGTGTGCATTTTACAGTTTGCAGCATTAAATTACATTCTTTTAATGCAAAGATGCCTGTATAATATGAATGCCCTGAACATGAATGGATCATATTTGGTTTGCTTCTATGTGTCGGTACTGTACGTGCCACAAAGGCGCATCAAACAGTAACAAAGAGACGTTGGCACATAAAAGCATCTGGAGTATGTATAATTTGTGAGTTTTTCAACCCCTTCATGGAGAAGTGTGACTGCTGGAGGGCAGCGCTCTTTGATGTGAACACATCAACTTAACATTAACAATGTAGACGCAAAGGGTGACTCAGGGGACAGCTTCTTCTTCTCACTGACCAAAGTCTCTTCTTCAGAGCAGCCAGGGTTTGTTATTATGGGATTTAGGCCTCAGTGTGTGTTGACAACTTGACAACACTGGCCCTGATTCACACTCCAAGCCGTGCTCGTCTGGATTTACAGAGAGCCCTGAGGGTACATAGTCTTAATGACACATGCGTACTCCGTGACTTCACATTCTGAACTGTGAAAGCTTCTTATTTCGACTGATTATCGCCTCGCTGAATCTTAATATGGCAGCAGAGTGTGAGCTGAAACAGCTGCAGTACAGTAGCATTTCTGCTAATCAAACAGTTAAAACCAGACTTTTAGATAAACTGTAAATAATAAAATACTTTTGACATTAAATGACACAAAACGTTTAATTTTATGGCTCAGTTAGGAATTCCCAAATTATTTCTGTTGGCAAAAAACCTGAGTAATGAGATTTTTTTAAAGAATATGTATTACTTTCTTTAAAAAAATCTACACATGTCCGTAATGTTTGGTATATTTGCCTTTTAAACCGTCTGAATTGTTTTGGGGTCCCTTCCACAACAGTTTCCTTACAGAACTGGTCTATCTGGGTCAGGTTTGTAGGTTGGCTTGCTCACACACACACCTTTTTATCTCTCTTTACTAATTTTCTTTTTGTACTTCAGCTACTTTCCAACTAACTTGACGGTATCCTCAGTGTCGCTGTCCATTTAAAGACCCCTTTGTGTCCACGCTTCCTGTTGATGTATTGAGATCTATTTTGTTAAGTGCACCTGTCCCTCCTGCAGTAAAACTTCCCCACAACATGATACTGCTACCTTAGTACTTTACAGTTACAATGGTTTTCTCAAGCTAGCAAGCTTTTTTCCTCCAAATGTCATTATGACCATATAGTTCCTTTTCAGTTTCATCAGACCACAGGACATGTCTCGAGAAATTAGTGTCTTTCCCGTTGAGACTATTTGCAAACTGCAATCTAGCTTTTATGTTGCTTTTTGAGTAATGGCTTCCTCCTCACGGAGCGGCCTTCCAGTCCATGTCGATACAGGTTTTACTGTGAATAATGACACTCTCTAACCAGCTTCAGTTAGCATCGTCAAAAGATCTATTGCTTCTGTTCTAGGGTTTTCTTCTGCGTATTTCACACCACAACATGTTTATCTCTGGGAGACAGAACTTGTCTCCTAACTGAACAAAATGATGGATGGAGTTAGCCATGCTGTTTCTACTGTTATATAATTGTTTGACCAGATTAATGTGGCGGCTCCAGAAATCTTGAGATTTTCACCTAAGGATGAAAGACTTTTCAGGGTCCACGAGTATCTTCCTGAATTCTTGGCTCATTTGTTTTAGTTTTTCCGTGTTGTCACACCATCAAGCAGTGAATTTGAGGTGTTGCCCTAGTGTCCATCTACAGGTTGGCTTTATTTAACTCAAAGATTTGAAATACAATGAAACCATGCCATTTAACGCATTGCAATGTTTGTGTACGCAAACTTTTGATAATGTAAAATCTCTCACTTGTCTGTAATTGAGTGGATAGAAATAGTTTTAGTGATCCTAACCAGCCTAGAAAGGGAAATGTTTCGTTTATTGTCAGATAGTAAGGAGAAAAAAGGTCAGGTGTCTTTTTATAACGGTGCATGTAAATTATATATATATATATATATATATATATATATATATATATATATATATATATATATATATATATATATATATATATATATATATATATATATATATATATATATATATATCACTACCGTTCAAAAGTTTGGGGTCACATTGAAATGTCCTTATTTTTGAAGGAAAAGCACTGTACTTTTCAATGAAGATAACTTTAAACTAGTCTTAACTTTAAAGAAATACACTCTATACATTGCTAATGTGGTAAGTGACTATTCTTGGTGCAATATCTACATAGGTGTACAGAGGCCCATTTCCAGCAACTATCACTCCAGTGTTCTAATGGTACAATGTGTTTGCTCATTGGCTCAGAAGGCTAATTGATGATTAGAAAACCCTTGTGCAATCATGTTCACACATCTGAAAACAGTTTAGCTCGGTACAGAAGCTACAAAACTGACCTTCCTTTGAGCAGATTGAGTTTCTGGAGCATCACATTTGTGGGGTCAATTAAACGCTCAAAATGGCCAGAAAAAGAGAACTTTCATCTGAAACTCGACAGACATTCTTGTTCTTAGAAATGAAGGCTATTCCATGCGAGAAATTGCTAAGAAATTGAAGATTTCCTACAACGGTGTGTACTACTCCCTTCAGAGGACAGCACAAACAGGCTCTAACCAGAGTAGAAAAAGAAGTGGGAGGCCGCGTTGCACAACTGAGCAAGAAGATAAGTACATTAGAGTCTCTAGTTTGAGAAACAGACGCCTCACAGGTCCCCAACTGGCATCTTCATTAAATAGTACCCGCAAAACACCAGTGTCAACATCTACAGTGAAGAGGCGGCTGCGGGATTCTGGGCTTCAGGGCAGAGTGGCAAAGAAAAAGCCATATCTGAGACTGGCCAATAAAAGAAAAAGATTAAGATGGGCAAAAGAACACAGACATTGGACAGAGGAAGACTGGAAAAAAGTGTTGTGGACGGATGAATCCAAGTTTGAGGTGTTTGGATCACAAAGAAGAACGTTTGTGAGACGCAGGACAACTGAAAAGATGCTGGAAGAATGCCTGACGCCATCTGTTAAGCATGGTGGAGGTAATGTGATGGTCTGGGGTTGCTTTGGTGCTGGTAAGGTGTGAGATATGTACAGGGTAAAAGGGATTCTGAATAAGGAAGGCTATCACTCCATTTTGCAACGCCATGCCATACCCAGTGGACAGCGCTTGATTGGAGCCAATTCCATCCTACAACAGGACAATGACCCAAAACACAGCTCCAAATTGTGCAAGAACTATTTAGAGAAGAAGCAGGCAGCTGGTATTCTATCGGTAATGGAGTGGCCAGCGCAGTCACCAGATTTGAACCCCATTGAGCTGTTGTGGGAGCAGCTTGACCGTATGGTACGCAAGAAGTGCCCATCCAACCAATCCAAATTGTGGGAGCTGCTTCTAGAAGCGTGGGGTGCAATTTCTCCAGATTACCTCAACAAATTAACAGCTAGAATGCCAAAGGTCTGCAATGCTGTAATTGCTGCAAATGGAGGATTCTTTGACGAAAGCAAAGTTTGATGTAAAAAAAATCTTATTTCAAATACAAATCATTATTTCTAACCTTGTCAATGTCTTGACTCTTTTTTCTATTCATTTCACAACGTATGGTGGTGAATAAGTGTGACTTTTCATGGAAAAAACAAAATTGTTTGGGTGACCCCAAACTTTTGAACGGTAGTGTACATACACAGTGGCTTGCAAAAGTATTTGGCCCCCTTGAACTTTTCCACATTTTGTCACATTACAGCCACAAACATGAATCAATTTTATTGGAATTCCAGGTTAAAGACCAATACAAAGTGGTGTACACGTGAGAAGTGGAACGAAAATCATACATGATTCCAAACATTTTTTACAAATGAATAACTGAAAAGTGGGGTGTGCGTAAATATTCAGCCCCCTTTGGTCTGAGTGCAGTCAGTTGCCCATAGACATTGTCTGATGAGTGCTAATGACTAAATAGAGTGCACCTGTGTGTAATCTAATGTCAGTACAAATACAGCTGCCCTGTGACGGCCTTAGAGGTTGTCTAAGAGAATGTTGGGAACAACAACACCATGAAGTCCAAAGAACACACCAGACAGGTCAGGGATAAAGTTAGAGAAATTTAAAGCAGGCTTAGGCTACAAAAAGATTTCCCACGGAGCGCTGTTCAAGCGATCATTCAGAAATGTAAGGAGTTTGGCACAACTGTAAACCTACCAAGACAAGGCCGTCCACCTAAACTCACAGGCCGAACAAGGAGAGCGCTGATCAGAAATGCAGCCAAGAGGCCCATGGTGACTCTGGATGAGCTGCAGAGATCTACAGCTCAGGTGGGGGAATCTGTCCATATGACAACTATTAGTGGTGCACTGCACAAAGTTGGCCTTTATGGAAGAGTGGCAAGAAGAAAGCCATTGTTAGAGGAAAACCATCAGAAGTCCCGTTTGCAGTTTGCCACAAGCCATGTGGGGGACACAGCAAACATGTGGAAGAAGGCGCTCTGGTCAGATGAGACCAAAATGCAAAACGCTATGTGTGGCGGAAAACTAACACTGCACATCACTCTGAACACACCATCCCCACTATCAAATATGGTGGTGGCAGCATCATGCTCTGGGGGTGCTTCTCTTCAGCAGGGACAGGGAAGCTGGTCAGAGTTGATGGGAAGATGGATGGAGTCAAATACAGGGCAATCTTGGAAGAAAACCTCTTGGAGTCTGCAAAAGACTTGAGACTGGGGCGGATCCACAGTTGTCCCAGGAACAGAACCAGAACCGTCTTTATACCTTATATATATATATATATATATATATATATATATATATATATATATATATACACACACAAAAAAAAATTATGGACAACCCTGGGCATCCTCTTCATGAGACAGTCATACAACAACAGAGCGTCTTCAGTCGGAGGCTTCTTTAGATTCACTGCAACACAGACCGCTACAGGAAATCCTTCCTGCCCACAGCCATCATCATCTACAACAACTCCTTAAAGAATTAATTATATGAGCTATACCAACACTTAATTTCCCTCTGGGATCAATAAAGTATTTTGGAGTTTGAATGAAAGACACATCAAGCGTATTATCCTTAGAAAACGGAAAATGTCCAGCAGTGCCATCCGCTCAGAACTGGCAGAAACCAGTGGGACCCAGGTACACCCATCTACTGTCTGGAGGAGTCTGGCCAGGTGTGGTCTTGATGGAAGAGTTGCAGCCAAAAATCCATCCCTCTGACATGAAAACAAGGCCAAGCGATTCAATTATGCATGAAAACGTAGGAACTGAGTTGCAGAACAATGGCAACAAGTGCTCTGGACTGATGTGTAAAAATGTGAAATATTTGGTTGTAGCAGAAGGCAGTTTGTTCGTCGAAGGGCTGCAGAGCGGTACAATAATGGGTGTCTGCAGGCAACAGTGAAGCATGGTGGAGGTTCCTTGAACGTCTGGAGTTGGAGATTTGGTAGGATTAATGGTGTTCTTAATGCTGAGAAATACGGGCAGATACTTATCCATCATGCGACCACAAACATGCAGCCAAAATCATTAAGAACGATCTTCAGCGTAAAAATGAACAAGAGGTCCTGGAAGTGATGGTATGGCCCCACAGATGTTTGGAACAACCTACAAGCCGAGTTCCTTCAAAAACTGTCTGCAAGTGTATAGAAGAAATGATGCGGTTTTGAAGTCAAAGGGTGGTCACACCAAATATTGATTTGATTTAGATTTGTTTTTTTATCATGGCTGTGCTTCGACTCTACCAATCCAACCTGCTATCATAACATTTCAAAGCAAACCATCAAGAAACCTTGCAAGTTCATGTGAAGTTAATATCTCTGTCAAAAATGATAACAGCATATCCTGAGTGAGGGGTGAGAATGCCTTTTACCTCTAAGGTATTATTATTAACACAAATATTAATCCGCTCTCTGTGTGAGGTGTGAGACAGAGGCTGCCATTGCTAATGAGAGTTATGTCCTATTTCTCCAGAGCCCCTTAGATTGATTTAGCTTAAATTAAGTTTCATCAAGCTGTGCAGAGCAGCTGTAAACGACAAAGCTGTAACAGACCTATGCTACATGGCGGCATATGGACAGATTGAAGCTTTCAGCAGCTAAATTATCCATTTTAAGGTTCCAGAAATGAATGAATGGAAATAAAAAAGGAACACCGATTGTGTGGGCTAATACCATTTATTAAAGCAAGTAACCTTATTATATCCTGATTGTGAGATAAAAGGCAAATAGTTTCAGACCTCTACAAATAATAATAAAGAACATCATGGATGGCTGCTGACTTCCCAAACAGTTTCCCACAGCAGCACCACTTTTACGTTTTTATCATAAATCCATTTCAGTAGTTATTTGGTCAGACTCGCTCTCCAACGGGACTTCATGTAGCTTTAAAAACCAATAACCGGCGAGCCTCTGGCAAGTTAACAGACGATTTATTACAGACGCTAAATATAAGCAGGGCACTGTGTTTACAAATCCAAAGGTAGCTTTTATACACACTCAGGCAGCTTTATTGCAGCCACCTCGCTAGTAGCGGGTTAGACCCTGTTTCGCTGCTGAGATGCCTTCATTGTTCATGGCATGGAGTCAACGAGGAACATGTTGATGTTGGTGATAGCTGAAGATGCACACTGTATGTACTTGTTTTCTTTTGCATTTCTTATGTAGTGTTACAATCATTGCTGTCCTGAATATGTTAAAATAACTGCTGAATTCTCTCATGACAGAACGTCCCCCGAAAACTCACCAGCTTCGGAGAATTTCTCAGTGTTGGATTAAATCTAGCTACTTTCAGAAAGTATTTAACGTTTGCAGGATCCTTTGGGAGAACAGCGATGGACAAGAGGCATGGTACAGCCTGGGCAGGTCCCCAGAAATAACATATGCATATATCTGCTCAGAGTTGGTTTAACAACATAAAGAACTGAGAGGGGAAAAAACCCCAATTGTGTAGGGTTGTTTTGTAAAACTGATGCCTTCAATCATCAGCCTGCTGTGACGTTACTTTATCTGCCAGGTGGAGATGCATGTTTTTGCCCTGCATCAACAAATTTGATTCATTGAACATTGGTTTCAGAAACATGTCACGGTCAAAGTTCCATGAAGAACATGTTACAGTAAAATTTTTGAGCAAGATCACTGGCCTCTTCCCTCAAAAAGATGCGGATCTCATCCCGCAGTTGAAGACCCTGGACAGCACCTTCCCACCTAAAAGCATTCAGACTTGCTGTGAAACAGAACGACTGCGGGATCGGACCAGAGATCGCGTTAGCAGAGTATTTTTCCGTCTTTAGACTGTTGTTTTAGAACAGACGTTTGTCATTTTGACCGATTAAAATTTACACCCCTCACCACTTGATGCGGACGCACTGACATTTTCAACTTTACGCAGAGTACAAGTTATTAAATCAATCAATCAAAATAAAGAAAGAAAGAAAAACTGATTTCCATGACAGCATTATCTCAGACCTGGACACCGTATTCAATGCATCTTGCTATTTAGGAGCTAACAGCGCGATGAAGAGTTACGGAGACTTTGGAGCTCCCAGGAGCCCGGTGTCGTGCCAACCACCGGTGCAGAACCGGTGCATGCTGGGGGTTTCCACCCACAGAAGCAGGTCAGGAAACCCGCTTGTTCAGTCTTTTCGACTTCTGATCACTTCAATCAGAGAAATGCTCCCTGATTTCAAAACTTCGGCTGAAATGGCTCAAATCCAGTCTCCAGTGTGGCAGCGGAGTGTGGATTCAGCCTTCAGAACAACATCTAAACCTCCATGAGAAGTCATCTGTAGGAGGCAACAATCAAAAACCTCATGACAATAACCTCTGCAGCAATCCCACTTGAGACATTTAAAGACTCACAAATGGGAAATTCAGGTCCATTTGAACCAGGAGGAAGTTGTGAGACTGTGCGTTCAGTCCACACAGGTGAATTGTTTATATTGTAAGTCCAATCGTTTAATGTCATTGTTTAAATGTAATTATTGTGGAGAAAGAAAAGTTACATGTGCTCATCTGCTTGATGTGATGACACAGTGTGGATGCTCAGTTCATCTTGTTCGGATTGACTATTAAAGCTGCTATACCGAATCTGCAGAACAAGCTAGCTTTTCATTATAAACACAGTCACAGAACTCTCACCCCTCCCGTCGGCTATCATCCCTAGGCCACGCCCCCCTTATATGGAAACGCGCATTGCCACAGTAAACGAGAGAGCGCCAAAACACCAGCAGCAGTTTTTGTGAAGTTATATGATGCCTTTTGTTTTCCGCGACTTCAAATGTCGGCTGTTTCTCCTTCTCTGAAATTATTGAGCGGAGAACGTCTAATACCGACGGTGTTCTGTTGCTAAATGCGGCAGCGCGTAACGAGTGGAGGACCCAGGTAAATGCGGAAGTGCGCTTGTCCAGTGAGACCTAAAACCAGATGGTCCGATCGTCGGTTTCACACCGAGTAATGTTATTCGCTGAGGTTTTTAGACAAATGCGACAGAACCACACTTTTTTTTCTCGTTTTTTTTCTTTATCTCCACAAAATATTTATGGCTGTGCTATGTTAGAACGTTGTAAAGTGGTATGAAAAAGCATGCAGATTTGCCATAGGAGCTTGAATGATTAACAATTAAATACGATTGAATATGTTTTTATTTTTATTTCAAAGGTAAAAATGTATCATGACAACGTTTCTATAAGTCGTTTGACAGGTAATAAATGTTGGTATTTTTGAACAGAAGGACGTATGAAATCCTTTGTAACTGTGTGAGGCTTTTTTACACTGTGCCACATGGTAGGAAGCTTTAAATGAGCTCAGTTGAGCATTTGCAGATGTTTAGTGTAACAAAACCAAAGACCAGATATGCTTTGTCATATTTTCTACTCTTCGGCTTGAAAGGAAGTTGGTTTAGAAGCATATTTGGTGATGTTTTATCTTCTGCTTTGCGTTTATGTGGGAGCCTCTTCAAAAACTTTGTCCATTAGGTTAGTCATTGAATTAACCTAACCTAACGTGTCTGAATTGTCCAAAGAGCTGGAGAAAACCCAAACATGCAAACTCCTTGCAGAAACGCTGCCTTTCTGCATTGCATTGCTTCATTTTTCATGGACTTTGGATGATATTTTTTATTCAACGACGCCCAGCACCTCTTGTACACAAACACAAGCTCCTCAACACAAGTGCAAAGCATAACAAGAGAGTCAAAATGAATCAGGATTGGAGTCCAACTGTGGTGAGATGAAATAGATCCTCGCTGCAGAGGGACGGACATGACATGAACAGCAAGGTAGGGAAATTATGATAAACAGTGCGGCCAACTCCATCATGTTAAATTAAAGTTTCGCAGGCAGGACTTGGATTTGTTTTGACTTCCCCTGCCAAGGAAGTCTCTAATTAAGCAGCATGGCAACTTACTAAATCAGAACGGCTCCACGTGTATGTGGGTTATTAACACCAATTTCTTTTCTAATAAAGTGATCCAAATTATACAAAAAAACAAAAACAGAAAATAAGCATTGATTAAAAGTCTCGTCTTTGATTCCACTATGAAATAACCTGATTTCAGCTGCCAAGACGCGGGTGTACTCTCGCTTTGGCATTTGAGATGAAACAAAGCCGAACCAGTGTACGCATGACTGACAGGATGCTGGAGAATCTGCCCTTTGTGGAGGCTCATCTCATTGGCTAAACGGTTCTCAAAGAGGGTTATAAGGAGAATGTCAAAAGCAAGAAAGCCGAACCACATGCTGGCATCGCTGGAGACTGTCACCAGGTTGTGTTGCCAAATCGTCTTTGTGCTGAAAAAACTAAGTTGAGTGCCTTGGCTTGTATAAATAGATCAAATACGTGATTATATCTGCTCTGGTGAATATATCCGCCCTGTTATCCCGCACAATGATCCAAAATATTGAACGACAAATGTCAGCAAGACTAACGACTCCATTTCCAGTAAAGTTTGAACATTTTCTGCTCATGACGGATGTGTTTACGGTGCGCCAAGTGACCTTGACGACAGATGGCGGTTATACTGCCACTCTTTTCCCTGTTTTCTCTGCATATCTCTTTGAGACCAATAAGAAGACAATTAACAGAAACACTGGGAGGATCAGAAACATGCTGCTGCTGTGTATGATACAAGACATGGGTGCTCTGTACTATAACAGCCAAAGAAATCCATCTTCTACCAAACATTTTAGAAAAATCTACAGCTTGAGCTTATAGTATTTAAAAATAATCAGATCTCTTAAGATAAAAATATGATTTTAGAGCACATTTAGCTTATTTTGCTCCATCTTTTGCCACGTTAATGGATTTTCAGGATGTTGAAGATGTGTTTTTTTCTTTATCACAGCAGGAAACATACAGTCCAGAAATATTCAAGCGATGTTTTAAGGCACAGTGTCAAACTCCAGTCAATGCAACTTTTAGACATGTCTCTGTTTCAACACACCTGAATCAAATAATTAGGTCATCACAAGGACCCCATATAACCTAAATGCCTGCTGAGGAGGGAATTATAATTTGATTTGATTTGATTCAGGCGTGTTGGACCAGTAACACATCTAAAGGTTGCAGAACACCGGCCCTCAAGGACTGGACTTTGACACCCCTGCTTTGAGGGTTAATCTAGCCCCATTTCACGTCATTACTGGCTGCATTTATATGAGGAATAACATTTAGTCACAATAAAAGCATTAACCTGAGTCTTGAGACTAGGTTAATCCTTTAAGATCAAATAGCTATCTCAAAAGCAATAGAAAACTTGTTCAGGACGCAACTTATAGATACGTTTCCGCTTCTTTTTATTTGGTGCTCATGTAAACCTACAATATGCCCCCCCATCTGGTGCCGCCCATGGCAACTGCCCATTTAGCCTATATCAGAGTTTTTATCCCTGTTCCTCAAGGCACGTTGCCCTGCATGTTTTAGATGTTTCCCTGTTTCAGCACACCTGGCTTCTATTGATGGCTGCTAAACAAGCTGCAATCATCTGTTAAAGCAGGGAAGCATCTAAATCATGCAGGGCAGTGTGACTTGAAGACCACGGTTGAGAAATACTGGCCAACATGATTTGAAAAGCCGGCCAGCACAGGGTGAAGTATAAATAGAACAGATGTTTATGTCTGAATGATCCCACAAGAACATAAGCTAGCGATGTTAGCTTTATAGTGCATTTGGAACGCTCAAGTACAGGAAAATGGGTTTATACATCGCATAGAGATGCTGACTCTACAGTAAACGAACTGAAAGAAGCACAGTTGATTGATTTAGATAGAGATTATTGGTTTTTTAAATGAGCATACAATGATTACAAAAAAAACAACCTTAAACAATATAAAATATTTTGTACAACACAAAGTATTCGTCTTTTAATAACCAGCCTTTTCGCATTCTCTTTAACTTTATAGTAAATAGGACCACATCTGTGCAGTAAGTTTCACTCAAAAGCAGAATTTACAGCATTCAAAACTGCTTTTAATAATTTGTTAAACCTGGCTAAAGACAGAAAGCGTTTTCTAATAAAGAGATGATCCAAGCCCTGTTCTTATTGCTGATACCGTACCAGGTTATCCATATATTTTTTTACAATGTGTGAACCAGACGCCTTTCTTTTAACAAGCATGAAAATCCTGTTGGATTTACAATCTCACTCCTTTCCCACAAACAAATTTGACTACTTTGTTTAATTACAAGATGGGATGCTCTTATTGCTGTTGAGCAGGATCATTTTTTAGGATTTTAGGATATTCGGGAACTTTAAAAACTCATCGTTTTTAATTAGGAGCTGGTCCTTCTGTTGGCTTACCTCGATCTGGTCTTGTTGCTGCTTTAAGTCGGTTGTGTTGCAAAAAACGTCATCCTGAACCAGCATTCAGCGTGTCTATATGCGGGTCCTTTCATCACAACCTGTAACAGAGACAAAAATAGTTTAATTATAGACATATCTCCTTCCTTGAACTGGATCACTTTGACCTATTCAGGCAATTCTTAACCTAACTTTCACCAAGTTTGGTGAAAATTTGCCTCTTCCTGTATGAAATCAGTTTTCTGTACATGCCACGGCACACAAAAGAAAGTTTTATCAAAGAGCAGGAGGGAATACATTACGTTTCATGAGCTGCTGGAGGACCGTTCAAAACCTCACTGCAGAGATGGTTTTGTTCTTCAAACAATGGCAAATAAAAAATATTTCTTGCACATTTTCCCACAGCAGGGAGAATATGTGCAGAGGTGTTCCCATTAGCTTTTACTGACAGCAATGCAAAGCAGAATAAAGGTATGAAAGGGGATGTAGAATAACCTCCTGTTGGGTAAGTTTAATTGTAGTTCAGCCACTAGTTCTGGTATATAGACCCTTCTTGGTGAAACTATGCTAGTATGTGATGTTTTATAAAGACTGTCTGGGAGCCAACTATTCTGAATGTTCATGGTTATGCTAATGCAAAGTAACAAAAATGGTCTTTTAATCCCCCCTTTTCTACTACTTCCATAAACGGCAGCAATTCATGCTTTTCTACACACTTTAAGATGGGGCCAAGTTGTGCAAAGTTGTTGCTAAGATGCAATTCAAGAGCCAGGTACGACTTCAACATGCAAACACCGCAATGTGTCTTTATTTTTCTGCATTACAGGCCTCATTAACTCATTAATGGCTTATAATAAATTAGCCTCTCTGATTGCTTCGTTGACTTTAAATGCTTGTGTTAACCCCTGCTCATCATCCAACATTATTGCTGATCACCACAGGCTTTTTCAAAATGACAAATTTGGTTTCCTGTCATGGTTTAATTATTTATTCATTCACCTGGAGGATTTGAGACGTTCACCCAGGAAAGCCGGGATGTTTTAATGGGTGCTGATTAATTGGATTGGCCTATTTTCTCCAGCGGGTCTCACGCGGTCCATATTAAAGCTGTGAAATGGCTGCGCAAGCCTCGCTCAATCACTAGATGTTTGCCATTAACAGTAGAAACACAGCTTTGATGCACCAATAACACGCAATTAGCTTCCTGTGTGCCAGGAGCTCAACTCAGGGGTTTGAATGGATAACACGCATCAAGCAGAAAGCTGAAGTCTTAATGTGGCACTTATGGTTGAAGCCAGGTAAACAGAATAACAATAAACTAATAACAATATTACTTTGGAGGAGAAATAATTCTCCCATTGCTAAGCAACTAATTATAAAAATTGGAGTAAATAAGAAGTAATCAAATTGAATCTAACAGCACATTCATTTTATTTCAAAATGTTCCCAGAACATTATAAAAATTTCCTTTTTAGCTAATCTTCAAATGCAGAATACAAAAACTAAAATAAATAAACAGGTCTCTGTGGTGCTTTTTTTTGTAGATGCTTTCATTAGGAATAAAGAACTGAGCCTCATTAATCTGAAGTACTAAAAAGGTCGACAGAAAGCAGAGTCCAGCCACCCACTCGTCTCCACGCATCAAAAGAAGAAGAGGCTATAGGGTGGATTTCATTATGATCATCATATTTACTCAGCATTAAAATGTAAACAGCAGGTTTAAGGTCATCCTTAAATGCTTCTTCACTGCAACAGAAACTCGATAATATAATGATTTTTAATAGAGTTGTTGACGTTGCAGACTAAGTATATTGATACTCTACAAACGTGTTTTAGCCCTGGATCACATTAGGAGGCCTTGATTACATTAGGAGGCCTTGATTGTAGCAATACTTGAAACCACATTAAGCCCCCTTCTTCCAACTATAGGAGCCTTTTCAATTTAAACAGCAGAGAACAACCTTTTTAGTTATTCTCTCCTCAAATTCATAATAAATTCAGAGCTAAAAGCGTTCCGCATGTTTGGCTTTTTTAAACACAGCAGCCACTCACCCAAGCCACGATTTAAGATGTTTTTCAAACTTCATAGTTAAAACCTTTTATTTAGAGATTTATTTAAGCTTTTACTGATAATTTCTCCCTTTTCTATTGGCTTATCAGGCGGGTCATTTAAATTGGGGGCTTGTCCAGGATTTCCAGCCAGAAAGAAATCTGGCTGGTCTTGTTTGGTCATTTCCGGAATTGCGCCGCTCAAGGTGGCAGCATGTTGGAGTAGCTCTGTTACTTTGGTTCATATTATTTTCTTTTTTAAAACTTTTATTCTTCCATTTCTGGTAGAAACATTGTTTTTGTGGACAACTGTTCTCTCTGGTTTTGAATGCTGTGCAGCTGGAAGGATTTTTGCTGATACTTTTTATTTTTGGACATTTGTTATGATGCATAACCATGGCAACATGGTGGTTTACAACTGGCAGCAGCTGATTAACATCACAAAAGCTAAAATAATACCTCAGCTAAAGCCACAAAACCCTGATGAGTTGAAAAGAAGACGCCATAGATCCAGAGCATCCTCTACATCAGACTGTCATACAACTACAGAGCGTCTTCAGTCAGAGGCTTCTTCAGATCTGCAGAGCGCTACAGGAGATCATCCCTACCCACAGCCATCAGCATCTACAACAAATCTTTGAAGGAACTTGCTTAATGAGTTACAACAACATTTAATTTCCCTTTGGGATTAATAAAGTAATTTTGAATTTGAATTTGAATAAAAGAATACAATGATCTTGCAAAGCTTGTTGCAGCTATCAGTGTTGCTGATGTCTCCGAATAGAGCTTGTAATGTGTAGCTAGTTGGTTCCCAACCCTGGTCTTCAAGGCACACTGCCCTGCATGTTCTAGATGTTTCCCTGCTTCAACATGCCCAATTCAGATTATTTCAGTTCAGCAAAAGCCTGTTAAACAGCCATGATGCTGAAAGAGGAAAACATCTAAAATGGTGTACTTTGAGGAGCAGGGTTGAAAAATACTGAGGTCAAAAGACTATACAAAGTGAGCAAACATATCAATAATGTGAACCCCTGGTATTCATAGGGGTTAGGGGTGATGGCTGCCTGCAAATAGCTGAGATCCCCTCTAAAAACGCTTCAAACACGAAACATACTTTATTATGCCTTGATAGAAACAGTGGAAACCATCTTAGCACTATTGCAGAAGCTAACATCTACAATCTTCCTTTTTGCCGCTGTTTGGGTGTCCAGCCAATCAGTGCCAAGGAAAATTAACTGGATGATACTGGGTTTGCAGTTTTGCAATTACCAGCCAATGGCATCTCAGCTTCTTAAGCTGCATTTTCTTTAGAATATTTTAGATAAGCTCCACAGAAAAATTCATGAATACTGAACCCCTGGCCAGAGTGCACCGTAGATACAAGCTGTAGCAAAAATTGCAAGGCACAGTCCCACAAAAATACAATTGAAAGAAAAAAAAATTCTGATAAGCTACTGCTTGAAACGTTAGCTCGGGGCCACCGTGTTGCAACAAAGAAGCCTGCAGTAATCATCTGGATACTTCATTACATCAAAGCTGATCACCTAGTAACTTTGAGGTGCAGATGTACTCGTCTATATCTGCACTGTCATCCCTCACAGTAGGTGATGGTGATGGCAGTATTTTACTGACAAGCTTTAGCTTTCACAGAACTCGTGATGTAAGAAATGTGTATTTTACATCACAGTGAGGCTAAAAGTGTGAGGTCAGGAGAAATCATTGGAACCTGAGTCAAGTACAGAGACAAAGAGACAGAAGAACCAATTGGGCATTAATGATGAGGAGACTGAAGGACGGGAGTGAAATCATGTAAGACACTAGAGCTCAGGAGAGAAGGCCGGGAAGTGTAGGAGATGAAGGTTTCTTCATTCATCTCTTTTCACTGTGCGCGCTGACACAGGAAGAGTTGTGCAGGTCAAAGCTGCTGTGGGCTATGGGAAAGCTCAGAGTCCATCTTCTGGATGTTCTGAAATAATTCACACAGAAAGATTGTCCTAATAAAACCGTTTTTGCTCAAATAAGACTTTGAAATACAAGTAAGGGATTCTGTTTTCTTTTTTGGTGATGTCTTTGACAGTTTGTCTGATGGTACCAGGGGCTTCTGATAAACGGGCACTTTTCTACAGGGCGCTGTTTTTGCTGTTGGGATTTTTAGTGAATTTAGCCAAGAATCCAGCAGCGGCTCTTACAGGGTTCCTACAGGTTTCTTCAAGTTAAACTCAAGTCTTTTTAAGACCTTTTTAAGACCATTAATATAAAAAATTAATACCTATTTCACGCCCCTACCAGCAAAGAAAAACAAAATCCTTGAACTTGTGTTCATTTATTAGTCAAATGTAGAATGGGTAAAACATAACCAGGGCTTAAAGTGAAAAAAAATCCTGAGCCTGAACTTTTTTCCAAGGAGTGGGTTTCAGTGAATCCAATGCATATACAGTATAGGCAACAACTTTTAGCATTGTGCTTGGTAATGTACAAGATGACCTACAATTCAAATGTGATTTTTAGAAGTAAAGGTTATTAAGTTATAAATGAAAACATGTGAAACTCAGTCAAGTCAATTAATCTGATTCGTTTAGCAACAATTTAATTTAGTAAAGGGCAATTTATACAAAAAACATAAATTGTAACTTTTTATATCATTTTTGTTCAAAACAATGGCAAATTAAGTTATAGGAAATACATTACATTGGGTCTTGACTCCTTTTTAACATATTTGCAGAGGCATTTCATTTTAACAACAAAAAACAGTAAAGTGCTCCAAGAAGTGGTAAACTGAATAATATGAAACAAATACAAAAAAATAAATACAGAATTGCTAAACTGAAGCTTCCAGTGCAATGATCAGATCTGAAGCATTGCTATTGCAAATGTTTACTGTCTTGCTTGCAAGATGATGTGTTATTACCATTACATTCAGTATTCAGTATTACATTCAGTATTTTTTCCGTGTTTTGGGCGATTGCTTCATCAACATTCAGAGAAAACATACATCCTTTGAGCTGATGAGACAGACGTTTCTTGAACTCCAGTGCTATGCCATGTGTGTTTATATTAGGGTTGCCAACTCCCAGCAAATAAAATAAGGAACCACCCCTCATGCTTAATCAACTTTAATTTAATGCACGTGTAAAACAAATACACAGAAATCAATTATTTTTCAACAATAATTAAATTAATCCAACCTCTTTCTTCAACAGAATTCCAGACTGCACAGATGGTACCTTCCCGAAGGAAAAAGTACTATAGCTTACTAGGGTATATATTAGACTCAATAATATTTACTATATCAGATGATGAATTTCTATACATTTAACAGATGACCACTTTAGTTGTAAGATTCTGATTTTTTTTAAATTAAAAGCTAGACATTTTAAATGAGAATAAGAAAGAAAAGTATTTAGCTGTTCCCCCTTTTCCTGTTAATGCCCTACCTGGCCCCCTTGCAAACCTTTGCTAGAGCCGCCCCTGCACAGTTACCAGCTGTCAGCTAAAAAAAGATCCTGGTGTTATTTGTCTCTCAGAAACAGTTTATAACTTCCCTTCAACTCATTCATGTCACCTAAAAGGTAAACCTGTTTCTCCATCATCTGTTCAGCTCTGATGATTCAGTAACAACATCTCCTGGTTTCAGCTTCATGTTTCCCTCTCACCAGATATCCAAACTGATATCATGACCAGCAGCTTTTACGTCTGTGGCTTCAGCAAACATCAGAAAGTAATATTAAATCAATTCTAACAGTTTATTAAACGTGCTGCTGTTGTTTAGCGCAACATCCGCTGGTTTCCTCTTTATGCGCAAAGTGAGCGATGAACTAACGAGAGTGAGAGAGAGAGACAGAGAGAGAGTGAGAGAGAGACAGAGAGAGAGAGAGACAGAGAGAGAGAGAGACAGAGAGAGAGAGAGAGACAGAGAGAGACAGACAGAGAGAGAGCGTCAGAAAGTGAGAGAGAGAGTCAGAGAGTGTGAGAGAGAGACAGAGAGTGAGAGAGACAGAGAGACAGAGACAGACAGACAGAGAGAGAGCGTCAGAGAGTGAGAGAGAGAGTCAGAGAGTGTGTGAGAGAGAGACAGAGAATCAGAGACAGAGAATCAGAGACAGAGCGTCAGAGAGTGAGAGTGAGAGAGACAGACAGACAGAGAGTGAGAGAGAGAGACAGACAGAAAGAGAGAGACAGACAGAGAGAGAGAGAGAGAGACAGAGAGAGAGAGACAGAGAGTGAGAGAGAGAGACAGAGAGAGAGTGTCAGAGAGTGAGAGAGAGAGAGTCAGAGAGTGTGAGAGTCAGAGAGTGAGAGAGAGAGAGACAGAGAGTGAGAGAGAGAGAGACAGAGAGTGAGAGAGAGAGACAGAGAGAGAGCGTCAGAGAGTGAGAGAGAGAGAGAGTCAGAGAGTGAGAGAGAGCGTCAGTGAGAGAGAGAGACAGAGAGTGAGAGAGAGCGTCAGACAGTGAGAGAGAGAGACAGAGAGTGAGAGAGAGCGTCAGACAGTGAGAGAGAGAGACAGAGAGTCAGAGAGTGAGAGTCAGAGAGTGAGTGAGAGAGTCAGAGTGTGAGAGAGAGACAGAGAGTGAGATAGACAGACAGAGAGAGCGTCAGAGAGTGAGAGAGAGCGTCAGAGAGTGAGAGAGAGCGTCAGAGAGTGAGAGAGTCAGAGTGTGAGAGAGAGAGACAGAGAGTGAGAGAGAGAGACAGAGAGAGCGTCAGAGAGTGAGAGAGAGCGTCAGAGAGTGAGAGAGAGAGAGACAGAGAGTGAGAGAGACAGACAGAGAGTGAGAGAGACAGACAGACAGAGAGTGAGACAGACAGACAGAGAGAGCGTCAGAGAGTGAGAGAGAGCGTCAGAGAGTGAGAGAGAGAGACAGAGAGTCAGAGAGAGACAGAGAGTGAGAGAGAGAGAGACAGACAGAGAGAGAGAGAGAGACAGAGAGAGAGCGTCAGAGAGTGAGACAGAGAGACAGACAGAGAGTGAGAGAGAATAACTCCAGCTTTGTGTCTTTTTCATTGTAGCTGAAGTACGGGAAAAACCGCGTTCCTTCTCACCTCAATACGGAACGCGTAATATTTTCTTTAAATACGGTATGATTCCGTTTTTTACGGGACGGTTGGCATGGCAACCCTAGTTCATATAACTGGCATGCTGATTGGAAACAGACAGTTTTGTTAAAGCATTTTTATCAACTGCTACTTTTTACACAGATCTACCAGCGGTTGAGCGATCATAAATGATAAATCGTGTTCTGCAATGAACGAGCACACACGTATTTTCAAGTCACAAAAACGATCGTTCATCAGGGCCACTGCGTCCACTGTGGCTGTTGCTCCCGGCAAACGGCTTGTGTTGGAGCGCGCGGACAGCTGCTTTATGCTCGGCGTCTCGTCCGTGAAGGTGAAGAGCTTCTTTCCCGCTAGTCGCATATACTAGCTTCTTGGAGCACAACACACAGAAGCAGGTACCAGGCTTCCTTAGCTTCTGGCACCAGCTCCACCCTTTTCATCTACCCATGCCCGGCGCCACTTGTTTTTAAGACCCTTGTCAACAACGACGTCTTCCCCTGGCTCCATGAATTTAGCGTCCATTCCTATGATTTCTGGAGAAACAACCGTCCGCTCGCGTGGGATGCTGCATTCAAGAGGGCTGGTTTTTTCGGGGGGGGGGGGGGGGGGGGTGTTTCTCTGAATCATAGTCAAATGCCGGAGATCCGGCATGGTGCTGGAATACTTTAAGCCCTGGATAACCCAAGCAGGTGTGAAAAATAAAAACATTTCAGTAGGTCACAAGAAAGTTTCACAAGAGACTGACCTAGGGCTGCTTTCCGTTCTCAATTATTGGTTCCGCCACTCTTTATTTATACTACGTTAATTAATCAAAATAATTGGTGGTTGACAGATAAATCTTTTGAAGAAAAATACAATACGGAGAAGTTACATACAGAACCATTTTTAAGAGCCAGACATCAAAATTCAAGACTTTTTAAAGTCTTTTTAAGGTATTATTTCAAAATTAGTAAATTCAATGCTTTTAAGGCTTTTTAAGACCCCGCGGGAACCCTGTCTTAGGCCACTGTCGCTTCCAGCTGAAATAGGTCTGTATCCGGATCAACGCCTTTAAAACGATACTTGCATGTCTGAACTTTACAGCTGAAGCCTGTAGCGAGTTTGCTAAGCTAGTAAAAATATCCTTCTGCTGAGACCGAACCGTCGAGCTTTCTTGTAGCTCGCCTGTAGATCTGAGGAGAACTGCAAACGTCCTGCTGTAAGCACCGGAGGTAAAATGAACTACTACTACTTTTTACCCTTTCCAACATACAGTAAACAGTTGTTTAAAAGCTGGAATTATTATGGTTACAGTCATGTGTAGTTGAGTGTAACTTAATTCCTCCCTAGCCTTGTGGAAGAGTAAAAGCCAGTTATTACTTGATGGCCATTGTTGCCGCCAAAGGTGACACCAAAGGTTTAGTGGATGATTACTCTTTCTCCATAGGATTAGGCCCGGTGTTCCGTCGAATAGAGCAAGGTGTCGAAAAAGGCAAGGTGGTGCTACTGAGCATGCGCACACCCCGTCATACCTCGTCGGGCGCGTGCGACTACAAAATCCTTTGTTGACCCCATCGACGAATGCAAGCAACTTCAGACCCTTGCAATGCAGCAGGTTTTTTTTTTTTATATATTAAAAGAGCCATTTGTAAGGAATATGTAATTTTATTTTATGTTATCATTAAATGGTCCTGATATGTTATGCTACAAGACCTTAACAAATTATGTTCATTTCAAATACATGTATCACTGACAACCATAGGCCTATTAATATGTTTATACTGAATAAATTTTCAACTTTTAAATGTATCAACCTATTGAAGGCTACGTTTACCTAATGGCCATACCAAAGTAGAAGTATGTATGCAGATACATAAACTTTAATTCTTTTGATGACACCGGTGACAGATATTGGAGCTTGCTTTTTTCGATGATCTTGCACAACTTGACAGAACACCGGCACCAATAACGACCCAGGACACATTACAACCCCATGTGAATTAAATTGCAACTATGCAATGTATTACCCCAACACAACTAGCAGAGGGTGTGGTAGGCAAATAATTTTGGCTTTTGGAAGCAGTAAAGAAGCTATTTTGGTATGGTTGTATGCCAACAATCGGCATTAGAGCTTGGCTTAATAAAAACAAGAACAAAGCTAGCACAAACAGGTACAATGCTAATATATCACCAGGCTTGGAGAGGCACATTCTGGTCCACACTCCATACCAGTCGGTGGCGCTAAGGCACCAATTTGTTGTTTCACAGCTGCCAATAAACATCATAAAGAAGAAGTGTTACTTTTAGGCTGATATGAGCATTCTTATGGTAGTTATGATCAAAGCTTAGTAAGATATACACCCACAGAGAGATATTACAAAGGTTTTCAGCAGCGGATTATGTTACATTGTGGACGTAAGACATGTTGTGGACTAGCTTTTTTATTAGTGAAAATTAATTGGACCCATGTGGACGTAAAAATTATGAGACGTCGAACAGTCAGTTGGACATTATTTTTCTTTCTGAGTGGTTTGACAAAACCGTTTACTGTGTCTACAGTTATGAAAGTATCTCTAATTGGCATATATCATTGGAATCACAAAAATCTCAGCTTTCAAAGGACATTTAATATGTATATATACATTGACAGGGTTTCAGAAAAAAAGGCAGATTTGACCCGGAAGTATGTAACGTACTGCCAATGAGACATAAAACACTAACAGGTTAAATAAAAAGACTTTTACTGGGCCCACCCAGAATAAGCCACAGCCCCCCCTAGCTAAATTTCTCCAGCACTGGGTCGGCACAGGAGTAGGTTACTTCTTGTTGTTCTAACTGATTTTGTATTTACTGTACTCATGTTGATTTTGCTTTGAAACATTTAGGTGTCACAAAAAAGAAACAAAAAAGAAAAGAAATCAATTGGGGAGATGTGTTTTCACAGTACTGTACTTTTTACCAAGACTGTTAGTAAAAAAGACTTGCAAAAGAAGAAAATATGTGTAATAAACTAGATAAAAGCAAAACACAAACTAATTTGGGGTTTGTGTGAAACAATGATTCCAGTGAATCCAGAATGAAATAAAAGACGCTTAATTTCTTTGATTTGACAGGTGCATTTGCTCCTGGAAAAGCAACCCAGTGAAGAGCTGAATCAGTTGGAGAGTAAAGCAAATCCTCCCCGGGTTTTATGCAGAGCCCCGGTTGATGTGAGGAGCCAACAACGGTGCTAACATGACAGCCCCTGTAATCAGCCCTGATCGCCTTTCCTTCACCACAGACAAGTCAGACGCTGCGCCTTTCATCACCGTTTAACTGAAATCATTTAGACAATCCTTTTCAGGCAGAAGAACAACTTACAGGGCGACTTGCACGACAAGTTTTAATTCAGCGAGCGCCTTCTTTTTTACTCCGTTTCCGTACTCAATGTATAATTAGACGCCAGTCATAATGATGAGAATCTTTGTAGAGCTGTTTGAGTTAGATTTCAATCTCCAAATAGGCTGGTGTAGGCGAGCGTCGTTAAGGCCGGCTCATGAAGCCCTCAGCCACTCCATTAAGTTGTTTTCTAATTAATTTAGGAGTTTGTGCTTGGCGTGTAAATATCAGAGCAAGTTTGAGAAGCCGGGCAGCTCTGTTGCAGATGATGTACTCTCCCTCAACCTGCCTCCACTCACAAGAAAGATATCGCACAAAGAAATCCATCTTGCTCTTTCTTCAGCTGCTGGAGGACACGAGAGAATAACACATACATCTTTATTAGACCTGAGGCAGAAAAATGCTTTATTATATATGTGGCTTTGTGCAGAGTTTCTCTGTTTCTGATGTGGAGGCGCGCATGCGGTGCAGCGGCCGACCTCCTTCCTCCTGCTCAGGAGCTCTGATGATGATATTCAGCCATAATTTGCATGTTACTGAAGTGAAAGAAACTATCTGCTTTGTATGAAAAGGCAGCTTGAACATCCATTAGACAGATGCTTATATGAGTCCTGCAAAAATAAAGCTCTAAAAAGAGTGAAACATGAAGAAATTAAATTCAAAATGTGTTTTAGTCAATCTGATGGGTTTTTGGTGTAAATCACTTGTGAAACACTCTCAGAACCTGAACTAGAACTTTTGTTCCTTCCTCAGATACAAAGTAGGCACCATGGCCGTCTTTATGAATTAAATTCAGGCTCATCAATACCAGCACAAGTGCTCAGCTTGTTTAAAACCATTAATGGCAACAACACTTAAAGCAATTAAGGTATTGAAGAGGCCACTTCAGCTATAACTGCCTGTGTTTGTTTCTTAAAACCTAGATCCAGACGAGTTTCATCCAGACAGTGGGAAGGTTGGAACAGCACTCCAACAAAACTAACAAAATCAATCACTGGATGTGGTAAAAAATATATTTTCACATCCAGCAATGAGGAAAGAGTACAACCTACAAGAACCTGTGCGATATGAAGATATCTAATATAATATTTAACAATATAGAACATGTAACACAATTGCCAACAAGTTCACCCTAAAATTGCAGATCCTGCTACTGTTGGTATAAAGTTGCGCTTTTAGACCCGTTTAGTCCTTGCCATATTACATTCCATTATTTCAATAAATTTGTCCATTTTCACTGAAGTTTTGCTCTGCACTTGGTCTACGTTAGCACAATTGGTAACAGAGTTAGCAGCTTATAACGCTGGTAAAGGGTCTTAAGGCAATCTCAAAAGGATTTGAAATCTGCTGTTGTACTGTAGTGAAACAGTAAACAACTGGAGGAGATTCAGAACAACAGACAAAGCAAATTCACACAGAAAGCACACTGAAACCTGTCTATTAGCAGTTCAGTATTCAGATTTTTCTGTGGAATGTAACTCACACTTGTTTGCAGAAAATGTGCTTTTTCGCCAATTTTTTCATACAGCAACTCTACAATACTCTAAAAAAAATGAAGCTTGGAAAGCTGAAATACCTGGACGCAATGCTACTTGACACGCTGTTGGCTGGCAATTGAGGAGCTGCATTTATATTCCTTGGCTGTACCCTAAAGAGTAGAGATAAGAAAGACTGTACAGGTTCGCTTCTGCTGTAGCACAAAGACTGTTTCCACTGTGCGTATCATTACAGATTAAGGTATATTTGGTGTTTGAACTATTAAAATAGGTAGTTATAGTGTTTTTATAAGGGGTCCCAAGTATTCATGGGCGGCTGTGGTCCCAAACCCCTGCGAATACCAGGGATCCACTCTAAGGCCTAACATTTCATCAAAGAACCAACAGCAGGTTTTTGCTACTGTAGAAATCAAAGTTCATGCCTGTACTGAGAACGAGACTGAATAAGCTTGAGGTTCTTAGGAGGTGAGTAGCTTGGTTACAATGATGAATGGATGGAGAGATGGACTAATTTAAGATCTGTCCTGAGGCTTTTAGAGGAGCGTGAGACCATCTATAGAGCTGAAGCAGAACTGGACCCTGCAACATGACAATAACCCAAAACATACCAGGAAATCCCCTCAGACTGTCTTAGTATGAAGAAATGGAAATACTCTATTTGCGTTGTTCAAAACAAAGAGTCTCAAACACTTATTTCTGCTGGAGAGCTCCTTCAGTGACATCAGTAAATATTTTAAAATTATCCCCACTCAGTTAGGAAATGTATTGAATCGGACGCTGCTATTTTTAATGATTGCACAGAATCATTTGTGTTGTAATTTTGCCATACTTGTACAGTGTAGTATTCTTAATTCAGTTTATGTTTTTATCTGTGTGTGAATCTGTAACTTTTCTATTCTGTTCTTCAACAAAATCACATTTTAACTGTAACTGGGTAAAGCTTTACAAGACAGACTTCATTTTAACAAGAAACACGACAAATATACATTCATGTTATCCCGAGATGCCCTGGTGTAAGATCTTGTTACAGACCTGGGGTCTTATTTATAAAACATTGCATAGAATCCTTACTAAAACTGTACTTAAGCTCAGGAAAAGACTTACGCCTAGTAAGTTTCAGATCTATCAAACTGCATGCAATTTACACTTTATAAATCACTCTCTCCCTAGACATGTTTTTAGGTGTTTTTGGGTCATATCCCACCTCCTACAAGCCCACTTCAATTCAATTTTCAATTCAATTCAGTTTATTTATATAGCGCCAATTCACAACAGATGTCTCTCAAGGCACTTAACAAGAAGTCATTTCAATACATTTATACAAACATTCCAATCAGTTAAAAAGTTTCCTATTTAAGGAATCCCAGCAGATTGCGTCAGTCATTGGCGTGAGGTTGGGCCCCGTTGATGCAGACTTTCCAACCACAGCAATCCTAAGCAATCCCTCATACTGAGCAAGCATGTAGCGACGGTGGAGAGGAAAAACTCCCCTTTAACAGGAAGAAACCTCCAACAGAACCAGGCTCAGTAGGAGCGGCCATCTGCCACGACCGTCTGGGGGTTTGAGAAGACAGAGCAGAGACACAGAAGGAACAGAAGATCTGATATTAGAGAACTTTCTATGTTACAGAAAGTAAAAAGTTGATAACAGGACACAGTGGATGTTCAGTTACTGGGAGGATCATCCCAGTCGATGCCCCCCGTCCAACAGGGCATTGCAGCCAAGCAGGATACCAGACCAGGTATATCTTCTATGGAGAAGGGGGGGGTTGGAGTGTACATTTTTTTTTCTCTATAAATCCCAAACTTGCCGTAGAAAGTGACTAACACAGTTTTCAGACCCCGTCTTGTGTGTAAGCAAGCTTTATAAATGAGATCCCTGGTATTCACCTACCAAAAAGAGCTACTGCCTCTATTTGACTGTTTTTAGAGGACTGTTTATTGTAACATAAAAAGTTTAAAACCAATGATTAAACACTTTTATCTCCATATGAGCATTAGTAAAGACAAAAAAGTGGAGTAGTTAAACATCAACTTAAATCTTTGCTGAGCTTTACAGTCATATATCCATTAATGCTTCCTTAACCATATTCAGAATAGAAGAGCCCTTATGTGCAAGTATGACACATTGAATTTCAATAAAAATGTTGAACTAGTGGAGCAGCACTAAAAGCTGTGTTCTCTGGTAAGATGGAGGTCTTCCACGAGCAGAAGGAGATGTTTACATCTCAGCTGGTCGAGCTGCATTCTGCTTTTCCTTTAAATGCCACGTTCCTTGATTCAAAGTTAAACATCATGGATAAGGAAGAAAAAACAGATTTGAGACTGACCGAGCTACTGCTCACAGCAAACTTAAAGATCACAGTTCAGTTTTCCGCCTTTACTCCAAGGTTCGCACTCCTTTTTCATGAAAACAAATCTGGACTCAACTCAAAATACTTCAAACATCTATAGCAAATATTTGTACAGTGGACAAGGAAGGAAATAAGGACTGAATAAAGGAAGGAAGGAAAGACATGGGGATGCAAGAGTAGAAGGTAGAGCACAAAAGAAAGACACTAGGAAGAAAGAAAAAAAGGAGCAAACAAAGGGTGGACAAGTGAAGATTTAAAGAAAGAACAATTGAGGTTAGAAAAAAAAGTAGGGACAGACATATGGAATGAAGAATGGACACAACAAAGAGGAAGGAAAAAATGAGTTAGGAAAAAACACAGATGAGGAAAGAGGTAAGGATTCAAAGAAAGGACACAACTTTTTGCCAATGGAAAAGAGAAAATCTGGAAATACAAATACATAAAAGTCAGACTCCAGTTCCACAAGTCAATGCCTGTTGCAAAACAAATAAATTATGCTCCGACATGAAACATCATCAGATTCCTTCACACCAAATTGTGACACAAATAAACACATCCACACCTCTGCACTTCCATCATGAAAACACCCACAGAGGGTATGTCTGGCAGAAGGCAGAATTACTACACATAATTACACCAAACAATCTGAAAAACACATTTTGACTATTTTTCAGAGAATCATTTTGAACAGCCTGCTGTATTTCTTTCAGTGTTTGTTACAGACAGAAACTGAAAAGTAAAAACCAGGGTGTGTACTACAGTCACTTTAAGTCTTATACAGCCTTAAAATATGGTATCTTACAGTTCTACAAGGACACAAAAAAAATCTAAAACTGTCATTAATCAATAGATAAAGTAGTTGAACACTCAGCAGCATAAGAAGCAGTGGAAACAGCAAAATCTAACAAAGCATCATTGTTTTCCAGCGACTACTTTCTATAGCATAAGGATAGTAGGCCTGAGCGATATGGCCTAAAATCTATATTGCGATATCATCTAAAGCATGTGCAGTAACGATATCTATTGTGATATATTTTTTTCTTTATATATGTCAAAATTACAGTTTATGAACATTCTCACTTTCAAGATACATTGTAGCAGAACAACAACTTCAAAAAAAGTTTAGAATGCCATTTAAAGAACATGTATTTCGCAAATCGCATTAAAATTCTAATCCTTTTTCCAAAAAATACAACTAAAAAATTTTCATAACATAAAGTTGAAAATATTTCAAATAAATGAAAGGCTAAATGTTATAAAAGAAAATCAATGTTAAAAATTGTCTCCTTTCCTGGTTATTTTTACATTTAATATCGCACAAAAATAAACCTCCAAATATTTGAATAAAAAATGGTTCAAGTTTAACAGGGTTTTTTCCCCATTAAATGGAAAACAACTAATTTTAAAGTTGCAATATGTAGTGTAAAGACGAACACTGAACATCAGTATTTATCCTCCTTGATGACATCAAAATTTGCAATCGCTAGGCCGATACAGTCAAAATCTCTACCTTTGGCTTAATTTATTTTCTACCTTATACCTTTTATATCGCCCACCACTAAAGTATAGTCATCAAAATCATGTGGAAATCTTTTTTTGGTCTCAGATTCGATGTTCAGGGTTCTAGAATTTCCATTTCAGAATTCCAGACTTTTCAATTGTTGTATAAGAAAACCTCTGCAGAAGTAAATTTCTCAATTATACTTCTACACTGTTTAGGTTTTAATTCTAATTCAAAATTCAAATTCAAAATTACTTTATTAATCCCAAAGGGAAATTAAATGTTGTTGTAACTCATGCTAGTTCCTTCAAAGATTTGTTGTAGATGCTGATGGCTGTGGGTAGGGATGATCTCTTGTAGTGCTCTGTAGATCTGAAGAAGCCTCTGACTGAAGACGCTCTGTAGTTGTATGACAGTCTGATGTAGAGGAAGCTCTGGATCTATGGCGTCTTCAACTCATCAGGGTTTTGTGGCTGTAGTTGAGGTATTATTTGAGCTTTTGTGATGTTAATCAGCTGCTGCCAGTTGTAAACCTGTTGTAAACCAGTTGTAATTGTGGATCTTGGTAAGAGTAAGTAAGTAAAGCCCGAGTCACACTCCTCCTTACGGCCATTGCAAAGTACTGCTTCATGTCATTGTGCGGCGTAGAGTTCCAATGAGTCAAACTACTCGACGTGTCGTTCATGGAGGAGACGTCAATGTCATGAGCATACCTCGCAGAAAATCATACATCACTAAAAGCCGAAAAATACTCAAGATGGCAACCATAAAATTTCATATACGGTGTCTTTGCTGCCAAAGCTCAATAACCTCAGCTTCTTTGTTGCTCCACATGTTCTTGCGTGTAGCCTAATGTTGATACCGCTACCGTCACATTGTACTCTCATCACTAGTTTTTCTTGTCACTCCCTGGGTGTATTTTCATTGGTTGATTGCAGACCAGAGTCGTAGATTTTCTTACACAGCTTGAAGACCATCGGAGGCTGGATTTGGTTGTGAGTCTTCTCAATAAGCTGTCGGAGGGGGAATGTCACACTGGACGGCCACAAACTTACAAATCACGCGTACCGTTTTTATGGCACAAATCTATTCATGACAAAAGATTCATCAACAGTGCCAAAAAAGGCAGTACATTTACATATGCATCTAAAATCAAGTTATGGGAATAATCGAACTAATACCATGACCAGAATTAAAGCCTATATTAGGGTTTACATTTTTCAGTCAAAAAATCTAATTATTGAATGAAGTTCGACTCTGCGACGGTAGGTGGCAACATGCATCCTTTCGTGCTGGCATTCTTCCGGTTCTTCCAAGCATCACACAGGTAGTAAACCAATGCTGGTGGCAGTGAAGCAGATGGGGTAAAAACGGGATGTACACAATGAGTGAAGAAATAGACGACAACAACGCTGCCGAATTAGTACATTTTGTACATACTGTACCATCTGTGTTACACTCGTTGCTGCAGCCGGGTAAAGGCGTTTACATGCATTTCAAAAGTCCTAATGTTGTTGGACTAAGGCAATAATTTGGTTTACTTATTCTGCATGTAAAGCAAATGATTGTGAACCAAGCTTAAGGCAAAACCCTGAGGAAGAGTACTGGCCAAGATGAATAGAGAATATCTAGTCAAAAAGTAAAAACACCGGTTCGATTAGTTTTAACAAAAAGCTTCAGGTGGAACCAGAAATTAAATGAAACAGGTATGAGTGGGTTATATCCTGCTATCAGTGTAAATCTGTTCCAAGATATCTAATGAGGTTGAAAGAATACAAATATGTAAGAGTGTTCCTTTAGAAAAAAGAAATCTGGACAATGTTCTCTTTTTCAGATTCAGAGAGACAGCCTCATTAGTGTTACTCAGATATTCAGAGATCTGAGAAACAACTAGGGTCACCAAGTAAAGGCTACATTATTTCTAAGGGGTCACGAGGAAAAAAAGCAACTTTAATCTGTAGCAAACCTTCATATCTAACAAGCCAATCGTGTATTTTTATAATAGTTTTAATGATTCTGTGTGGAGCTGATGAGGAAAGCGATAACAGAGATGTATGAGCTGCATTTATGCCCGTCCTTTACCTAGCTGACTGTTATCTAATAAAGAGATGTCAAAGTAGGAGGGTATTGTGTCTGCAGACAGGTTTCTCCTTGGGGCCATGGCTGCCTTAAGGCCTGGTTCAAAGTCTGGGCAAAGATAAAAACCTGGCGGATGGAAGAGGAAGAAAGGGGAGAGAAGGAGGAGAATGTTATTTGTCACCGCTTGTTAAAAACAAACTGCTGAAGAGCCCCGAAGATCCAGTGCTTTCAAAAGCAAGACCTCTGGCCTTGAACATAACGAGTGAGAGAACGAGGCACTCCCAATCGTAATGAGAGTCCTCGCGCCCCCACATCTTGTCTCTCCTCTCCGATGGTGACGGATGCGGGGATATCATGCAATCCATTACTGGCTATCCTCGGGGCATTTTGCCAGCATGTTAAGGATCGAACCAGCTCTCAAAACACCATCTTCATAAATTTGCGGCATCATTCCAATGTCCCGGACGCTCGGAAACGCTTCTTCACGTCGTGGAGTGCAGCCCTCAGGGTTTAAAGAGAAGTGGAGATGTCCAATCGCAGCAGGAAGGAGCATTACTTGAACGTAAAAACCACGGCAGCAGCTTGGAGACATTTAGCTAAGGACACGAGAGGCAAAATGATGTAAATTATAGATAAGTGCAATTCAAAAGCAGCCTCCAAAAATCAATGGAAATAACTTTAAGGAACATTATCTTGGTTCGACTTTTTATGTCGGTTAAAAGGCAATTTTCATTAGCGTGTGGTCAGAGCGGAGAAACCCCGTCCTGTCAGTCCACATCAGCATGACGCTCATCGGATATTCAAGCCATGAAAATGCAAATGGGAGCGCTTCCTTTTCATTAAAAGCTTGTAATTAATTTCTTAAAACACAGGAGCTTTTTTTTTTTCTTCAGACATTAATTTTCACTGGTCGGCAGAGGCATATCGTAGCCTTTCCAGAATTAGTGAAATTAACCACTGTTCGAGGTGGCTTCTTCCTCTCCCTTTCAGCAGAGTTGCATCCAACTGCCTGACTAAAAGGAGAACATATTTTTTCAATATATGAACACATAAATTATTAATACAAGCTGCCAGATCTGCAGACTCTTCCTCTGAGTGCTGTGACTTAGTCACAATGCGAGATAATAATTGACAGATTTGCTATTTTTCTCCTATTTAGTCCCCTTCAGCTGATGTAGTCTTTTATGTAATGGACCCCTGTTTTAGTGTCATTTCCACTAATGAAGCAACAAGCTTCACGTGAAAATTTCTGTTACAAGCTGCTGAGATAGAAATGCAAACAATATGCAAACAAAAAAAAACTATTAAAAGTAGGATATATGGTACCATGAATAAGTTTTTATTCCTCTATAGCATCAAAAATGTTTTATACCAGACAAGGAACTTGAGTAAACAGAAAATGATTTGATTTGTAAAGATAATACGGTTTTTCAAGCCAAACGGGTTCCATGTGAGAAGGTAATCAACCTCCCATCAAGCGTTTGTGATACCTGGAAATTAGTCTTTTACATCGCTGTAGACTTCACTTTGCAGAATGATTTGACTTCAGCCACATTGTAGGGTTTTCTAGCATGAATGACCTGCATCTCAAGTCCAGACTTTGACTGGGCCACTCCAAAAACCTTAATTGTGTTTTTTCTTAAGCCATTCAGAGCCATTGCTGGTGTGCTTTGGATCAGTATCCTGTTCCAAAATCCAGGTGCACCACAAACTGATGGTCAGACATTCTTCTTCAATGTTTTCTGTTAGAAAGCAGAATTCATGTCTACCAAAAAGTCTTGGGGATCCTTAGGATGTGTATTTGGTAAATATGAGACGAGTCTTGAGGTTCTTCTTGAGTCAGCAGTGGTTTTCACCTTGGAACTCTCCCATGGAGACCATTTTTGCCAAGTTTCCCTCCTCCCTATTGGGGAATCATGAACTCTGACCTTAAATAAGGTAAATGAGGCCTGCAGAGGTTTAGAGGGTTCTTCTGTGACCTCCTAGATGAGTAGTAGAGGCTCTCTTAGAGTAATCTTGGTAGGCTGGACACTCCTCAGAAGATTTGAATTCAGCATATATTGGAGGGTTTTCCAGCATAAACAGCCCTTTCAAGGTTATGCCACAGCATGTGAATTGGACAAACTTTGACTAGGCCATTCCAATACCTTCATTGTGTTTCTTTTAGCAATTGGGAGCCATTGCTGGTGAACTTTGGATCATTGTCCTGCTGCAGAACCCAGGTGCGCTACAAACTGATAGTCGGACTTTCTCCTTCAGTAAAGCAATCCACTGGTACGCAGTGAAAAAAGGGAGTGTCGACGAGCCGAGAGAAACTGGAAAACTCAACTCCAGGTTCACTGTGAGATCTACAGAGACTGAACAGATATCAGTTAACTTTAAAAGATACTAGGGAATCTTTCTCCTCTGAAATCATTAACAGAAACATTAATAATGCAAGGACTCTGTTTGCAACAGTGGAAATACTAACTAATCCTTTAGTGACAGTAGCCCATGAACAAAATTCTACCAGGGCCTGCAATGAATTTGCCAGCTTTTTCACTGGAAAAATTCTATTCTGTACCGCAGCAAGGAGCCAACTACCAATGTTATACCCAACTAACACCAATGTAGAAAAAATGTCAGAATTCCATTAATTTAACCAGAAAAACGTTGAAGAAATCAATAACCGATCCCTTCCTCCTCTTGCTGTGTTGATATCCAACCCACAGTTTTCCTTAAGAAAGTTTTCCTTGTCATTGGATCTGATCTGATTCAAATAGTGAACTCATCGCTCCTGTCAGGCCTCTTCCCCCAGGCTTCAAAAACAGCAGTTATTAAACCACTGCTATAGAAGAATAACCTGGACAACATGTTAATGCAGAACTACAGGCCAATCTCTAATCTTCCATTCATCAGTAAAATTAATGAAAAAGCTGTTTCAGTAGTTTAAATAGCTTCCTAACAATGACCGACCGCTTTGATGATTTTCAGTCTGGTTTCTGTGCTCACCACAGCACTGAGACTGTCCTCGTCAAAGTATTAAATGACATCCACATAAATACAGACTGTGGAAGAACCACAGTGCTGGTTCTGTTGGACCTCAGTGCATCATTTGACACCGTTGATCATGATATTTTATTGGAACGACTGGAGAGCTGGGTCGGACTCTCTGGTACAGTACTTGGCTGGTTCGAGTCTTACCTAAAGAACAGGGACTTCTATGTTTCAATAGGAAACTTTTCATCAGAATGAACAGAAATTACATGTGGGGTCCCCGAGGGCTCCCACCTGGGGCCCCTCTTATTTAATAGCTACATCCTCCCACTAGCCCAGATTACAACAACCAATGATACTCAGCTTTACATTACAATGTCACCAGGTGACTTTGAACCCATCCAAACCCTAAGTAAATGCATTGAGCAAATCAATGGATGGATGTGCCGTAACTTTCTCCAGCTGAACAGAAACAAAACAGAGGTAATGACTTTTGAACCTAAAGAGGAACGAAAAACTCATCCATCCGTTTATCTTTAGTCGGATTGATTACTGCAACAGCGTACTCACAGGTCTGCCTAAAAAGTCAATTAGACAGCTGCAGCTGATCCAGAACGCTGCTGCTTGTGTCCTCACAAGAACCAGGAAATTAGAGCACATCACCCCAGTTTTACTTAGACTTCAATAGACAATAGACTTCTAAATACTTTTACTAGTTTATAAATCATTGAATAGCTTAGCACCAAAGTATGTTAAAGATCTACTGTTATTATACTAACCCCCCCCCCAGACCACCCAGGTCCTCTAATTCCAGTCTACTCAACATCCCTAGAATTACAACCAAACATGGAGAAGCACCTTCAGTTTCTATGCTCCTCTAATCTGGAACAAACTTCCAGAAAACTGCAAAGCTGCTGAAACACTACGTTCTTTTAAATCACAACTAAAAACTTATCTGTTTAGAGTTGCCTTTGAGTAATGCTTTGATGTATCATATGTTTTGTGTGTGCTTCTTGCTTTATTGCTGTTTTTACTTTATATGCTTTGTCTTTGTTTTATTGCTATTTTTATTTTATCCCTTAATCATGTAAAGCACCCTGAATTACCTTGTTGTTGAAAGTGTGCTATACAAATAAACTTGCCTTACCTTGCCTTGCCTAAGGTTCTTCTTGGCCAGCAGTGGTTTTGGCTTTGAAACTCTCCGATGGATACCATTGTTGTCTTATTGTCGAATGAGGAACTCCAACCCTGATTGCGGCATTGAGGCCTGCAGAGCTTTAGATGTTCTACTGGGTCCTTCTATGACTTACTAGATGAGTCATACATAAACTCTTAGAGTACTTTTGGTTGGCCGACTACTCCTGGGAAGGTTTTCTAGACCCTTCGATATGATATTTTTTGAGTTTTGGGTGTCATTTGGGTTCGTGTTTTAATCATGTCTTTGTTGTTTATTTTCTTAAATCTTGCCATATAAATTAATTCCTTGGTGTTTTTGTTTCTCTGTTTATTCTTCTCCATTGTGTGTTTGGGTTTTGCTTCCTTAGTGTCCTTAGTGTTCATTTCTTTCCCTTCCACCTGCCAGCCACAGGTGTTACTTATCTAGATCTCTCACCGGTGTTACTTATCTAGATCACCGGTTTCATAGTTCTCCACTGGTTTTTCTGTGATATGTCCCGTTTTCCCTGCTGTTTCGCTGGCGGTTCAAGATCTGTACACTTTCTAATATTGTCACCTGCACCTGCTATCAGCGTCTGCATTTGGGTCCATACTCCACATACTTCCTGACAGAATGATCCGGCCTTAAAATTGACCCACTACTCGCTAGAGAGCTCGCCTTCCTCCGCCAGGACATCAGGGCCAACCTGGTGAAGCTCGCGGCCTTTCCTCACCTTCCTGTGCGCATCTCTGGAGCTGAGGAGATCCTCGGAGTGCTCCCTCACTTCCGGAGTGTCTTCTCTGCCCGGGATCTCGCCGATCTGCGGCGCGAGGCGGAGAGGATTCGCCAGGAGGCGTTGGACCAGATCACCGGTCCACCCTCTCCACCTCCACCATCTGGCCGCAGGCGGTGGTCCCGGCGACCCGGAGTTTCCGGGAGCGGGGAGAAGAGCTGCGCTCCCACACGGACCACCAACATTGGCTGCATCTCTGCGCTGCACGCACCGCCGGTTCTCTCCCCCGCCATCTTTGTTCCTCCTCCAGCTGGCTCTTTGGGGGCTCCTCACATCAGGGAAGAGGAGCTGTTTGAGTTTTTTCATGGGGACAAGACGGTCTACCTCTGCTCCAGGGGAGATCCAGCGCCTCGCCGCAGACGCCGACACCGCCGAGGTGGGATCGCTTCTGAGGAGGAAATCAGAGTTCCAGTCCGTGAGTCCGTTCCAGCTCCAGTCCCAGAGCCCGTTCCAGCTCCAGTCCATGAGCCCGTTCCAGCTCCAGTCCATGAGCCAGTCTCAGCCTCCACCATTCCTGCAGTCTTCCTGGCCATCACATTGGCTGCTCTCGAGCAGCTGACATTTCCCCATGGGTCGCTTGAGTCCCCGGGGAGGGTCAAGGAGGACCCGTCCCCGTCGCTAGAGCTCCCAGGGAGGGTCAAGGAGGAGCCTTCACCGTCGCTGGAGCCTCTTCACCGCCGACCGCTGCCAGTCGAGCCTCCAGACTCTTCGTCTCAACCGGCGTCCGAGCCTCCAGATTCTTCTTCTCAGCCAGCGTCCGAGCCTCCAGATACTTTGTCTCAACCGGCGTCCGAGCCTCCAGACTCTTCGTCTCAACCGGCGTCCGAGCCTCCAGACTCTTCATCTCAACCGGCGTCCGAGCCTCCAGACTCGTCGTCTCAGCCGGCGTCCCAGCCTACAGATTCTTCGTCTCAGCCGGCGTACGAGCCTCCAGATTCTTCGTCTCAGCCGGCGTCCGAGCCTCCAGACTCTCTTCGTCTCGGCTGACCTCTACCAACCAGGCATCTTCGTCGCCGCCGACCAGCCAAGCTCCTCAGCCGCTGTCTAAACCGCAGAAGAGGACCTAAGGGCTCTCCGCCCGATCTCCAGGTCCTCATGGGAGGACCACCAGGCCGTCCGCCCGAGTTCCGTCCAGCCAGAGGACGCCAACCGGGCCGTCCGCCCGATATCTGTCCAACCAGACGACGCCGTGCGGGCCGTCTGCCCGACCTCCGTCCAGCCAGGGGACGCCACCGGGGCCGTCCGCCCGACCTCCAGGTCCTCAGGGGCCGCCCACCTGGTCATGCGCCAGACTTCCAGGGGTGTACCCAGAAAGACTCGGGGCCCTCCTTCCGTGGGCACCCTCCACCCACCCTGGGAAGGGTGCTTCTTTTTTTTCCCTTTTTCTTTCTTGCTCCTCTCTCCACGGCGTCTGGAATTCGCCTTTAAAGGGGGGGTCCTGTCACGCTGCCCTATTCACTCCTCATTGTCCTCACCTGTGTCTCCCAAATCATTCACACCTGATCCTACTCACCTCCTGCCTTTAAAACCCATCACTTCTCTCCACTCAGTGCCGGATCATTAGTATTGTTGTCTTCCACTCCATGGTGTGTCGTCTTCCTGCCTCTCCGTTCCTGCCGTCGTCCTCTACACCACCATCATCACCTCCTCCTTTAATAAACATCCTGCACCGGCTATCAGCGTCTGTGTTTGGGTCCATACTCCACACACTTCCTTGCAGGTTGTAGCTAGTGAAACTGAACTCGGCTTTTCCAAAAAGTGTGCTTAATCAGTTAATTCATGATTTAACAAGAAATAGGTTACTTCTTCACTTACGGTCAGGTTGTTTTAGATACCTTTTTACTGCATGGTGTAATTACTTGAATTTGTAGATGCTCTGAAAGATTTCAGTTTGAAAACAAATCTAAACCTTTTTCACAACACAGTATTTTAGGATATTGTTTTAGAAAACCTTTATTTTTAGACCGTTTACTTTTCACTGTGACACTTCAAAGATTGGGGATTTTGACAGTGAGGGGGAATGTGTGAATCCCAGTGGCGCAGGGAGAAGCTGCATTTAATTTAGTCCGAGTGTAAAATAAGAGAACCTGAAAAAGCTCAGGTGTCTCAAGCTGCAGATAGTCTCTCTGTGTGATGCAATAAAAAAATAACTGAATCCTCTCCGGTCGCAGCAACGCATCAAAAGAACCCATGGAAGAACTGTCATATGAGATAAGTCTACCGTTTACAGAAGGGGGGAAAAAAAGTCAAAATCACACACAGACCTTTAGGGATTTTAACATACTAACAGCTTGAACACAGATCTGAATTTTAGAAAAAATAGTTTGTAATTCTTAAGTGGTTATAAACATGTTTAACAATTTAAAAAAATATATTTTGTCAGTCATCTCATCATCATTTGAAAACGTTAAGAGTACAGATCAACTGTATATTTATCAAAACGGCTAAAATGATAGAGATCAAACTTGAACTTTTCGGCGTACATAAAAAACACTATGTTGAGGAAAACTAACACTGCCACATACCATGTCAATATGTCAATAGTTAAACATGGTGGTGGGATGATCATGCTGTGATGAAGCTTTTTAGAGTTACTGGGAGGATAGATGGAGCTTAATGCAGGTTGATCCTAGAGGAAAAGTTCCTAGAGGCTGCAGAAGACTTGAGTCTGTGGTGGAGGTTCACCCTCCAGCAGGACAACCAGTACTATAAATGAATGGTTTAGATAAAATTATATTCATGTGCTAATATGGCCCAGTCAAAGTCCAGACCCAAATTTTATTGGTCTTTTAGCTTGAACAAAATAAATCAATGTCCACAGATCTTCTCTAATGAAAACTTTTGAGCCAATTTTGCAAAGAAGGACAGGCAAAAATCTCTGTCTGCAAATGAAAAGCAAGTAGAAACAGGTTATTCTTTTAACCTTTGACCTGGCTGACAACAAATTGAAACAGTTTCTTATTTCAATTCAGTTTATTTATATAGCGCCAATTCACAACACATGTCATCTCAAGGCACTTAACAAGAAGTCATTTCAATACATTTATACAAACATTCCAATCAGTTAAAAAGTTTCCTATTTAAGGAATCCCAGCAGATTGCGTCAGTCATTGGCGTGAGGTTGGGCCCCGTTTATGCAGACTTTCCAACCACAGCAATCCTTCAGCAATCCCTCATACTGAGCAAGCATGTAGCGACGGTGGAGAGGAAAAACTCCCCTTTAACAGGAAGAAACCTCCAACAGAACCAGGCACAGTAGGAGCGGCCATCTGCCACGACCGTCTGGGGGTTTGACAAGACAGAGCAGAGACACAGAAGGAACAGAAGATCTGATATAAGAGAACTTTCTATGTTACAGAAAGTATTTAACTTCTAACTATGCGTTGTGTCGATCTGTCACATTAAACGCCAATAAATGTATTTGTTTCTGTTACCTCAGCAGCCTGAAGACTTTTGCACGGCCTCACTTTTTTACATTAGTGCCTATTTTCTATCTGTTCCTTCTGAGCAATCTGCACACATCGCTTTTCAGAGTTTTTCTCTCCTAACAACTCAAATGTGAGCCAACAGAACAAACAGTAGGAGAAGTGACAGCATCTCACAAAGCATTTCCACATTGGTTCATAATGTCGTCTTTTAATGCAAAACCATAGATTCTGAACTGGTAGCTTTTGCCTGAATCCAGAAATCATTATTTAAATGCATCAGTATAGAGAGACATTGCTTTCAAAGGTGCACAATTTGAGGAATAAATCGTATTTTGTATGGAATCTTGTTGGTTAAACAGACATGTGGATGCTTTTTGCAGTAGTTTTAAAAGTCTTAGCCGAGCTTCCCTCCTACCTACATATTATGCTATTTCTAAGAAATCATGTTAAAATTTCAGAGTTTTCAGTTAATAAAAAAAAGCCATGTAACAGTAAATCAAAAAGCTTTTCCTTCATTTTCATAGTCAGGGCCTCCTACACAGGGAAATCGTTCACCATCAAGTCTTAAGGAATCAACAAATCTATTACTCAGACAATGAACTTGATATTTTACTTACCTTGAATAAAGAAGCAGGTGGAGGTCAATGCACCTGAAGGAGCAGGAACCTGAAAAACAGCCGACAAGAGTTTTCTACTTAAAGTATATCTATACCAGACTCAAACTTGTTCCTTTGGTTGTTTAACACATGTTACAGTTTGACGAACTCATCTATATACTCTATAATCATGTGATTCAGAGCCGACCAAGTCATTCTGGTGCCCTAGGCGAGGTTATGATTTAGAAAGGGGGGGTCAGCTATGTGTATTAAATGTTTAATTATGCAGACATTTTATGCGGGCTTTAATACGTGGAAAACTTGATTAAATACTGATGTCTGCTGTTTGTATGCTCTCTAAACCCTATTTATCATCAAACCCTAACTGCTAGCACCATATTAGAAGGTTTTGAGTCCAAATTGTTTTTATTACTCCAGTGTTTTTCAACCATGGTTTGGGATGTCATCAAAAACTCCTAATTGAATGTAATGCACAAAAGTAATATAAAACTTGTTCAGGGCGCAACTTATAGATATGCTTTAGGTTTTTTTATTTGGTGCTCATGTAAATCCTAGATCCCCAATCCACCATCTGATTTTTCAACCCTGCTCCTCAAGGCACACTGTCCTGCATGTTGGATGTTTCCCTCCGTCAGCACACATGATTTCAATTGATGGCTGATAAACCTTCATTTGCGGAGCTGAAATTCTCAGAATCGAGTGTGCTGAAGGAGGGAAACATCTAAAACATCCAAGGCAGTGTCTTGAGGACCAGGGTTGGGAAACAACTACACATTACTAGGTCTGATCAGAGACTTCAGCAACACTGAAAATTGCAACAAGCTTTGCATGATCATTGTCTTTTATTCTAGATGACCAAACAATAAAAGCCACATTTCTTTCAAGCTTAAAATCCTGGACAGGCCCCCAATTTAAATGATGCAGTTTATAAGCCCATGTGGAGGGGCTATGGCAACGCCCGGCAAGTTTATTTGTGCAATTTCAACAACAAGGTTATTCAAGGTGCTTTACATGATAAAGTAATAGAGTAAAAACAGCAATAAAGCATATGGAGGTTTAGAAAGGTCTGAACTATTCACTGGTACAGATAAACATATACTTTTAGAGTGTCTGCCTCTTTTGGCTAATTTTGGTCATTTACTCATTTTTTTAAGACACAATTTTCTAATTTGAACCCAAATGTTGAGCTGGGGGAAGAAAAAACTGAAAAAAAGGATAAATTAATATAACATTCTTGTCATGTTTTAAGGTTAAGGGAGGACCCAAATGCAGCAAAATCCAAAAATTTGATTTAATAACAAAAACACAAGGAAGGGGAACTTACAAAACTCAGGAGGATCAAAAGGCAGCAAACGGGGAAACAGGAACCAGACGGGCAACAGGGAAGGCAGGAACCAGAGAGGGAAGAATGACGGCAGGGAAGCGAGGGACCGAACAGGAAAGGATGACGACGAACCAGCGAGTTGTGACTGAATGAGAACCGAATTTATACTGAGGAGGAGAGTGAAGAGTGGAACAGAGAAGGAGCAGGACTAATTAAGGGAAGCGGTTGCAGCTGACGGGGAGTGAGCAGGTGGAAGTGATTAGCAGCTGGGATGGAAGGTAGAATGGCTAGGAGACAGAAGACTCTAAAGAAACTAGAAAGGATTCTTAAGAAACTAAGGGAAACGTAAGGACACACTGGAGAACAGAAGGAGGAATTAAATAAAGAGATAAAAGGAAACACAAATGGGAAGGTGAACATAGACAAAGGTGAAAAACATCTACAGAACCAAGGGAGTGCCAGAATACAAAAATATAATTACACTGAAGGAAAACTACTAACTTAAGACACAAACAGGAGGAGCAACACAAGAGGGCACCTTGGGGTAAAAAGGGGAAGAAAACCAAGTGGAAGGAAAAACTTAAACTTGCTGCACAAAATCCAAAGACCATGACAGGACCCCCCCCTTAAGGGCGGATACCAGAAGCCCTTAAGAGTCCAAAACAAAAAACACACCCAACCAGGGTGGGTGGAGGGGGCCTCGGAAGGAGGGCGAGAGTCCAAAACCAAATAACAAAAAACACACCCAACCAGGGTGGGTGGAGGGGGGCCTCGGAAGGAGGGTAAGAGTCGAAAACAAAACAAAACAGTTGAAGGCAAAAGTCCTGAGGCCGGCGACGAAGGAGCAGGAACCCGGGAGGCCGGCGACGAGGAACCAAGAGACGAGGAGGCCGGCGACGAGGAACCAAGAGAGGAGGTGGCCGGCGACGAGGAACCAAGAGACGAGGTGGCAGGCGACGAGGAACCAAGAGACGAGGTGGCCGGCGACGAGGAACCAAGAGACGAGGTGGCCGGTGACGAGGAACCAGAAGGCGAGGTGGCTGGCGACGAGGAACCAGAAGGCGAGGTGGCCGGCGACGAGGAACCAGAAGGCGAGGTGGCCGGCGACGAGGAACCAAGAGACGAGGTGGCCGGCGACGAGGAACCAGGAGACGGCGTGGAGGCCGGCGGCGACGTGCTGACCCCGAGGCTGTGTCCCTCAGGAATCTCTCAGCGGAGTCTGGAGCCCGAGGCGTGTCCCTCTGGACACCCTCGGCGGAGTCTGGAGCCCGAGGCGTGTCTCTCTGGACACCCTCGGCGGAGTCTGGGGCCCGAGGCGTGTCTCCCGGGACAACCTCGGCGGAGTCTGGGGCCCGAGGCGTGTCTCCCGGGACACCCTCGGCGGAGTCTGGGGCCCGAGGCGTGTCTCCCGGGACACCCTCGGCGGAGTCTGGGGCCCGAGGCGTGTCTCCCGGGACACCCTCGGCGGAGTCTGGGGCCCGAGGCGTGTCTCCCGGGACACCCTCGGCGGAGTCTGGGGCCCGAGGCGTGTCTCCCGGGACACCCTCGGCGGAGTCTGGGGCCCGAGGCGTGTCTCCCGGGACACCCTCGGCGGAGTCTGGGGCCCGAGGCGTGTCTCCCGGGACACCCTCGGCGGAGTCTGGAGCCCGAGGCGTGTCCCTCTGGACACCCTCGGCGGAGTCTGGAGCCCGAGGCGTGTCCCTCTGGACACCCTCGGCGGAGTCTGGAGCCCGAGGCGTGTCCCTCTGGACACCCTCGGCGGAGACAGGAACAGGAGCCAGGGGCGTGTCCTCTGGAACACCCTCTGCGGAGCCAGGAATCAGAGGCGTGTCCTCCCAGACACCCCCGGCGGAAACAGGAACCCGAGGAGTGTCCTTCCAGACACCCCCGGCGGAATCAGGAGCCAGAGGCGTGTTCCCCGGGAAACCCCCTGTGGAAACAGGAGTCAGAGGCGTGTCCTCCGGAACACCCTCTGTGGAGACAGGAACCGGAAGAGTGTAGCGTCTCTTCCAAATGGTGGCGCCGTATGCCTCAAACAAGGCTTCCATCATCCCAGAGTCATCCTTGAATAACTGAGAAAATAAGGTGAACTCCTCCTCGGTGATTGTATTCAACAAAGGTGGGGAGTCTGGAGCAGGAGCGAAAGGCGGTGCTTGAGGCTGGCTGGAAGCCGGGACCGGAGACTGGTCGCGCCGGCTTTGTGCAGGAAGCGGACCCCGGAAGCACGGGTGCAGTCGGGCAGTTTCTGCGACCGGCGGCTCGCCATTTCGAGATGCCTGGGGAGGAAGTGGGTCGCCCCGGCTGGGAACAGGGAGCGGACCCCAAAAGCGCCGGTGAGGTTGGGCAGCGTCTGCGACCGACAGCTCCCAGCTCTGAGGTACCGGGACCGGAGCTTGGGCGGTCTGGAGGCTGTGGTGCAGGACCGGCGCCTGGGGAACCAGGAAGTCGCCCCTCGAGCCCCCCTGGAGTAGGATGGGAGATGCTCTGGGACGTCGACGACGGCGGCGGCCTGAGGAACGGGGAGCGGAGGAACAGCTCGTCCCAATCCCGAGAGGACCAGGACAATAGGCCAATCGGGACCCGACATAGGGTGAGTTGGAATAAAGTCCTTGGCTAATACTCCAGTTTATGAGTTCCTGTAAATCCTCCTCTGAGTGTGCGTATTTTGCTGGGTCCATAGTAAGGCTGGTTCGTTCTGTCATGTTTTAAGGTTAAGGGAGGACCCAAATGCAGCAAAATCCAAAAATTTGATTTAATAACAAAAACACAAGGAAGGGGAACTTACAAAACTCAGGAGGATCAAAAGGCAGCAAACGGGGAAACAGGAACCAGACGGGCAACAGGGAAGGCAGGAACCAGAGAGGGAAGAATGACGGCAGGGAAGCGAGGGACCGAACAGGAAAGGATGACGACGAACCAGCGAGTTGTGACTGAATGAGAACCGAATTTATACTGAGGAGGAGAGTGAAGAGTGGAACAGAGAAGGAGCAGGACTAATTAAGGGAAGCGGTTGCAGCTGACGGGGAGTGAGCAGGTGGAAGTGATTAGCAGCTGGGATGGAAGGTAGAATGGCTAGGAGACAGAAGACTCTAAAGAAACTAGAAAGGATTCTTAAGAAACTAAGGGAAACGTAAGGACACACTGGAGAACAGAAGGAGGAATTAAATAAAGAGATAAAAGGAAACACAAATGGGAAGGTGAACATAGACAAAGGTGAAAAACATCTACAGAACCCAGGGAGTGCCAGAATACAAAAATATAATTACACTGAAGGAAAAATACTAACTTAAGACACAAACAGGAGGAGCAACACAAGAGGGCACCTTGGGGTAAAAAGGGGAAGAAAACCAAGTGGAAGGAAAAACTTAAACTTGCTGCACAAAATCCAAAGACCATGACAATTCTATTTATTTATGTTTTGCAATTAATTTGGTGAATGTTTTAAAACAATAACTGTCATGTTTTGATGAAAGGAGGACCCAAATGCAGAGTGTCGGCTTGAGCTCCTTCTGCTTCTCTTTAATAAAGTTCCAAAACTAAAGCTCGAGAAAAAAACGGGACAAGAACAAGACCTGGGTTAGACAAACTCTGAAGACATCTGAAGACATCTAAAGACATCTGACGGACTCTGACATGAGGGCACAGGGGAACCTATATACACAGGGACGTAATCGGAGAAACTCAAAACAGCTGGGGGTAATCAGGACACAGAGACAGACAAAGACAGGGACAAAAAGGTCACACCGTGACATTACCCCCCCCTTAAAGATGTGCCTCCAGGTGCACCAACCAAAAACATCCAGCCAGGGCGGGAGGTGGGGGCCCAGCCTGGCGGGAAGGACAAGAATCAAACTGATAAAGTCCCAAAAAAGACACAAGGACTTCCAACATGTCCCGAAAAACCAAAATTCAGAACAAACTCTATAACAATAGCTCGGGGGGCGCCCATGGGGCCATGGGAACCAGGCACAAAGTTCTGGAGGCCGGCCGTGGATCGGCAGGAACCCGGCACAAAGTTCTAGAGACCGACCGTGGATCGGCAGGAACCCAGCACAAAGTTCTCGAGGCAACCCGTCCGAGGACCACATGGACGATGTGGGACCGGAAGGCTTGGAGGTCGGCGGCGCCTGGGACACGATAAGAGGAGTGTCCGTCAGAACACACTCTGAAGACTGGAGCTCTGGAACACACTCGGAAGGCTGGAACTCGGGCTCAGGAAACCAGTCTGCAGCCCAAAAACCAGGAGCAGTCTCTGCTGAAGGCTGAAAAGCTGCTACTGTGGCTGCCAGCAGAACTGCTGCCACAACAGCCACTTCTAGGCTAGATGGATCAGCGCTGGTCTCTGCTGCAGGAGCTGGTTGAAGGTAAAGAGGTAGGTCTGCCTCCTTTCCCTCTGCTGGGACCGGACCTGGAGATCGCCGGGGCGGCGTGGCCGGAGCTTGAGATCGCCGGGGCGCTGGGACCGGAGCTTGAGATCGCCGGGGCGCTGGGACCGGAGCTTGAGATCGCCGGGGCGCTGGGACCGGAGCTTGAGATCGCCGGGGCGGCGGGGCCGAAGCTTGGTCATGCTGACTAGGCAGCAGGAGCGGACCCCGGAAAGACTGCTGCACGCAGGTAGCATTAGCCACAGCTCAGAGGAACCGTGTCAGGAGCTTGGATGGCCTGAAACTTGTGGTGCTGGACAGACTTCTGGGGAACGGGGAGGTCGTCGACCGAGCCCCCCTGGAAAGGATTAGGAGCGGCCTCCTCGACGACGGGCAGCCCTGTGGGGATCCGGGAAAACGCCCAACGAGTCCTCCTGGAGAAGCGTAGGAGCGACACGTGAGCGCATCTAGGCGCTTGGCGGGTCTGCGGGAAACAGGCAAGACGTCCTCCGAACCCTCCTGGAGAAGGATAGGAGCGGTCCTAGGACGGCGTCTGGAGGATCGTGGAGTGGAGGGGCGGACAGCCTCATACCTCCGAGGCCCAACGCCGGGGGGACAGTAGGCCAACCGGGAACCCAGATAAGGTAAGTCTGAACACAGTCCTCGGCTTACGCACCAATCGACAAGTTCCATCCATTCGTCCTCTGAATGCTCATACTCTGCTGGGTCCAATTGGCTGGTTCGTTCTGTCATGTTTTGATGAAAGGAGGACCCAAATCCAGAGTGTCGGCTTGAGCTCCTTCTGCTCATCTTTAATAAAGTTCAAAAACTAAAGCTCGAGAAAGACATCTGAAGACATCTAAAGACATCTGACGGACTCTGACGACAAACCAGCGGAGACATGAGGGCACAGGGGAACCTATATACATAGGGACGTAATCGGAGAAACTCAAAACAGCTGGGGGTAATCAGGACACAGAGACAGACAAAGACAGGGACAAAAGGTCACACCGTGACAATAACAGTCTATAACAAAATATATAATAGTTTCATTTGCATACAGTTCACGACTACAAGGCTTTTAGTGTCCCAGATTTCCCTCCCTCTCATCTCAGTTATAAACACCGACATACGTTGACTTGAAGGCAGGACATTCATTTTTCAGCACTGTATCATGGCCCTGATGCCTTCTGACAGCAGCTCCATTCATATTTGATTGTTTCTTGTCTTCAAGTACAGACGCGGATGGTGCTAAATTGTTGTTTGCTGTTCTAAAGCAGCAGGGCTTTTGAGCTGCATGGCATGACAGACTGTACTAACATTTGTATGGATTAGAAATCCTCAGTAAAAGAAGCAGAACAGGTACATGTAGCCTTTACACTGATATTTACAACTGCCAGTCATGCACGTCAAAACACACATGCTGGGATGTATCCCAGTGCTGTTAAAGTCATACTTTTCATAAAGTTTGCTATATTTGATGCCTGTGCACTGAAGCAAAATTCATCAGTGGAAACAGAAAGAAAGACGTACAAGAGTTAAATAAAACTTACATGTTGAAGAAGATTTGTTGTCCAAGAACTGTTAAGATATACAAACTGCTAAGCCAACTAGACAAACTGGATGTAGAGAGATACCCAGAGGTTAACAAGACACAGGTGAGAGCATTTACTGACTATAATGGTAGGAGAAAGAACATCATTTACCACTCAGTCCACCACAGTGACTCAGAGCAAGCTCTAAATAAGTCAAATGCATTTTAAAATCACTCAGAAGGTTTTATCTGGTGGCTGAATGGACCCTGGTAGCTAAATCATATAACTAATGGTTTTTCATTTTATTTAACTCAGGGTTTTAAAATGACATTTTACTCAAGATGACTTCTGTTGTTAAATTTACATTTTTCTACTTTATGAATCAAGATGGGTAAATATCATATTTGTGCCAAACAGGAAAAAACAAAGTTTGTTATTTCTGGTTTCAGAAATTGAAGGAAAGATAAAGAAATACATTTCTACACTTGAGTTTTGACAATCTTTGCAAAGATGACAACCCCTAATTTACCTCATTGCGTGCTTGATCTCTTTTCATGCTAATTGCTGTGCTTTCGCTTTGTGTTTCATGAAAGGTGTGCAACAGTTTCTCTCACTAAGAAGCACTACATTCAGTCAAGGCGGATGAAATTCCAGCTGTAAAGCTTCATTCACATTGTTCAGTAGTGGAAATTCAACATATGACACAGCAGAAAGGAGCTAAACAAGTTTTACATTGAGGAAAACAGCCCATAGTTCACTGCAGCACGAGGCAGCAAAGTGTGCTTATTCTAACATCAGCATGCTAGTTCTAGCATTTTTACAACTTATAGAGAATTACCAGTAGAATCCCTAGAGGGTTCGCGTTCCCTTTTAGCCTGCGTCTTAGCCAAATACTACCAGTAACTAAGCCAAGATTTGTTGTAAAATACTGCCAGGTTGCATAGTATAGTATATTGGTTGCCATATAAGGGTTGCACAGTCCAGTACATTGGTTGCCATATACAGGTTGCATTGTATAATATACTGGTTGCCATACACAAGGTTGCATAATATAGTATACTGGTTGCCATATACAAGGTTGCATAGTATAATATACGGGTTGCATAGTATAATATACAGGTTGCATAGTATAACATACTGGTTGCCATATCGGGGTGCATAGTATAATATACTGGTTGCCATATCGGGGTGCATAGTATAATATACTGGTTGCCATATAAAGGTTGCATAGTATAGTATACTGGTTGCCATATTCAAGGTTCCATAGTATAGTATACTGGTTGCCATACACAAGGTTGCATAGCATAATATACTGATTGCCATATACAGGTCGCATATTATAGCATACTGGTTGCCATATTTGGGTTGCATAGTAAAGAATATTGGTTGCCATACATGGGTTGCATAGTATAGTATACTGGTTGCCATATGAATATTTTAAAGAAAATAAACATAAAGAAGCAGTTATTGTAGCTTTAAAATATGTCACTTTTGACCTTTTCAGTCAAAAATGGCTAAATTATGTAGATATGTCCTCTGTTTGCTCCTGCAGCAAGGAAGGAAGGAACGGAGGAAGGGTCACATAATGGGAATGAAAAAGGACACAAGGAAAGCAAGAAAGGATACAAGAAAGGCAGGAAGAAGATGAGGAACCAAAAAAGGATGAAGTGTACAAGGAAGTATAAAAGTACTCAAAAGAATAAAAATAACGAACGACGAACACAAGGAAGTGTACAGGTATGGAATAATGCAAAGGACAAACAAGGTAGGTGTTTATAGATACTACATTCGTCAGCTAAAACAGGAATTAAAGCTGCCATTCACACAGGACCACCAAAACTGGACATTAACAGGTTAGAAAAACCTCGCCTGGTCTGATGAAGAAAAATTTTATCTGGACAAGTCAGAGGTCAGTGTAAGAAAACATCCAAGCATGGATCGTTTTTGTCTTGTAATCAAAGATTCAGGCCCAGACACCTTGTTAAATCAAAGCCCTGAAGAATTTAAAGCAGTTCTGGAGTCAAAAGTGGGCCCAGCCTGGTACTAGCAACGCGTATCTAATAAAGTGGCCAGTAAGTCCACAAGAAAGACCAGAAAAAAGGACAAGAGGCTGGCTTTGATATATACTGGCAGCCGGCTTTAAAAAGTAAATAAAAACAGCTGTTGTTACCGTGGACAGAATATTTTATCTATAAATTGAATGATTTAATGGCTGAGACACCATATTTTTTTATAGAACCCCAGTCTGCTACTCCGCCTGAGCTGGAGACTCTTTTTTTATGATTGCAGCATGCTGCATTGTTTTGTTTTGTGTATTTACATCTACATGATCTAAGTGATCATCTGTCAGCTGCTTCTTGTTCAGCGCTGCCAGACGGGCCTCTCATCCTGCTCCAGAGACCTGATGGGCTGCTGTGAAGATGACTCAGTCTATGACTCACTGCATGGATTAGTCATGCAAGTTTTTCTGAGGATCTAATTACGTACCCAACGTCCGGCAAAGGCACAAATTTACATGGTTGCGAGAAAGTATTCGTCCCCTTTCAGATTCTTTTCCACACTAAATGCTTGGGGAAAAAATATATGGTTTGCCACCCTTATCAGCAACAAATGACATCTAGCAATTGTGATAACTAAAGTGTCTTTGATATTGGTGTGAACAGATTTTGGCTCCCTATTATTTAAATTCAGCCAAATTTATTGGTTTTCAAGCATAAATGCCCTGTTTAAGGTTATCCCAATCGGATTTAGTTCCACGCTTTGACTAGGCCACTCTGAAAATTTAATTTTTCTTGTATTTTGAGCAATTCAGAGTTGTTGGTGGTGGTATTTTCTAGATCAGTGGTACCCAACCTTGGGTTCCGAGAGATCGCAGGTGAATTCCCTTGGTGTAACCATAACAGATTTTACGACAGTAGTAGAAAACAATACCTTATTCCCAACTCTAGGGGGACCCCGATAGCAAAACTTACTTAGTGTTGCTTTAAGTGTGGGGTTTTGAGGTTCTCTTGAGAGAATATGATAAATACCAAAACAAGCAATGAGAAAGCCTATGTATTTTATAAATAGCGTAAAAGATAACAAAACAGGACTTGAATAAATAAAAGCAACATACTGGCCAAAATATTGGCTCTTGATGCTGATTGTGTTGGCATAGAAGCACTTTTTAACTGACTCAGTAGAAATGCTTGCAAGCTCAACCAAAAATCATGATCACAGCCCTCTTTCATTTTTATTTTTGAGAAGCTGGAAAGGTTGGGAACCACTGCTCTAGATCATTGTCCTGCTGCATTGGTATGATGTTACTCATAGACGTCAATCCAGACAAGAGTCTCAAAGATCATCAAAAGGATTTCTTCGTAAATGTGAGACGAGTCTTGAGGTTCTTCTTGGGTCAGCAGTGGTTTTCACCTTGGAACTTTCCCATGGAGGCCATTTTTGCCAAGTCTCCCTCTTCCTTATTGGGGAATCATAAGATAAGAGAAGTGAGGTCTGCAGAGGTTAAGATGGTTCTTCTGTGACCTCCTAGATGAGTCATAGAGGCTCTCTTGGAGTAATTGTGGTGGGCTGGCCACTCCTCAAAAGATTTAAATTCAGCCACATTGTAGGTTTTTTTTAGCATGAGCTGCCTTTTTGAGGTAATGCCATAGCATTTCAATTGGACAGACTTTGACTAGGCTATTCCAACATCTTCATTGTGTTTATTTTAGCCATTGTGAGCCATTGCTGGTGAACTTTGGATCATTGTCCTGCTGCAGAACCCAGGTACACTACAAGCTGATGGTCATACTTTCTCCTTCACGATTTTCTGTTAGAGAGGATACTTCATGGGTCTATCAAAAACCGCCAAGTCGTCCAGGTCCTGAAGCAGCTAGGCAGCCCCACATCATCACACTACCACCACCTGCTGCTTTACTTGTACATCAGATTTATTTTGTCAGTCCACAGAATATTTTCCCAAAAAGTCTTAGGGATCATCAAAATTATTTTTTGGTAATTGTGAGAAGAGTCTTGGTCAATAGAGTTTTTCACCTTGGTACTCTCTAATGGAGGCCATTGTTGCCAAGTCACACTCTTCCTTATTGCTTAAAACATAAAATTTGACCTTAAACCAGGGAAGTGAGGTCTGCAGAGCTTTATATGTTGTTTTAGATTCTTCTGTATATGCACTCTTGGAAAGATTTTGGAAGGGCGGCCTCTCCTGAGAAGGTTCACCACTGTTCCATGTTTACTCTAACAGATAATGTGAGATGGAAATGTGAGATGGGTCCATAGATACCATTTTGTAGAGTAACTTTCAAAGTTACTTTGATATTGAACCACAAACTTTAAATGAGGCCTGCAGAGCTTCAGATCTTCTGTTGTTCTGTGTTGACCTCCCGGAGGAGTCGTCAAACTGTTCTTGGAGTAATTTTGGTTACCACCGATGCATTCTTTCTACATTGGCGGATAATCTCTCTCACTGGGGTTCTCTGGAGTCCCAAAACATTTGAAATGGCTTTGAAGGCAGGACGTGTTTCTTTTTTTGATTTTTCAGCATACTTCATGCTGTCAGACGGGTACTTTTTAGGCTATTTCTTGATTTTGCAGATATACGTAGTAGTAACCAGGGCTGGGTTTAGCTAGTGGAATAGAAATCAGCCGTCGAAATATGTGCTGATGTTTGTTTATCCTCTGGTTATCTTTTGATATTTTACATTCTTTTGCACTGCACTGTAGATTCTCTAAGCCCCTGCCTCCTTCAGCTTGATCTGCTTCTCTAGATGTGGACAGCGTCATGTAAAGCCCTTTTAGGCACTTATAAGCAAACCTTCATCCCTCTCACTCATGGAGGAGAGATAGGAGGCTTTGACATCAGGTCATTGAAACAGAAGAGGAGAGGCACCAATATTCACACAGCGACAGATTAATCTTGGATGTATCCAATTCTTTTCAGAGTGCTGCCTCAGTACACTATAATGCAGCTCCGCTACAACATAATCTCACCGATCTGTCATGCATTGAGAGCGAAGTCTGGACCTCTCTGACAGCTTTTCCTGTAATTCTGGAGAGTGCAGTTGAACCCCGGCACTGCTTTTATATTTTTGTTGAATATGGAATATTCTTACTGCTGTCCTCCCCACCTGCACGGCACATTATGCACCCATCTTTAGGGGTTGGTGAAGGGAAAGCAGATAAAGTTCAGCTGATGCTGACTGTAGTATGCTTGATAGAGGCAAACAAAAGGCGAGCAGAAGGAGGTCTGAGCAGCCTTTGAGTTCTGAAAGCAGAAGGCACTTAAAAGCCTTTCATTGTGGCTGAGTTTCGCGCTATTAGCCTGTGACCAATGAAGCAAGGAACCAAAGGCCAAAAAACTTTGTCTTGGAGTGAATTTTGTGGGCGTGTGGTGAGACGAGGAGGTCAAACACATGAAAGGTATGTGTGCATAGGAATAGAGAGGTTGCTTGGTGTGTTCTTAGCTTCACTGGCGCATATTTAGGAGATTGGAGGATGAAGATCGAGCTTGAGGGAAAAAAAATATGCCTCCATGTTTCTGCAGAATCCTAATTTATTATAATCAAGCCTAAAATCTCCTCAATGACTCCCTCCACTTATCTCCAAACGCCTGTGAATTGACGGCGCTTGTGTCATTATGCTGTAATACAGTGGAACGTCAGTTCAAAATGTCTTGACATAAAAAGGAAAAGAGCTCTCAATCTCATTTTACCCCGCTTCTCTAGATCTACTCCTGCAGTCCTTTTCCATTCTCCCCAGAGAACCTGGATCTTGATAGACTCAGACAACCGTATCAAGGCGCGGAGTGACACTGTCTTTATTACATGCATGGCGACTCATGGCGTCCGTGGAGGGGCGATGATGAGCTAAAGGCAAGGAGCTGTGTTTGATACATGCTGGCAGTTGTTGTTTAGTGTACCTCCACCATACTGTGAATCCGGCAGCTACTGTTTGATCAGCTGCCTCGGCGGACAGAAGAGACGTGACAACCAGGGAGGGATTGTGTTGCAGTTGCTACACACAGACCACTTTTCACGTGGAAAGAGCTGGACGGTGAAATCCCACGGGGGTGCCAGCTTGATGCGACTGAGTATAAGGACACAATGCAAGCCAATTAACAGAAAGGTAACGACAGAATAACATTAAAAGGATGAAAAGAAGAACAGCTGTGGTACAGTATCTAAAGACTAACAAAGGCTTACAGCACAGTCAATTTAATGAGCGTTATCAGTGGAAATGGGTTTTCTATTTATGTGCTTTGGGAACATTATTATGCAACAGGCACATAAGTGAAAAAAGATAAACACAAAACTAAATTGATTTTCTCTGAATTGCAGTCTGGAAACTGCTAGCATAAAGCAAAGAGAAATAAAAGCAGAAATACTACTAACATTACTACTGATTCTTTAATAACGCCAAAGTACTCTACACTATTATTAATAATATTAACGTAGAAATAGACGTATTTAGAAAACTTGATGCACAGTTGCATTATCACATTTTTAAAAATTTTTACAAGTTGGGACAAAAAAATATGTTTTAAATTAATGTAAAATAATGATGATGACAATAAAACCTACTTTAATAGTGTCGTGGTGAGTAGAGGTTGTGATTATTTTATTGTTTGTTTGTTAGCTTGCTCGTATGTTGTTGCTTTTTTCCCAGAAATATGTTGCCCAGTTTTGTGGAAACACAAACACTAAAGGATGGTGTGAGCAAACATGAACCAAGCAGTATCCCATCTTTTGATGCCAAAGGAGCAACCCTTTGGTTTCAGTACTCTGGTTTAGCAAAGAGATGCATCAGAAACCCATGTTGCACAGATACACATGATATGAGTACAGCTGCAGGAGCAAACAATCCATTCTTCTTATTCTAAGAGTCGATAAGAAGGAACAAAGAGGCATGTTTGTATGGGGTTGTATTAGTGGGGGAACACTAACTGCAATGTTATTACGTAGATTTATTTACAATCGGTTTAGTTTCGAACAAAAATTGTCAGCTTTTTCTTATCAGATCTGTAGTTGTGAACAACAGAGCTGTGAAGCACATCTTTCACTGTGACGGCTCCTCTGAGAAACGTCTTGTTTACATAGACGTGTTGTTAAATCTAAATTATTAAATTTATGATAAAGTCTGTAAAAAGCATAAAGGTACCCCAGAAATCTTAACTCATAAAATAACTATACCAAAGGACTAGACATAACAGCGTGGGTAGCCCAGGCGTGGTTCTGAGGGAAGTTCTCTTTTCTTTTGTTGTGGCTCATTAGCTTAAAGTTGTACCCCCTCATGTGGCCTATAAAAGAGTTCTAATATTATATGCATTGCATCTTGTTAGATTTGCATATAAATCCTTGATGTTATTCTCAGTAATTGCAGTTTTAATCACTACAGGAAGCCACTATGCTTCTGTGATTGCCCACTAGTCACACAGCCCCGTCTCAACGACTTTTGGCAGTCTTCATGTATGCATGTATTTTTTTAAACTAAAAATCCATTTCCTATTCCATCAAAATTGTGTTTCATACCAAAAATATGTCAGAGACAACAGATTTTCTTAGTGCCGCGAGCCGACAGAAAAAATAAATAATTTACAGTATTTCCATTTTATTTATTTCCGAGTCTGAAATATGCTTTATTTTGAAAAATGACCGGATTCTCTTCATCCGGCTATAAGTTACTCTTGACACATGTCAAGACGCTTGCCTCGTGACATGATACGTCACCACTAAAAAGAAACCCACAAGCTAGCAAAGTGATTATAAACAGAAGTTTCTTTGAGAAAACGAAAAGGTCCAGTGAAGAGACACAAGAAGAGCCTAAGAATTCCAAGAAAAAGAAAGCTACATTTAACAGACAATACAAGGAGTCAAACTTAAAATATGGATCTATCGCGACAAGCGATTTCCACTCCCCAAAACCCCCACTCTGCATAATATCTGACAACTGACTTTCTAATCAGGCAATGTGGCCTTTAAAACTGCTCCAGACGGGATGGTCTCGTTACAGAGAAACAGCCACAGCACTCCCACTGATTCAGCGTTGTGGTGAGTTGTATTTTTCATGCACTTTGAATTTGTTTTTGTGGTAAATCTTATTTTAAAGGCACGTTTACACGTTACCATAGCGAACAGAGAGGATGTTACTCATGTTATGTTGTTGGCATGATGTTACAGGAACGCTGCTAATAAAGTTACGAGCATGTGATGGGAACACTTCAAAATAATGTGAATTACCTAATTAGTTACACGTTGGTGAATCAATCTAGGGAATAAGTCATGTAGAGATCATCAGAGTGCTTAAACAGACTTTAGTCAGGAGCAGATTTGAGCAGGATACCTCTGATCTCGTTCCTTGTTACTCTACAGTGTGAAGTGCTTTTAACCAGACATAAAGACGGCGTAGGAGGGACTGAAGAGAGAATATTGGATTAATTTAAGGGATAAGGAATAGGAGGGTGTGGAAGAGTTCGAGGATAGCCCAGCTCTGGGGGAACTGTATGTCTGATGATTCTGGCCAATTTACCTATTAAATATCAAAAACCACCTAAAGGACTGCAGCATCATCCTTGTTAGAGAAAGAAGAGGTTTTTCTTCTCCGACAGAGAATACATTTGATTTACATTTATTGTTATATTTAACAATAACCTGTGTTTTTAGGCTGGTCATATGTTTTTATTTTGTTGCGTTTATCCACCAGACCGTAAAGCCTGGTCCATGAAAGCATTGTCAGATATTAAACCAGTCAGTGACGAAAAAGATTTGGGATCACTGTTTTAAACTAAAGAGTTTCTTAAATCTTTAAAGCTTGTTGCTAATATTCGTTTTTAACTTTACAGAAACAATTAAAATAAGAATAAATTGCTTTTATTCTAATTTTAATTCCTATTAGTTTTTTTGTTTTGTTTTTAAAGCTTAAGCTAAAGCTTTTTCAATTAATTTAACAATATTAAAAAGTAAATAAAATACAACTGCTTTTAAATAAAATAAATCATTATAGTAAAACAAAGCATTTAAGCCTGAACTCTAAGCACCCAAATATTCTTGGAACATTTGCTCTTTCAGGTAGATTTAGATTATTTATGTTCCAATTCTAGTAGAAAGATTTCTTGCTTTGCAACATCAAAAAAATGTTCTAGAATTTGTAAAGATTCATGTTTTTACCACGTTATCCCTTAATTTAATATTTAAACTTCTTCACTTAAGAGTCCTCTAAAGCTATACAAGCTTATTACGATGCACAAAACATCACTAAAACGATATGTTGACAAGAAAATGAATGCTTTCTCAATTAATTACAATTTGTTTAAAGCAAACCCTGATTAAGTTTTAATTAATCTCCATTCAAGCTGTCAAGCTTTAAGTTTCTGTGTTCAAGTATTCACCTTTTGGAAAAAGTTTGAATGCAATTACAAGCTGTTAGGTGGGTACTTTTCGATGTTTATCTCCTGAAAGACAAACGGTTTCTTTTGTTTTCCTGCAAATTGTGAAGAAAAAAACAGCCAGTATTGTGTGTTGGAGTTGTTGGAGGCTGTTAGGAAATTCGATTTATTTCCCCACAAAGCGTTAGAAGAATTGCTGCATCCATGCTTTTTCTGGGTAATAATGACAGGAGGTGGAGGTTTATTCAAACGAACATCTTGCACATGGAAGCATGTAGATGTCCTCTCGGCTGAAACCAAATAATTTTATTGTTATAATAACGGGTCAAAAACATATGTCTCTATAATAAAGGTAAAGAAGCCATGTTGGGGCCCCCATGAGGAATCCACAGAGTATATGTGAGGCTTCACCAATGTTTGTTTTGCTCTCAACTAAATGCCAATATTTTTGCTCTTGTGTCCAGGTGGATGTTGAGTCTGAGTCCAGCTCTGGACATTTATTGCACCTTATATTTCTTACTCTCTCACCCAGGATTTCCTGTCTACATCAAATAAAGCCAAAACATATCCCCGAAATCTTGAGGGAAACAGCAGCTTTAGCAGTCTTAACCTTCCTCCCACGCCACCGCACGTCACTTCAGTCCAGAACAGCTTGAGGCTCTTTTCTGCTGACTTGACTTTCAGCTAAAGTCAAGAGCAACTTGCAAAGCTGTCCTGTATATTCGTCTCAACTTTTTGTCCCAAAGTGAACCACATCACAAGTTTTTGTTTTGTGTTACAGATTTCTACTGGGTTTCAGTTTGTTGAAAAAACAACATTTTAATATCAAAGATAAGCTGAGCCGAAACAAAATACAGTTTTTACAGGATTACTTCCTTTATTAAGGGGAAAAAATGGCTTCAAGCCAACCTAAGACAATCGAACAACTTGGCTGCCATTAAGCATTTCTGATTGAGATGTGTATTGGTAAAAATGGCAATACGATGTGTATAACGATACAGGGGAGACGATACAATATATCACGATACTATGAGTAAGACTATATATTGTGATTTTTTTAAACTGAAGTTAACTGTAGAAAAGCTGTCGCAGCATTCTAAACACTCCAACCTGTTTTTTACTTTAACACATCCAGTTTTATTACTGGATCTAGTTGTCAGCTCCCGGATTGCGAGATGCATTGAGTACAATCACCAGGTCTGAGATGATGCTCTGATGATGTCATGGGAATGATTTTTTTTGATAGATTTTATGACTGACGTATTTTGTGGGTAAAGTTGAAAATATCTGGGCATCTGCACCAAATGGTCAGGAGTGTGAATCGCAATCTGTCAACTTGACGGATGGCCTTCAAATTGTTTTGTCACCGTTTTAAAAAAAAACAACTGTAAAAGACGGAGAATATTAGAACGCGACCCCTGATGCACACCTTCCTAAAAGTTTCAGTTTTGTGTCTCTAGTCCATATATAATTTTCCTAAAAAGCCTTGGATTGTAATCAAGATGTTTTTTTCTGCCATTGTCAAATCATGAACATTCAAGTACGGCCCCAAAAACTTTAAATGTTCCGGATTCTTCTGTGACCTCCTGGATAAGTTGTTTATGCGCTCTATGAGTAATTTTGGTAGGCCAGCCTCTCCTGGTAAGGTTCTCTGTTCCATGTTTCCTGCATTAATGGATTAATGGTTCTCACTGTGGTTCTCTTTCCAAACTGATAGAGGGCAATACCTTTGTTTCTCATCTGTTCCTGACATTTCTTAGATCGGGACATGATGTGCTGCTGTTAAGATCTTTTAGCCTACTTCACGTTGTCAGACAGGTTCTATACTGCTGGTGGTGGGTCTGTTTGGATAGTTTCACCTTAATAGTGGAATAATCATTTGAAAATTTATTTTCTATTTCTTTAGGTTGTTTGGCTGATACTAAAAATGTGTTTTGCTGCCTGAAACATTAAAGTATGACCAAAAAAGGAAGCAAAAAAAAGGAAATATTTTTCACAGCAGAGTGAGTTTGGTATATTTTATAGAAAACCCTGAATGGTAGTTTCTAGTTCAATAAAGAATTTAAAAAAATGGATTTGTAACTCTAACCAGACTGATGGATATCAATGACTTTCTTGATGCTTTTTGAGTTCTTTTAGCCTACTAAAATACACAGTTCGGATAACATTTTTAGACATAATTTCTTTTGCATGTCTTCACAAACACACCACATTGATGCATGTTAAAGAAAATCGCTATAAGACACAGAAAGTGAGTCCAGAAGTTGCTGATTTAAAGCAAGCAGCCACCCAAACATTTAACGATCGTCTTCTAGACAAAACCTTTGTACCAAGCCAGAGATGGAGTCCAGGGAAGTACATCCAGACTCCATCAATGATGATAGAGTTGATAGAGTAGATGGCCCATGATTTCTGCTGCTTCTCTCTCTGATGGTAGCTGAATAAGAAATCATTAAGTCATGCATCCAAGCATTCTTTTATCTACATTTCAGGCTGCTGCTGATAGCCTAATGAGGTGTGGGATGCTTTCTTGGCTTACTTAGAGCCCCTCAGTTCCAACTCTGGCCCATTTAAAACCTAATGTCCACTTGAAAGCTGATGCTAAGCACATCCATTTTTTTTACTCATAATGACCACATTTCAGTGGGATAACAACAGCTCACAAAGATCACAAAAAGCAGTTACCTTTGAGATACTTTGATCATGTTTATGGAAAAAAACTAGGGAATATAATAAAGATTGGCTTCCTTTACACCAAAATAGGACAATAACAGAGAGATCTGAGATTGTAAAAAGCTTACATGATGAAAATCTGGAGGTTCATCACTGTTGTGGAAGCCTCCCTAGCTCCTGGGAGTAGGAAAGTGAGCAGGACTGATCAGTAGTACATAACTCGTCACCCATGTGGCCAAGTAAGTCGCACTCACCCCCATCTGGTGTGCCCCAAGTAAGCGATTAAAAAGCTCTCGGCTGCAATCGAATGGATCTCGCCAACCAGTCAAAACAGACAACACAAGATCTCAGAAGCCCCTTTCCATAAAAGAGGTATCCAATGATATCCCTTTGGATAAGGGCTGCAAAATGGTGGACAAGCATATATACCTCCAAATTGCCCAAACGGGCTGGCTTGGTAAGAGACTGAAGAAAGTTTTGAGTTTTCATGCATTATTAATTTGTGAGCCATGTGGCATATGTAGCAATGAGGCGGGAGTAGAGATAAACATTTTCTGTAGATGTAAATAAAATAAAAATGTGACGCTTTAAGAGCCACAGTAAGAGCAGCTTACAGTGATGTGCAAAAACTGATTACAAAACACTGACTTCTGTATCTACTTATGCTGCTGATAAACTGGTGAAAATCCTGATGTTCCCTCCTGAACAAAAAGGCCTAAACTGATGGTGGAGGTGTAGAAACCTCTCAGATTTATCAGAATATTCCCCATATGGTCATATGGGCATACTGTGGTAGAATGGCTAGGACACTAGAAAGAAAAAAGCAATATTATACTACTAGTAGTACTATAAGGCATGTTTAACCAGTTAGATATCTACTTTCCATTTCTTTTGGGTCGTCTTAAAACTCTACTGAAAGAAACAAGCAATTCCTTTAGCATTTTCAAAGTATGTTGAAGATCTGTTGTCATTTTACCAATTTACCATTTTATCCCTTAATGATTTAAAGCACCTTGAATTGCCTCATTGAAAGTGTGCTATACAAATAAAGTTGCCACGCCTTGTTATTTAAATTTATTTTATATTAGCCTTGAAGACAAAAAAAATCAAATGTCTTCATAACTGATGGTGGAGGTGTAGAAACCTCTCAGATTTATCAGAATATTCCCCATATGGTCATATGGGCATACTGTGGTAGAATGGCTAGGACACTAGAAAGAAAAAAGCAATATTATACTACTAGTAGTACTATAAGGCATGTTTAACCAGTTAGATATCTACTTTCCATTTCTTTTGGGTCGTCTTAAAACTCTACTGAAAGAAACAAGCAATTCCTTTAGCATTTTCAAAGTATGTTGAAGATCTGTTGTCATTTTACCAATTTACCATTTTATCCCTTAATGATTTAAAGCACCTTGAATTGCCTCATTGAAAGTGTGCTATACAAATAAAGTTGCCACGCCTTGTTATTTAAATTTATTTTATATTAGCCTTGAAGACAAAAAAAATCAAATGTCTTCATAACTGTATGGATTTCTTTCAGTAGTAAACAACCATGTTGTTCTGATTTGCTGGGGCTAGGTCAAGTTGTTTAATCCAGGTTGATCCAGAAATAATTACTTGAAATGTATCAATTTCAGCTACTTTTGTATTTTGTACCAATGTAAAAGTTAATTATACAAAAGCAAATCAATTGATGAGGAGGAAACCCACTTTATTAAATACAATAAACCTTGATAGATTATGTCAACACAGCCAAAGCATAAAGAAACAACGAAGATTGGCGGATGTTGGAAGAAAGCAACATAAATATGCTGAACTGACTGCCATTGTTTTTATGTTCATTCAACTTTCTCTTTCTTTTGGTGCTTTTTTATTCACCTTCATTGATGTTTTTGTTTTTTTGGATGATTGGAGTTTCTCCAACAGGCTAAGCAACCTTGGGACATGTTAAAACATAAATGTAGATGTTGCTACGACAACAACAGATAATGAAGCACAAATTATATAATTTGACACAAAGAACAGAAGAAACGCAAACTGAACTTTTCCTGTTTTAAGTAAATTAAGATGAACAAAATAATTTCTATTTACTAAAGACAAGGGTGAGAGGGAAATATTTGACTGTTTTTGCTGATTTTTAAGCTTCTGAAAGGTTAAATTACAGCAATTGAGCTGAATGGAGGGACACCTCTGGATGTGTTTTAATGCAACTTCTCAAACACACTGCATCCTTTTTTTACTTGCACAAATTAAAGTAATCAATAAAGACAACAGAAAGAGAGCTGTCGACTTCCACAAGTTGGTTCATCCTAAGGTATACAATTTCCACTTGTCTAAAGGTGCCACATTCATCTGCTTGTCCCAGACATGAACATATTTTGTTCCAAAAACCCCAATAAAAAGTAAAGCCTTGTGAGGATGTTGGCTTAAGCTGGTAAGAGAGTTTCAGTATCCACAGGGAAACATTTCAAACATGGACGGTAAGGCCATTCAGACAGGAAAAAGCCAATAGTCTAAAACAAACATAAAAAGCCAAATTACAGTTTTGCAAATGCAATCATTGACAAAGACGATAATGCTTAGAGACATGTCCTGTAATCGAATGAAAATTAAGTGTACGCGTTTTACCATAAAGATGTTAAATGTGGAGGATAAAGATGGAAGCTTGCAAGCTTGAGAACAGTATCCAAGCTGTGACTGGTGCAATTCATAAAATAAATGGCATCATGGGGGGAAGAATATTATGTAGAAATGCTGAAACAATATCTCAACACATTAGGAATAAGGTAAAGCTTGGACACAAACGGGTTTTCCAAATGGACAAGGACCCTAAGTATACTGCTAATTTAGTTACTGAGTGACTAAACAGAAAAAAGTAAATGTTTGAAGAGGCCATAGCAAAGCAGCAATGCCAATCAAACAGTGATGCTTCAAACATGACCCAGTTACACCACTTCAGTCAGGAGGAATGGCCCAAAATCCCAGCAAACTATGGTGAGAAGCTTGTGGAAGGATAAACAAAACATTTGACCCATAATTACACAGCTTAAAAGGTCATTTGACCAAATACTAAGGAAATGTTTAGCAAATGGAAACTATTTTTTAAAATCCTAACAGACCTAAGACAGGTAAGAATCAGTCTGAATTAATAGCAGGCAGTTAAGAATTGTTTAAAAAAAAAGGCTAAGCCCTTCCACCTGAATGTAAAACCATGTTATCCAGAAGTCCAACAACATTATTCAACCCCCCAATATTCCTCATTGGAAGTGAAATATTACATCAAATTTATTTTCACTTTTGCAGCCAGATACATAAAAAATATAAACAAAACATAAGCTAATAAGACCCATGGTCAAAGCACTAAAATGATTCAACCTCATTGATTCATGTTCATTTGATTTTTAAGTAAGTCATTAGGCATTTAAGAAGGACATATAACTGATGTTTTGAACAAAACAGAGAATAGTGTCACTGGCATCCTTGTAGCTTAATGCAAATCTCATTTAGTGGTTTACGTATCAAAATCCATGAACTTCACATTCACAAATACATTCAGTCTATCAATCCTATCCTATAAAACGCATTTATCGTTTTCGAGACTTAAGGTTTCACCCTTTGTTTATGGATTTAACATAACTTTGCCAAAGATTTATCTGGAGCTGTGAGCGAAAACACTGCAAAACTAAGTGCGGGTCGCTAGGCCAACATTAATCAACATTCAATCAGAGAGGAGATAAACTGATAGACTTTAAAGACAAACATTAGTTGCTTGATGCATTAAACTGTTGCAATACTTCCCATCGAGGACATGATGTGTGTATAAACGTAGCCAAATCAGGCATGTTGCACTACTGTATACTACCTTTTGTTTTAAAGGTCTATTTCTGATGACATATGAGTGTCATTCAGTCACAAAGCCTCCTAGTGTCATGAATTTATGAATGAACCCAGGCACAGAGTGTCGTTTTAAATAAGAAAATCTCACATTTAATGAAATTAGTCCTCGAGAAGCACAGAGACAGGAGCACTATGGAAACAATGACGATGATCCGACAAAGGGCAGCGAACACAACGGAGTATAAATACACAGTGGAAGCAATCAGGAAACTCAGAGAAGCTGGGAACAATCAAGGACTGACAGGGAAAAGACACAACACTATGACAGTACCCCCCCTTAAAGGTGCACCACCAGGAGGACCAACAAAGAACAACCACACCAGGGTGGGAGGAGGGAACCCAGGATGGCAGGAAGAACCAAAAAAAAGACAACAACAAAAAGTTCAGAACACAGAGTCCAAAATGTCCCTAAAATGTCCAACATAAATTATTTGTGGGGCCCAAGGAACCCGGCCGTGGAAGTGCTTGGAGGGAACTGATCTGGGGTCAGGAGTACTGCGCCGGTGAGACCTACAAGGATGCTCTGGGGATCCAGGAAGACACTGACGAGTCAGAACCAGGAAGAGAGTCTGGAGACTGGAAAGCTACTGCTGTGACTGCCAGAAGACAGACGCCACAGCAGGCCCTCGAAGATGAAGCGGAGCTGCTGTGATCCCCTCGGAAAGTGCCGAGACCTGGAGTTGGCGAGAGCTGCTGTAGAGGTGCCACTTTAGCCGCTCCAGCAGGCAGAAGTGGCGGCATCTCTTCTGATACTTCCTCGATGCCGTCAGACCAGGTAGAGGCTAGAGAGCCGTGATGAGGAGTGGGCTCTGCGGTCCTTCGAGGACGTCGTTGTGGCCCGACAGTGACGATCAAAGCCGCAACGGGAGGACTGAGGGATGGAGGGCTGAATCTTCTCACGTCCCCGCAGGCAAACTCCAGGGGCACACAGGACCAAAGCGGTGCCCCCATGGGGTGAGTCCATTACTGCTGCACCACTCCCACAAAGCCAATGATTCCTCCTCAGTCCTGTGGCACTCTGCTGGGTCCACTGGGTCGCATTGTTCTATCATGAATTTAAGAATGAACCCAGGCACAGAGTGTCATTTTAAAAGAGAAAATCTGACATTTAATGATATTACTCCAAACTCAAGAAGCACAGAAACAGGACGAAGCACGATGGAAACAATGGCGACGATCCGACAAAAGGCAGCAAACACAATGGAGTATAACACAGGGGAAGCAATCAAGAAACTCAGAGTAGCTGGGGAGAATGAAGGACTGACAGGGAAAAGACACCACACTGACACCTAGCAACCATTTATGATGCTTAAGCTAAATGTAAACTGTTTTAAAAGCTTTGTTTTATAGCTCTCATGGTGAGATAATGCATTAAGCATTCTCCCTTTCTATCCAGCTGTGTTGCCAGATTTTCATACATACTCAGGCGACAAAGACTTCAGCAATGTCAAATGTAAGTATAGCTGTCAAAGGAGTGCAGATGGTATTCATTTGCATGAGAATGTGTTAAAACCAGTTAATTCATAGCAGGCCACTTTCAGTTCAAAGTACGCTTGCTTGTTTTTCTTTCAGAAAACAAACAGTGGAGGAAAGTGTCCAAAGAGACAAAGGTTGAAGACAATTCAGGAGCATTTAACCACAGCGTAAACATATAAGAAAAGCAGCTACCAGAGATCAAACTTAATTGGTATGCTATCAAATGAACAGCTGAAGAGTGGTTTTCGATTGTTAACGTACCATCTTGCTTAGATTTTTTAAACCAAATAACTGATTTGAAACATTTTTCTAGATACTTGGAGCGACATCTACTAAATCAAAAAAACACTACCATATATGGATGATAACCTATCATTTGCAACTTTTTGGAAATAATTGATTCATCGACATCCTTTGTAATAAATGCCGTTTAGAAAGAATATGACAGACACACAAGTTAGCTCCTGATTAATGACGCGAAAGAGTGAATTGACCACTCTTGCTACCAAAATCATCATTGCAGCAAATGTGGGCGGGCTCAGTGGAGGTAAAAAAGTGGAGGCTGGACGCACCATTTCCTCCAGGATTTGATTAATAAACTGCAATCCTATATTAAAGCAAAAGAACAAGCCGGAGCTGAGCGATGAGCCCAAAACAGTGTTACCAACTCCTCAGCATGGACAGTAGCTATTGGCTGTCCCAAAAGTCGCTAAATGACATCATCGCCTCATTTGCATAATGTGCATGTAATTATAATAGACGCTGTAGGAGAGGGGAATTTTTTTTATTATTATCATTTTTGCAGAATCAATGTTTTTAACCACTAATGCAGTGTAGTTTGGGTAGAATTGTTATATGTCTCAAAATTGTTTGAGTGGCATGCCATGGCATTATTTCATCTTCCACCAGTGTTATAATGTTAAATCTTTTACCTCTGCACCTTATTCCTTTTCTTGTTTGTTAATGCTGCCATAGCATGTGAATCCCCCCCGTTGGGATCAATAAAGTATTTCTAATTCTAATTCTAGATTACATCCTCGGAACAACGTTTTGACAGCCTGTAGTGCAGCTGAACCCGAGCAAGTAAAACACAGTTATCACGTTGAAAATAAATTTGACTTGCATAGCTCCCTTTTACAAAGTATTCTTTCGAGGCATCTCTTTGGGAGAAATTAAAGTAAAAAGTAGAAATGCCGGTCTGAGCTGGAGCAGAACTTACAAAGTCTACCTGAATGCTGCAAAAATTCAATCGTTTGGATTAGTTTTTGGCATAAGCAATCATTTAGTGTTTATATGTCTCTGCATCATTTTAGCCAGGGACATGTCCCCAACTATATTTATGATTGACGGTTTTGACTCCACTGCTTTTAAAAACCTAACGCAGAATTTCTTAGCAGCACAGATCCAACATCCACCTGTGCTCCCAGCACAATTTCCATATAATTAGTAACTGAACTGACTGGTATTTATATTACTTTATTCCACTATAGGCTGCAGTCATGGTTTGTTTTCTGTAGTATTCCTCACAGAGGGTAATGTGACACGGTTTAATAAAGACTCATAGTCTGCTGTAAAGACCTTCAAGCCATCAGTCAAGCCTTCTGACTAAATGCAAAAGCGGGTACAAAATCAACTGGTGATTGATTAACTTGTATGCTATCTCTTTAATGCAAGTTTTTCTAAACAACGAGCATCGTTTCTCTATGCTTGTATGCACAGATCCCTGCACCATCCCTGCGCACGGATCTGTAAAAAGGATGTATGAATGATTCTCCACTGCCAGGATAAAAGCCTGAACGTCGTTCCTGCTGAAAAAACAGATTATTTCCTCAAAAGATGCAGGGAGCAAACGAGCCCTTAGATCACCGGTAACGATGTAACGTTTACATAGTTAAGCATAAGCAAATCTGCAAGTGTCTTTTATTTTTAAATTTACCTGATGCTTTACACTGATACCGTGGGTGCCTTCCTGTTTAGCTACATGTTAACTCTGGAGCTTGACGCATTATGGAAGCATGTTGCATCAAAAATACAACCCAATCCTATCTGTAGCGGAGCAGGGCGGTGAGACGCATCTGAAACGTGCCGCGGCGCATCCGGTGTAAACCAAACCATAGACTATAATGGTTTCTATTTGCCGTGGAGACCTTGCCGCAACATGCCACTGATGCATCCATTGTAAATTGAGGGTTGCTCCTATTTTCTTCCCCACTCACTGGATAAATAACCATATAAAGCTTTACTTTATGAACTTAAATCTGAACTGGAGACCATGTTATCACTACTGTTATCTTGAATAGCTATTGTGTTATGCATTAACAATAAAGTTTGGCATTACAAATGTAATGTCAGCAGCAGCAAACTTACAATGTTTCCTTGCACCTAATAAATGTGTTTCTATTTCTGATCTGTGGCAGCATTTGCACTTTTCCCTGAAGCCAGACACCGTGCTCAATTTGCAATAAAAACAAATTGTTTAACCATTCTCACTGTTTTTATTGTCTTCGCAGGCTAAACTCAGAAGTTTTTCTTTTTAGTTAATTTCCATAAAACCCTCAGGATTTTGGAAACTAAAAGATGCTGAGGCTTTAGAAGGCTTACCAAGTTACCCTTTGGGATCGAATGGGGTAAGGAAGGAGCAAATGCTTTGGACCTTTGGACAGCAATAACAGCTGTAATCGAGTAGCTTCATTTAATGGGCAAGCAAACCTAGCTGCAGCTCTCTGCATCTGTCTGAGAAGTGAAAGGGACAAGTTTTCTTTTTTGTTGTGGCCTGAGGATCGGTTTTTCTATGAAATACACACCTAGATAACACAAACTGCCAACAGTTAATACCTATTCCATGCTAAGGAAATTGGCTGATCTGCAATGATAGCTTAGCTGAAGAATATATATTTAAGCAGCTAAGATTTATGAACCAGAGATAAAGCTGCAAAGGGCAATGTTTACCAGGCGTTTATCATATTGAAAATCTAAAAGCAGGATGTGAAAAGTCATGTAGAAGGCTGGATGATGATGATTATGCATCATAGTTGTTCAGTCAGCAGAGCTGTGAATCTCTGCAGCTCCTCCAGAGTTACCGAGGGAATACTGGCTGTCTCTCTGATTGGTGCTGTAGTTGTCAGGTAGGTTTGTTCTCTGTTGCTTCATTTGTTAAGTCCAATAAACCTTATGAACTGTAAACACTGAATAAGAACAATTTGGTAATTGGTTGCTCTAGATCTTACTGAGGGGTTTCAGAATGAATGGGGCAAAATCAATTTGAATGCCACACTTCTGTTTATACTAAATGTTGCAAACCATGTATCACTTCCTTACACTTTATTGGGATAAAATCCAAGGAAGGTACATTAAAGTGTCAATTTAAATCTGAAATACTCAATTTACCCAAAGGGTAGCCTAATGTTAACTCACATAATCTAAGTATCTTCTAAGAGTCGTTGTGGATGGTGATGCTGTGGGGCAGGAAGGACGTCCAGCAGCAGTCAGTCTTGCAACAAATCTGAAGAGGCCTCTGATTGAAGAGTGTAGCTGTATGACAGGCTTATCAATGTCATGACATGCTCTGTCTGCCCGTATGGTTGAAAAGCCACTGAAGTCCAGTGTCTCCGCTCTGTTTTGTGGCCCTTAACTTGTTTAAAGAGCTGTGTGATAGATGAATCTGTCACAGTCGTGGTGTGTTTTGGTGTAAATCCATCAGCATGCTGATCACTTACAGGTGGTCTGACTTACCCCAACATAACTGAGATCGGGGTTTGACTACTTTGTTGGGTGTCTCAGAGGTGCAAAGGTAAAAGAGTGAATTACCCATAGATGCAATCTCTCTCCTTTCAGGAAACAGAGAGAGAGCAAAAGGACAACTAAGTCCTATGTTGAGAGCTTTCTGTGTTTTGTAGACAAGGAATGGTAGAATGCAACCAGGGATGGACAGACTGACTCAAGCTAGATACTTTTTTTGTCCGTCATGATTTCTTTGTTGACTGATGGGGTCAAAAAAATCCGGTCACTCCAGTCAATCCGTTTTTTTTTTTTCATTTTAAATAATATTCAATCTTCAAGAAATACATATAAAAAATGAAATGAGAGATTTTGAAGTAGGGTATATAATCTTTGCCTGTTATGATGGATGGAAAAGATGGTTTGAACTTCCTCCTTCTTTCTCTGCTCTTTGGTCCTGCTCTGCATCCATGAAGTCTCCCTTTTTAACTCCTCTGGGATTTGGGGTCATAGTTCAGGTGTTATTTGAGCTGTTGAGATGCTAATGAGCAGCAATTCTAGAATATATACTTGTAATGTAAACACATGGAAAAACTAAGGAAAATGAATGTTTGCAAAGCTCTACAGCTTTAAGAAAAAAACGTACATTTCGAAGAGGAAGTTGACTTGAAATCTAACTCCTGTTGTAATTTAAAGAAAAACGCTTAAGATTTCGGTACAGAAAAGATGCTCCACATATAGACAGTTTGAGAGGCCATTTGTCTATAGGTGAACCCAGGGTGAACCCCAACATGCTGGAAAGGATCCAACCTGCCTTACTGTCCGGGAGAATGAAGCTCTTTGAGCTCCCAGAGTGTTTTTCTGCAGCTGACCCACTGCTCTGACCTTCCAGTAGAGAAAGATGAGCTCAGAAAACACCAAATTTCTCAGCAGGGATCACTAAAGCATGTAATTCATTCATTAATCCCCCTCTCTCCTCATTAACAATTTGTGCATTTGACTGATAAGTGGGTTAAATATGCATGTATCTCCAATTTTATGAAAATGGCCTGTCCTTAGTAATTGCAAGCCTGCACTGCAAGCAACTGGAATATATAATGATGCAATGATGTTCTTTATTTTAGACATTTACGGATGGGAATCCATCAGAGAATAGGTCATGTAAAAATGTATAATTTGATGAAATCTCAATGTAATGAAGGACTTAGAAGATGATCTACCCTGAAAAACTTCAAGAAGCTCCTGAATCACTTTTAGATAATAGGTATAACTAATTCAAGAATTTGCAAAAATCTTTAGAAATTATTCACTTTATTTGGTCATGCAGCTTAAGAAACTGGAGTACCATTCATTATCTATTCCGTCTATCCTATAGAGGGTTACCTAGGTGGGGTGGGGGTGGTGGGGCTGGTGCCTATCTCCAGCATTCAAAACTGGAGTATATCGACTTTGTTTTTATTTTTGCCATTATACGTTAAATGTCAATGGGTTTTACCCAGTACTAACACTAGAAAATGATGGCATATCCTCTTTAATCAGTTGTACTCACCTTCTGTTTGATGGATATATGCATATGTAATGTTTTTTTATTAATTTCACCAATACTTAAGAGGAATTAGACCAAAACTGAAATTATTCCCTCAGATGGAAAATTCTGTGTGTGGAGGAAAACTCCTTAAACACATCATGATTTTGGTAAAGCATGGCAGTGGCAGCATCATGTAGTTGGGATGATTGGCAACATTTAATGTTCCTTATCTGCTCTTATTTTTCCATACGATTTTTAAGCTCACTCTTGCACCATATTTTCTCCACCTGATGATGAATACCTCCAGAGTGTCCCATGGTGAATCTAAACCCTTGAAAATTATTTTATACCTTTCTGCTGACTGATAGCTTTTGACAGTGAGATCCCTCTAGTGCTTTGGAAGCCGTTTTTTTAGATACAGCTAAGAAGACACATAGAGCTGTACTTTTTATTAGGTTAATCAGAAGAAAAATGATAGTAGATGTGTACTTCCTTCTATTTAGCGCAAGTTTAAATGTGGGGGGTTAACTCCGAAAGCAGCCACATCCGTATTATAAGTAGGGGTGTCTGATATTATCGCCTGATATTTCCGATATTACATTAATAAGTACTATCAGAAATGATTGGTATCGGTTTTTACTTTATTAATTACAACTTTTATACTTTACTCTCATACCATGCACATATACACCAAATTCTTATGCTACTTCTCTCACTAAAAATGACAGATCCGAGGTCTAGTTTTGGAGATATCTTTGTTTATTTGGCCAAACTAGCAATGTATCCTGTGGCTTCTGCATTTCTGAGCCAACCTTGAACGTTTAGGTAGACGTCTATTATTATTTAGACTATATCAGAATAAACGTTGATTTCGAAAATCCCTAGTTCTAATATTTTGCCCTCTAAATGATTTCAGTTAGTTTTTAATTCGCTTGTACAGGTTACATGTGACATGAAATGGGGAAAATGTTCTGAAATGGTTTCACCTTAGTCTCATTTAGTGCCCAATTATTTCTGAAAATGCAGATTTGACATTGTCCTGTGGCAGCAAAATGAAGAATGTTGGGTGCTAGCATATCTCAAGTGTGTAACATTCAACAAGGGCATGAGGTCAGAACAAACAGATGCTTTAGACTGGAACAAGCTCAGACTTCAAGTCCGCTGCCCACCTTCATCTCACCAATGTTACATCAAGTGAGTCTCTCCATGAAGCAGCTCATTCTTTACCATCAGTACACCAATAACCTCCACCTTCCATAATTGTAATGACTTTGCAACCAAACAACACATCACTGGCATTAATTTAATTAACTTCCATCTTTGTTGACTTAATTGTTTATGACAAGACGTTCAGTGAGACATGGACCAGCAGGGTGACGGGGTAAATGATGTGCTGATGAGTAATTAATGTGTTTCCTGATGGAAATGGAAGCTGCTGTGCTACATGCGGATCAGCAGCAGTCAGTAACACAAAGTTGCCCCTGTCTGGAGGGATAGAGAGATTCCTGCGCGTCTCCTGGGCATTTTCTTCAATAAGCCAGTGTACACTTTGTGTTAGAGGACAGGTTGAAATTTAGCATTTGTTTAGGTCTTAATAGCTTTTCAGATGTTCCCAGCAAGCAGACCTGAGCCTCTCTGATGTGCTGTAAGCAATAAAGCAGTCAGCTGAGCTCTACCAACTGGCTTGTTTGTGATAACCCAAGAGGACTGAGAGCTCTAAGGAGATATAGAGGCTTAAGTCTGGGGTGTTTGCCTTTAGTTTAATTAAAGCCTGGTTTCACACCAAAGGAGATTTGAAAAACTAAAATGGAGCATTTGCCTTTAATCAACGTGACTAGCACCCAATCAATTGAACATACCTCCCTGAGCAGCGGATCTATTTTCCTATGAAAAGTGAGGTAAGGTATTTATCACACATGGAGTTTGTCCGAGTGCCGTTCAAATGATTGGTTTGGAGTTTAGTCTGGAGAAAGGGATTCTAAGTCAAACTGTGACGCTGCTCTCAGCAGTGGCATGGTGCCTTTAAAGGAAAAGTCCACCTCATGATGGATCTCATGTTTTCATTGGGATGGGAGATGAAGAAAAGCAGGTGATCACTTAAATGTTGGTGTTCATTATTACATCAATCATGTTTGCATACAGACGAGCAGTCAACCTGCTTAGCAAAAAGATGGGAGTTTTTCCACATTTGGTATAATGCAAAATGATCTATTTAAACGCAAAACATGAACAAAATCCATTTAGTCTGGTCGAGGGGTTGCTTGTTTGGACAATTATTCCCTCTGGTTGTGGATGCTGTGCACCTGGAAGCCTTTTTGCCATTACTTTTTTATCTTTCAGATAGTTATGACGAGCAACTGTAGCAAAAAGGTGGTGGTGGTGTGTACAACTGTGAGCAGCTGATTAGCATCAACTAATATCTGAACTATGACCCCAAATCCCCAATGAGTTAAAATGGAGGCTTCATGGATGAGCAGGACCAAAGAGGAGAGAGAGAAGGAGAAAGTTCAAACTATCTCTTCCATCCATCATAACGGTCAAGGCTCATATCCCCTACTCCAACATCTCTCTGCCCAGTTTTGCAACCATAGGGCCAAACAGAAATTTAAAGAGGAGCGGCAAACGCAAATGAGGTGGGTTAGAAGTGCTTGCGAACAACTGATGGCGCCATCCAGTATGTGTTCATATGGAATATCCGCTTTCTCCAAGGATACTGAGACAATCATACAACAATCTTCAGTCAAAGGCTTCTTCAGATTCGTTGCAAGACTGACCCCCCTACGGGAGATCTTTCCTGCCCACAACATCACCATCCACAATTATTTGAAGATACTTGGATGATATGATTTATGAAAACATCTAATTTGGGATGAATAAAGTATTTTTGTCTCTTTATGTCAACTATAGCTAGGGAAGCTAAATGCAGCTTGGCATTTTGGATATTCAGAGCTGTTTGTAGACTAAGGAAAAATACCATATGTTTAAGCTAGTGGTATTTTTATTGCAAAAGAACAAAAAAATAGCTAGAATTAGATTTAAAGACTTAAATCTCGTCAGAATGTATCATATGTTCTTCTAAGATGGCTATTTTGGCTAATTTTTAAAATCCAACACATTTTTACATTTGTGTTTACAGTCAGAATCCACCAATTGGAGGATGTAACTGACTTTTTGATCTTTCAGCTCATATACATGGATAGTAATACAGCTTATTTCAACAGCCTGCATGTAAAAATGTTAAAAGTTAAGCATGCATTAGCTCATATTAGTGCTTTTCCTTTCTGAACGAACCAGTTAAGGGGAGTTCTTTAGAGAAAAAAATATTTTTTAAAATATATCTTTGATCACTTCATGGAATCTGCTGTGTTGGTGACTGCTAAGAGGATAACTTATCCCATCTGCTGTTTTTCTGCTTTGTGAATTCAGAGTAGAAATAGAGTAGGTAGCCCATGCAAAAGCTGGAGGATATTGCACTGCTGTGTGAATTCCTCCCAGAGATTTAAATTGATTGCTTTGGTTTTATAAACTTAAATAGCAAAGAGGGAGAAAAGTGTGGAGTTTTATAAAGTGTATGTAAATAGCTGGTTCTCACATTGGAAACTCCCCTAGTTTCCTACCACATCACTTGCCAGTCAATTCAAGACTTGCTTTATCATCACATCTAACGTTTTATAAGATTGTTTCTTTCAGTTAATTCAATTAAATTCACTTTAATTTGTTTTTCCCTGCTCTTTTGTTCTGTTTTCTCACCATCTTTATTTTTAAATTATTTTTCACTAAAAGCCAAAATATTAAAGGTTTCATTAACTGAGAAACCGTGTAATACTTGTTCTTTTTGAAATACGATAGGTCAATCTGAGCTGCATATGAATGCTGCACAATTCTTTTTACTCCAACCCCCATTGGCTGCATTAGCCACAGAAAGAAAACAGGCGGCAAAGCGAGAGAGTCAGAAAAAGCCAGTCCCTTCTACATCACAGGGAAAATTTTGTATTCATGGTTTGCCTACCTTGGCTTGCGACCGCCCACGGGAAGGCTGATTTTGCAGCCTGAAGAGAGCAGAGCACGTGCTAGTAGAACCTAGAAGCCAAAGCTGTTAGCAACTCCACAGCATGGCAGAACACGGTCGGGCTTGATTTATTTGTGGACATAGCACATCAGCGTTGCATTTTTTAACAAAGAAAGAGGAGCTGAGGAAGAAATTGTTGGAATTTGTTTTGGAACACCGCCAGATAAGTAAGTTAAGTTAGTTATTTGTTTGAAGGCAGCATAAGAGTTGCATTGCTCACAATGTTTTAAATTAAATACACAAATATGTCTTTCAACAATTTAGGAAAGCCAATATGATGACGTCATGACTTCTTCCACTTCGAAATATCTGAGGATGTACTTTATTTTAAGCCCACTGAGTCCTTTTATTACATTACAGAAAAATCGAAGAAAATCCTTTGGAAATAAGAAAGAGAATTGTTAACCTCCACAAATCTAGTTGACCCTTGATGTCCAGGCATCATACCATTCAGGAAGGATCTGTGTCCCAGAGATGAACATGTTTTGATGGGAGATGTGAAAACCGACCACGGAACACCAGCAAAAACCTTTGGAAGATACTGGTTGAACTGGTAAGAGAGTGACATTATCCACATTGAAATAACTCCTGTATAAATGTGGGCTGAATTGCCACTCAGATAGGAAGAGGGAATTATTTAAAAAGCAACATTTTGCAAATGCATACAGGAACAAAACCTTTATGTTTGGGTGTGGTCTGATGAAACTAAAGGGGCACTGTTTGGCCTTACTAGGCCCGTTTCCACTATCTGAACTTCTGGGTAATTTTACCGCACCTTTACCGCCAGAAAGGAGAACTTTCCACTCCATTTAAGAAACCAAACGAGTACCCGGAAATGGCCCTGAAGAGTCACTGGGCGGGACTTCACTTGCTGCCTTAACAGTTGTGCTTTGATGACGTCTTAGCAAATTCTTTACAGGGCCAATTTTGTATGGAGACTCAACGGATGAGAGGACCGAGCCTTGGTTTTTCGCTCCGTCACCTTCCCCCTCCTAGATATGTCACAGAACTCATCTAGTGCAAAAGGGGCTAATATAGGTTGCTTATAGCTAGGGAACACCATCCCAAATGAGACATATAGGCGTGGCAGCATCATGTTGCGGGGCTGTTTTGCTGCAGGAGGGACTGTTGCATTTCACAAAATAGATGGCATCATGTGGAAAGAAGATTATGGAGATGTTGAAGCAGCATCTAAAGACATCTGCCAGGAAGTTAAAGCTCGGGTACAAATAGGTATTCCAAATGGAAAATGACCCTCGGCATCCAGCAAAAGTGATTCCTAAGTTGCTTCAGGACAACTAAGTTAATGGTTTGGGGTGGCCATCACAAAGCCCTGATCTCAGACCTGGAGCAAATTTGCAGGCAGATCTGAAAAGGTGTGTGGGAACAAGGCAGTCTACATACCTGACTCAGTTACATCGGTTCTGTCAGGAGGAGTGTGCCAGAACTCCAACAAACTATTTCGAGAAGCTTGTGGAAGGAAACCCAAAACGTTTGACCCAGTCATTCAGTTCAAAGGCAATGCTACCAAATACCAAGAAAAGTCTAAACAAGATAAATATGGTCATATTTACCTTTAGACAGAGGAAAAATAATAGGTTATGTGTCTTTTTATGTACTTTATTTAGAAGTTTGGTTTCAACTGGAAAGCCACGTCATTATGATCCTGCCTAACTCCTACATACTCTTGGGTCTACAACTCCACAAAATCAAGGACTAATTTTCAAACCTTTCTTTACTTTTTCCTACCACACCATCTCCATAAGTTTTTTTATCTTCATAAAAATGTTAAAAGCCTGTAAGGAGAGATTAAAGATTTCATACTATAGAAAAAGCCTTTACTTTATGTTTGAGGTAGCTAAATTGTAAGTAGAGGCAATGTACTTGTGAGGCAGAAAAGAGATTTTCGTAGTATTATAAATAATAAAACAGTATTGCGATCCAACAAACCCCAATTTGTTTGCTGTAGAATAATATCCTAAGGCAGCCAACACGGAAACATTGTTCATATTTGGTAACTAAATGTTTGCTTTTGCTTCAGGATACACAACAGAAGATAGGTAGGGTGAGATGCTGCTCTAACCAAACAACTCGAGAAGAATTTGACAAATAAACCATGACATTTGTGAAGAGTATTTTTAACTGGTATGAGAATAACACCTGTATTCATATAATGAACATTACACTTGACTTGAGGAAGTTTTAGATATTTGTGGATGTTTGTTACAATCCTAGGAAGATTAGAAACTTCTTGCTCTAATAAACTGGACTGATGATGTCTGGACTAGAAGCTTCATTGCCTTTGCACGGTTATATTCTGACAGTGTTATCAGGACTTCACTGATGTTCCTTTGCTGTAATACAGCAGCTGATTTAAGCTAATGTTCATAGGAAAGGCAGTGTTCTGAAAGGTTGTCCTGGCTTCTATGAATAGATACTGTCCAGTCTTTAAAAATGACACTGGTTCTTTCTCCTCTGAGATAATAAGACAATAGACAGGATTTAAGGATAACAAGGGCGGCCAGCAGTAGAAAGCAGATATAACGAGGTTCCTGACAGACAGCCAAGGTAAGAAATGGCACAAAACCAGGAGCTCCCCTCTCATTACTAGTCTCTCGCCCTTCGATTCCTAAGCAAACTGTGTTTGTTCAGTGACGACAATATGTCGCCATGCAAGCTGTGACATCTCCTCAGCAATGAGCCCAGGACGCCTGGAGCTTGTTTTTCCATTTTGATAACAGGATTAGATCGGGTGGAGCTGACAGCACGGCTTTTTAGGATAAAATACTACGGCCTTGTGTATTAGGCTGCAAATGGTGATAAACAATTTGATCATAAGTAGTTGTGTGGAAACAAACAGCTCATTTAGAGTATACGGTAAATAAGGAGTGTAAGCAACAACTAGAAATTATTTGACTAAAATGTATTCAAATTAGCGGACAGGTTGCTGTTGCGTGGGTGAACACCAGACGATGATCTTAAGCAGCAAACCTCCACCTTTTCTGATTTGCACAGCAATGAACATGGGTTTTACAATTGTGTCCTAACCAGTGCATTCATTATGTACAGTTTACAAAAACATAGTGAACGAGAATAAATAGTGTACAAAAACACCATGTCAATACTTGTTAGAGTGACATTGTGTTGGAAAACAAAGCGGACCCCATTATTTACCCATCTGTATAACCACCTTTAAAGCTGTGACTCTGTTGGAGTTTAGGTTTCTCCAAAGTGTTTTTAGGAGGAATTTCATCCCACTGTTCTTCACAGTATTGCATCATTGCTTTGTTGGTGTGAAGAGGAGCTCATCGTTTATTCAATGACTGCAAGCTGCCAAGGTCCTGAGGCTGTAAAACAACACCAAATCATGTTTAACAGTTGGTATGTGGTGCTTTGTTTTCTAAACATACGTTGCTGTGCATTATGACCAAACATCTCTATACTTTGGTCTCATCTGTCCAAAGGACATACTGACGCCTTGATGTTCATTGAGTTAACTGTGTGTTTGGATTTATCCACAAGAATAGAAAACTTTCCTTGCCTGAGACTGAAAGTTTACAGAAATTAATCTGCAACAGGGCTCCACATCATCTTTACATACACATGCCAATAGTAAAAGACCTAAGACCACACATAGTTTAACTAAAATCATACACATTGATACTCAAAAAGACCAACTATAAAATCCTTATAGAAATTCCTTTCCTGTTAAGGGCTGTGATTGCAGTTGGAATGATTTTTTATAGACTCTTTATAGACCGGTGGGACTTTGTATCTCCTGCCTGATGGGTGAAGACTGAAAGAATGATGGAGGGGATGAGAAGGATCCTCTTTGATCATACACATGGACCAGTGGAGTTTGTGGTGAACCAATTGTTTTGCCCGCTTGATCTGTAAGCCGTGACGGTTTTATTTTCTGTTTACTGGTGAGAAAGTTGTACCTGGATGTGATATTAAAGGTGAGAATGGGTTCTAAAAGTGACCGGCAAACCATGATTAAAATATTTTTCCTGACATTAAAATTCCTTAACTTCCTGAGGAGATGGAGGTGCTGGAGTGCTTTATTGTAAACTGAGTCTGATTAACTCCTGACGGCTGCATGCGGTGCCTAAGGGGGGTTGCTTTCGTGCGTGGTCAGTTCATTGGTGGGTGTGATTGGCCTTGGTTTGACGCCTGGTCTCTGCACTGTGCGGGATCAGGATTCAGGAGCTGGTACAACTTGGTGTCCAGGTGCTGGCTGGGCTTGGCGTGGGGATGCAGTCTGTCCGCTGCGGCTATCGGTGGGGCGCCCCAACGTAGAGCAGGGGTGGGGTGCTGGGATGTCGGCAGTGGGAATTGGCCTAGGGTGGCGTCGATGCACGTCAGCCATCGGCCAGACATGGCCCCTGCGGCGGCGGCGGGCCCTCATCAGCCAATCCCTGGTCGGGTCCCTTCTGGGGGGTGGGGCGCCTCTGGGACCGGGTCTATGGCTGGGCCCGCCCTGGCATAACCGGTTGCCAGCAGAGCCCGTGGGCTCGTCACTTTGGCCCCCTGGCCCCTGCATTGTAGCTGCTGGATGTTCCCCTGGCCTTCTCCTCTGCTTCTCTCTTGGGGGATGCGGAGAGCCCTGTGCTGATCTGCCTGGGGCTACTGGGCTCTGGGGGTCCTTTGGACATCTGTGACTCCGATGTCCTTCATGTCTGCATCGATTCCTGGGAGACAGATTGATGGCTTCTCACACCAGCTATCAAACTCTCATATGGTGAAACGTTATATGCGCCAGCAAGCTCACAGTGTTTACAGATACATTCTTGGGCTGAGGTTATCATTATCAAATCTTGATTAATCGGTACCATGAGTTTTCAGTGATGTTGTTCTATTTTTATATCCATTTTTGTGTGATGTGGTTGTGTAGTTCTTAGTTCACATTGTTTGTTTTGTTTTGTCGATGTTCCTTTGTAGTTTTTTTTATAATCCCCCCCCTCTACCTCTCTTCTTCATCTTCTTTCTTTCTTCTCCTTTATTAACCGTCTCCGTGTCCATAACATCAGAAAACAAAAGCAACAGTAATTCATAATAAAGATTTCTCACACATATATATCAAGTGGAGTACAATAGCAAAAGCTGTAATGCAACACTTGTGAAAGGAAATGTGTTAAGCTTCTACTTGGTACTGAGACACCAATTCTGAGTGTCACAATTCCAGACAGGACACGTTATGGGGGGGATTTTAACATCAATACTGACAGCCCCCAAGATAGACAAGGAAAAACATTAGATGATACTCTCCACAACTTCGGCCTGGCCCAGCATGTCAAACAACCAACACACAATAAAGGACACACTCTGGACTTAATTATCAGCAAAGGTTTAAATGTATCCAACATCCCTTTAAACGCATTTACCCTTCCACCGCATCCCCCTCATCTCCCAACTCAAACTCAGTAAACAAGCAGGTAGATCATTTCCTGACTGAATACATATCACTTATCTTTAAAATAAGCTAGGGAATCGTTCTTTTCTGAAATCACCAACAGAAACATTAATAATGCACGGACTCTGTTTGCAACAGTGGAAAGACTAACTAATCCTTCAGTGGCAGTAGCCCCTGAACTAGACTCTACCAGGGCCTGCAATGATTTTGCCAGGTTTTTCACTGAAAAGATTCTAACAATTAGACGGTCAATCTGTACCTCAATACCTAACCCATTACCAATGCCATCCCAAATCAACACCAATGTGGAGAAAATGTCTGAATACCACGAATTAAACAAAAAAAAACTTGAAAAAAAACATTATCCAACTAACCCCTCCTCCTGCAGTCTTGATATCTTACCTACAGCTTTTCTAACGAAAGTTTTTCCTATCATTGGGTCTGATCTTGTTCAAATTGTGAACTCATCCCTCCTGTCAGGTGTCTTCCCTCAGGCTTTAAAAACAGCAGTTATTAAACCACGACTAAAGACGAAGAATCTGGACAACAAGTAATGCAGAACTACAGGCCAATTTCTAATCTTCCATTCATCAGTAAGATTATTGAAAAAACTGTTTCACCAATTAAATAGCTAATCATATAACATATATGATTAGAAAATTAAGAAATAAATAAATCCGTCTCTCACCAATTTTGAGATACGTTTAAAAATATATGAAAATTAGCACATTTTTAACCAGATTACACCATATTTGCATATCTAAACAAAATTGATATCAAAACTTCTAATACAAAAGATGTTTCTTTTAATACTAGGATTAAGTTTGTCAAATTTCATCAAGGCATCTTGAAGCTAACTTTTTTCCCTATTCACCTGTAGTGTCTCCCCTTAATGTTTACTGTTGCTATGGCAACCAGAGACCGCTGCCGTTTGTAGCTGTCACAATTTAGCATATTTAACAAAATCAACTGCAACTACCAACAGTCAGCCCTTCAACTCTGGGCTAATATGTTGTCACAAGTATTTAGTTATTGAGGTTACATCGCAGTCAATGTAAAACCGTTTTATACTTTATTTTGGGCATGTCTCAAAATGTAGCCGAGCCAACCCCACGCTAACGTTACTTATCATGGATTTCTCCACTTGCTCCTCGCGCAGCAGCACCTGCTGCTGGGGTGGTGACCCCGGCACCAAATAGGTCTGTCAACCTTAAACATTTAGCAGCTTCCACCTCCAGAGATTTCAGCTTTTTGAGCCGTACTTTTTCAGCGCCATTTTCAGCTCAACAGCATCCTGTCCCACCACTCAGGCCCATGTCATGAGGTCCCGCCCACCCTTGTCTGTGTTGTGATTGACAGCACTCTCATGGCTCTCATAGGCTGTCAGACCATGTTTGATTGTACATGAAGTTTATAGTAGGCGTTCTACATTATTACCATTCAAAAAGACCAACAAAACCTTTATACACCAATACGCAGATCAGATTGGTGGGCAACTTGGAGTTAAGTGCCTTGCCCAGGGGCACGTCAAGATATGACAGGAAGAAGCTGGACTGTGGACTGCATTTTTAAAGCACTCTGCTCATTGTACGGATAACTGAAAGCACATGAACGTACAATTCAGGTTGCCACAAACAAATGCAACCATTCACCAGTTAACATAGGCAGACACTGTGGGGCCGAGGGCATTGTCCAATGACATTAGGACATATTTAGAGGAGATGCAGGGCTTTAAAATCACAATATCTTAATCACCTGATGGCGACTGCTGATTCACATTCACTCCTGTATGGTCTAGCTTTTTGGTTTAAGATGCACAAGAATGGAAGCACTCTGCTCAGATAAAAATTAATTTTATGGAAGTTATTATTTGGAATCATTTAACATTTGGTTCAAAAGTGTTTTTGCTTGACAAACAGTGTCATTAGTCCAAATGTACAATCTCAGCAGGCAATACTGGTGTCAGACTAAATTACTTTCATGTTGATATAAATCCAGACCAATATATATGAAGAATACCATAGTCAAGTATTTTTACCAGATGTTGTAGCTTTTTTCTGTCACTAAGAAGGATTGGTCATTACTTGAAGCAAATGTTCATGCTCTCCTCATAGAGTCCACATAATCAAGTAGATTTATCTTGCAGCCAAGCCCAACATTTTTTTCACTTTCCAAACTAACTCGGGCCATCAAACTGTTTAATACAAATCTTGAAAAGGCTCCTCTGACCATATAATCATACACAAATTCCAGCATGTTTCTGTATGAATAAAACGTTTTCAGCACTCCCTTGACTTAATCGTGTCGGAGCATCAAGCAAATCTGTTATCAGACCAAAAGGACCATCATATAAAGAAGTAGTTTCTCAACCTAATAACTGCTTGTGGCAACCTTGGAGGAAATTAATGTCAACTGTTTGTGATAACTGCCAATTAATCTTTTACCTCATTGCAAAGGGATTTTGGCTGATACTGATGGCCCATTATGCTCTAAAACCTGATTTTGTCATGTTTTGTAGTTTACAGTGGACCCAAAAGCAGCAGAGTAAATACAAAAATGATTTAATGAAAAACACAAGGAACTTACATAACTCAGGAGGGTACAGGCAGCAACAGGGAAAAACAGGAACCAGACGGGCTACAAGGAAGGCAGGAATCAGGCGGGGAAGAAAGACGGACGAACCAGCGAGTTGTGACTGAGTGGGGACTGCATTTATACTGAGGGAGGAGAGTGAAGAGTGAAGCAGAGAAGGAGCAGGACCAATTAAGGGAAGCGGTTGCAGCTGAGAGGGAATGAGCAGGTGGAAGTGATTAGCTGGGACAGGAGGTGAAATGGCTGGGAGACAGAAAACTGGGAAACTAGGAGGATCTTAAGAAACTAACTAAAGACAAGACTACGGGGAAACCAGAAAGTACAGAAATCACAAGAAAGACTAAGAATAACTAAACATGAAAATAGAACTAAATAAGGAAAATCCCTAACAAAAGACAAACACCCGGAGATCACAACAGATTTGAGCCTGTGCAAATTCAAGTCATGACATCTCAAATGAATTCATAGGCAGACTTTCACTAGGTTGGTTGTTTTTATCCATCCAGGTGTGGAATTGTTGGTGTTCTTTGGGTCAATATGCAGATCCAGAACCAGATGTACACCTGTTCTCATCAGCCAGCCAGTTTAGGGCTTCTGTCTAGTGCAAGTCTCTTGTGAAATAAAAACAGCCTAAACTGAACATATTAGGCAAAAGGAGAACATTTAAATTTGCTGTTGGAATCCTCCGACTGGTTAGAACCAAACCCATTGCTATCTTGCTGTGAGGTAGCAGTTTTAACATTTTCGCACCATATGGCTCCTCACCTTGGAAACGATCTGTTTTATATTCAAGACAAGACTCAATTATCTGCATTTTATGTCAACACCAAACCTTTTTAGAGGCGTTTAGAGGGGACAGACCGCCATTAGTGGCTGCTTCTGTGAATATTCAGGAGAGAGAGAAAGCAGGCGATGTGTTGATGTGACTTTCCAAAAGCCCTCTGGTCCATTGGCACTCAAATGAACCAATTCGTCTCTGCACAAACATTGTGGGGTTAATTGGATATTCACCTTGGGGATGCCAAACGGAGGAAGAAAAACCCTGTGGGAAGAGTCATGAGCTCCACAAACCCTGCAATGATTCTCCACACTGGGTGTCTGACCCATGAGGGCAGCAGACATCTCAGCTTTTTATTTTTTCCTAATAAATCCTCTATTTGCAGCACTTTAAAAAAAATTCTGTATGAAGCAAGCCTAAAAATGAACTATGTATGTAAATCTCTTACCTTTCATGGGTGTATGGTCCAGCTCAGACACAGAATCAGCTATACTCCTTGATGAAGGCCCCTAGCTGAAACGCTTAGGAGCACTTTTAACCTTTCCTAGCCATGTGATTTAATAATGGCTTTATTATTATTATTTTTAGATGAGTGTCTTGGTATTTTTTTCCCTTTTTTGCCTATAGTCCATAGGCAAAAAAGGGAAAAAAATACCAAGACACTCATCTAAAAATAATAATAATAAAGCCATTATTAAATCACATGGCTAGGAAAGGTTAAAAGTGCTCCTAAGCGTTTCAGCTAGGGGCCTTCATCAAGGAGTATAGCTGATTCTGTGTCTGAGCTGGACCATACACCCATGAAAGGTAAGAGATTTACATACATAGTTCATTTTTAGGCTTGCTTCATACAGAATTTTTTTTAAAGCCCTTAACCAAAAAGTGCCATCTTTGAACTAGAATAAGATAAAGACATACAGTTCCAGGCAGCACTCCTACCTCGGTTTTTCATTTGATAGAATCAGCTCTTTTGGTCAAGTTTGTGCTCACAAACAAGAACATGACTTTGGTTCTGCTTAATTCTCTATAAAGATGTTTTATATAAATACATGTATATATAAAATAGGCAAAATAGAAGATACATAATTTTTTCTGATTATGACATTGTGTATATACAGGTCCTTCTCAAAAAATTAGCATATTGTGATAAAGTTCATTCTTTTCCATAATGTAATGATAAAAATTTAACTTTCATATATTTTAGATTCATTGCACACCAACTGAAATATTTCAGGTCTTTTATTGTTTTAAAACTGATGATTTTGGCATACAGCTCATGAAAACCCAAAATTCCTATCTCAAAAAATTAGCATATTTCATCCGACCAATAAAAGAAAAGTGTTCTTAATATAAAAAAAGTCAACCTTCAAATAATTATGTTCATATTATGCACTCAATACTTGGTTGGGAATCCTTTTGCAGAAATGACTGCTTCAATGCGGCGTGGCATGGAGGCAATCAGCCCGTGGCACTGCTGAGGTGTTATGTTGGCCCAGGATGCTTCGATAGCGGCCTTAAGCTCATCCAGAGTGTTGGGTCTTGCGTCTCTCAACTTCCTCTTCACAATATCCCACAGATTCTCTATGGGGTTCAGGTCAGGAGAGTTGGCAGGCCAACTGAGCACAGTAATACCATGGTCAGTAAACCATTTACCAGTGGTTTTGGCACTGTGAGCAGGTGCCAGGCCGTCTTCATCTCCATAAAGCTTTTCAGCAGATTGAAGCATGAAGTGCTCCAAAATCTCCTGATAGCGAGCTGCATTGACCCTGCCCTTGATGAAACACAGTGGACCAACACTAGCAGCTGACATGGCACCCCAGACCATCACTGACTGTGGGTACTTGACACTGGACTTCAGGCATTTTGGCATTTCCTTCTCCCCAGTCTTCCTCCAGACTCTGGCACCTTGATTTTTCGGAATGACATGCAAAATTTGCTTTCATCCGAAAAAAGTACTTTGGACCACTGAGCAACAGTCCAGTGCTGCTTCTCTGTAGCCCAGGTCAGGCACTTCTGCTGCTGTTTCTGGTTCAAAAGTGGCTTGACCTGGGGAATGCGGCACCTGTAGCACATTTCCTGCACAGGCCTGTGCACGGTGGCTCTGGATGTTTCTACTCCAGACTCAGTCCACTGCTTCCGCAGGTCCCCCAAGGTCTGGAATCGGTCCTTCTCCACAATCTTCCTCAGGGTCACCTCTTCTCGTTGTGCAGCGTTTTCTGCCACACTTTTTCCTTCCCACAGACTTCCCACTGAGGTGCCTTGATACAGCACTCTGGGAACAGCCTATTCGTTCAGAAATTTCTTTCTGTGTCTTACCCTCTTGCTTGAGGGTGTCAATGATGGCCTTCTGGGCAGCAGTCAGGTCGGCAGTCTTACCCATGTTTGCGGTTTTGAGTAATGAACCAGGCTGGGAGTTTTTAAAAGCCTCAGGAATCTTTTGCAGGTGTTTAGAGTTAATTAGTTGATTCAGATGATTAGTTTAATAGCTCGTTTAGAGAACCTTTTCATGATATGCTAATTTTTTGAGATAGGAACTTTGGATTTTCATGAGCTGTATGCCAAAATCATCTGTTTTAAAACAATAAAAGACCTGAAACATTTCAGTTGCTGTGCAATGAATCTAAAATATATGAAAGTTTAATTTTTATCATTACATTATGGAAAATAATGAACTTTATCACAATATGCTAATTTTTTGAGAAGGACCTGTATACAGGATGAAGCTCGAAAAATTATAAACAGTGCAAAAGTTCATTTCTTTCAGTGATTTAACTTAAAAAGTGAAACCAATATATGAGATAGACTTATCACATGCAAAGCGAGATATTTCAAGCCTTTATTTGTTATAATTTTGATTATGGCTCCCAGCTAATGAAAACCCCAAATTCAAAATCTCACAAATTAGAATTTTGTAAAAAGGTTCAATATTTTAGGCTCAAAGTGTCACACTCTAATCAGCTAATTAATCCAAAACACCTCCAAAGGGTTCCTGAACCTTTAAATTGTCTCTCAGTCTGGTTCAGTAGGAATCACAGTCATGGTGAAGACTGCTGACCTGACAGTTGTACAGAAAACCATAATTGACAGAAAGCCTCAAAAGGTAATTGCAAAAGAAGTTGGATGTTCCCAAAGTGCCGTATCAAAGCACATTTATAGAAAGTTATGTGGAAGGAAACGGTGCACAAGCAGCAGGGATGACAGCAGCCTGGAGATTATTTTTTTTAGAAAAAGGCCATTCTAGAGTTTTGGGGACCTTCACAAGGAGTGGACTGAAGCTGGAGTTGGTGCATCAAGAGCCACAAAACACAGACTGATCCTGGACAAGGGCTTCAAATGTCGTATTCCTCTTGTCAAGCCGCTCCTAAACTACAAACGTCAAAAACGTCAGAAGAGTCTTACCTAGGCTAAAGGAAAAAAGAACTGCAGATTTTGCATCTCATTCGGAAACCAAGTTCCCAAAGTCTGGAGGAAGAATAGAGAGCAACACAATCCAGGATGCTTGAAGTCGACCTATGATTGGACTGAGAACTCCTCCTCCTTGCAGGAGTGACAAGACAGCTGAAGAGGGAATAACAACACTAGTACAACCTGCATCTGACGTGTGACACAATCAAACAGTACAATACTTATGAAATGATCTGTGCTGCAGCGTTGTTGTCGTGTTTGCTCATTGTGCACATCCTGCTTTTACTCTGCCTGCTTCACTGCTGCCAGCATTCGTTTACTATCTGTGTAACTCTTTAGGCAAATCGGAATAATGGCAACGCGAAAACGCGCATGTCGAAACCACTTCATTCAATAATTATATTTTCTTGCGGACCAAGTATACACAGATAAAGACTCCCATTCTGGTTTAGATTTGAGCTCTATTATTGCCATGGCTCTATTTAGATGTGCATGTAGTCGCACTGTATGTGTGAGAACCATCTCGGGTCCAGAGAAAGGATGGTTCCTGGGAACTATATGTAATCTACATTAGATAGTGTTGTCGAGGATGATGAGGAGAGGGAGTGTAGGGGGTATTCTCTTGAAGTCCACCGCCATCTCCACCGTCTTGAGTGAGTAATGTGAGTGAGCTCACATTAGAGCTGGAGAATTTGGCCACGGTCCTTCCCACTGATGAGAGACTTTTCCGTTCGTATGACCATCACCTTCCTTCTTTTGCCTGCATGCTCAAGCACCTTGTGTTTCAATCCTGACTTTGGATACATAAATCCTTGAGTATTTCCAGCAAAAATGTAAACATAGCTCCTTAAAACTGCTATTCCAGTCTAGGGCTGGGCGATAGGAAAAAACAATTCATTCCATTTCGAAATATATCACGATATAGAACAAATCACAATTTTTGTTAAAATGTAACATTCCCTGGTACTACTTGAATATATGAGAAGGTTGTTTTTGATTTAAAGATTTATTTTCAAAAGCTGAACATGTCATTGTATGTTTTACAACTGTTGCTGAAAAATTAAAAGTGGTTTGGGCTGGGCGATATTGATTAAAATTTAAATCTTAGATTTTTTTCATGCCAAATTTTTTACATTGATCGATTTTTTTTTATCTCCCTTTCTATTCTTTGAAAGAAAAAACAAATTACAAATTATATATTTTTTTTTACTTGGTTTTATAGTCACCATAGTTCCTGTCCCCAAGAAGCCAAGGATCACTGGACTTAATGTCTACAGACCTGTGGCTCTGACATGTGTGGTCATGAAGTCATTTGAGCGCCTGGTTCTGTCCTATCTCAAGACCCTCACAGCCCCCATCCAGGACCCTCAGCAGTTTGCCTACAGAGCCAACAGGTCTGTAGATGATGCCATCAACATAGCCCCCTCCGTGGGGCTTTGTGGTGCTGTGGCCGTGGGCCCCGGGTCGAACGTGTCGTGGCCTCCCTCCCCTGGTGGATCCCGGTGAACAGCGGTGCCTATTGAGGTCAGTGGGGGAGCTGGCTCCCTGGGAAGACATTTTGTCTCCCAGTCCTTCCCTCCCCATCCCTGGAGACCTCTGTCCACCCGCTCCATCACTTTACTACTCATATAGGGTCTTGGGGCATGGGCACATCACTTGGGTGCGAGGAGGGGCTTCCCTCCTCGCTATCCCGTGGTGTCCTGGGTCCCAATTTTAATATACAACTTAGACACTCCCACTTATAACATTCTCACGCGACACATATGTAGGGACTCTGGGGTGGGCACACTTTTCGGCATCCAGAGGGGGAGCGGTACAATCAGGTTCACCTCTGGTGCCGGCGCCCACTGTTAAACCACATTTAGACACTGAGGGCTCGGGGTGGGGGTTGGGGGATGTGTGGCTGCCTTCCCCACATCCCACCCCTCTGTTTTAAATGCACATTATAACAACACGCATCAACACCATACTCGAGCGGGAGGATGGTGGCTAGGGGTCTTTTCACACCCCTGTTTGCTACGGGCCATCAGGGGTTGGGGTCCGGAGGAGGACAGGCGGTCTGGTCGGGGTCCTGGGCTGTCGGGCTCCTTTGCCACTGTGGGGCCCTTGGCGGTCTGCTTGTCTCCGTCCTAGAAGGTAGGGGGTCCACCTCCCGGGTCCGGGGGCTGGTGGGTCTACTGGGGCATCGGTACCTGGACCTGGGAGCATAAAGTGTGCATGGGGTGTGTGAGTGAGGGTACAGCGTAATTTTTTTGGGTGTCTTGGTGAGTTAGTGAGAATGTATGGGTTTAAGAGGGAGGGAACGTATGACTGTGTCTATATGTCTTTGTCTACCTGTCAGGTTGGATCTTGCCTGGCGCACCTCAGGCCTTACACTTAATGGGGGGCCTATTTCCCCTCCGTCACTCCCCGCCGGTGACGGGTGCCCCTGCCTGCCGGTGCATCGGTGGTCAATCCGGTTCAGACCTGGTGCGTGCCTGGCCGGGCCTGGGGGGGCCGGTGTGTCAGTCGGCCGATGCGCTGAGCCGATATCTTCCTTTGGTTGGTTGGGGCACCTCTTTTAGAGGTGCCAGGTTTGGGATTGTTGGGTGGTGCCTGCTCGGTGGCTCGGCGGGATGCGGATCCGGCGTCTCTGCTCGTTTGATCACCTGTTCTGTGCGCACCATGCATGGCCGGTTCATTGGCGGGTTGGACCGGCCCTGGCCCTCGTTGGATCCCTGGTCTCGGCGCCCTGCGTTGCGCGGGATCAGGACCCGGGAGCTGGTACAACTTGGTGTCCAGATGCTGGCTGAGCCCGGCCTGGGGATGCTGTCCATCCCCTGCGGCTATCGGTGGGGCGCTGGGATGTTGGCGGTGGGGATTGGCCTAGGGTGGAGGCGGCGCGTGGCGGCCGGCCGCGGCCCCTGCAGTGCCGGGGGCCCCTCGTCGGCCGGTCCCTTGTCGGGTCCCTGCTGGGGGGTGGGGTGCCCCTGGGCCCCCGGCTCCCCCGGTCCGTTGCCGGCGGGGCCGGTTGCCGGCGGGGCCGGTTGCCGGCGGGGCCCGTGGGCTCGTCACTGCTGCCCCCCGGGCCCTGCATAGTGGCCGCTGGATGTTCCCCTGGGGTTCTCCTTTGCTCCTCTCTTGGGGGATGCGGTCGGCCCCGCCCGGGTCCGCCTGGGGCTCTGGCGGTCCTTTGGACGTCTTTGCTCCGATCTCCTTCATGTCTGCATCGATTCCTGGGAGACGGCTTGATGTCTGCTCACACCAACTATCGAACACTCTTATGGAGAAACCTTATATGCACCAGCATGCTAACACACACACATAGATGTGGGGTCTCTGGTGTTTAAGGAAATATTCTTGGGTTGAGGTTATCATTACTAGAGCTTGATTAATCGGTACCATGAGTTTTTCTGTGACATTGTTGTTGTATTTTTATATCTATTTTTGTTTGATGTGGTTGTGTAATTCTTAGTTCACAATGTTTGGTTGGTTTTGTCGATGTTCCTTTTTCGTGTTTTGTTTTGTTTATCCCCCTCTCTCTGCCGTCCTGTGGGTATGGAGGCAGACTTCAATGTCTTCCTGTGTTTTCTTTGTTCCCCTTCTTCTCTTGTATTTTCAACTCACCCTCTCTTTTGACTTTTTGTTTCCTACCTCTCTTCTTCATCTTCCTTCTTTCTTCTCCTTAATTTTCCGTCTCCGTGTCCATAACATCAGGAAATAAAAACCCCAACAATTCATAATAAATATTTTTCACACATATATCAAGTGGAGTACTACAGCAAAAGCTGTACTGCTCCGCTTGTGAAAGTAAATCTGTTGGGCTTCTACTTGGTACTCAGACACCAATTCTGAGCTCCACACTGCCAAACAGGACACGTAAAAAACAACAACAAACAAACATAGCTCTTCCCTTCATCCTGCAGCATCTGGACATCCCGGGAACCTACGCTAGGATCCTGTTTGTGGACTTCAGCTCTGCCTTCAACACCATCCTCCCAGACCTTCTCCAAGGCGAGCTATCCCAGATGAACGTGCCTGATCCCATCTGCAGGTGGATCACTGACTTCCTGACGGACAGGAAGCAGCATGTGAGGCTGGGGAAGAATGTCTCTGACTCTCGGACCATCAGCACCGGCTCACCTCAGGGCTGTGTTCTTTCTCCTCTGCTCTTCTCCCTGTACACCAACTGCTGCACCTCCAGCCACAAGTCTGTAAAACTAATTAAGTTTGCAGATGACACCAGCGGAGGCTGAACGTCTGGTGTCCTGGTGCAGCCGCAACAACTTGGTGCTGAACGCCCAGAAGACAGTGGAGATTATTGTGGACTTTAGGAAGCACACAGCCCCACTCCCCCCCATCGTCCTGACTGACACCCCCATCACCACTGTGGACTCATTCCGCTTCCTGGGTACCACCATCACCCAGGACCTCAAGTGGGAGCCCACCATCACCTCCGTCATAAAGAAGGCCCAGCAGAGGATGAACATCCTGAGGCAGCTGAAGAAATTCAACCTGCCAACACGGATGATGATGCAGTTCTACACTGCAATCATGGAGTCCATCCTCACCTCCTCCATCACCGTGTGGTATGCTGGAGCTACCATCAGGGACAAACAGAGACTGGAGCGTGTTGTGTGCTCTGCTGAGAAGGTGATTGGCTGCAGACTCCCATCTCTACATGACCTGTACACCTCCAGGACACTTGGGGGTGCAAGTCGGATCACAGCCGACCCTTCTCACCCTGGACACAGTCTTTTTGACCTGCTCCCCTCGGGCAGGAGGCTCCGGTCCATTCGGACCAGAACCTCTCGCCATAAGAACAGTTTCTTCCCCTCTGCTGTTGGACTCATGAACAATAACCCTAAGACAGATCTCACCACCCGCTCAGTTACATGACCCATATTGTGTTTTTTTTTGCACCTGTCTGATTTGCACCGATCGTTACCTGCACTGATGTATATATCAATCTGTTTAGCATATTATATTTTTATTTTTTTTATTTTTATTTAAGTGTTTGTCTGTTTGTTCTTGTATGTTTGCACAGAGTACCGCAGCAATTTCCTAATGTTGTAAACCTACCCAACATTTGGCAAAAAAAACCCTTTCTGATTCTGATTCTATTTCAATCATTCTTTCTCAGAGTTTACCTAAATTCAAAGTCCAAATAAACACACGCTGTAAAACATACAACATTCTAAAACAAGATGGAAGGCCATGGGCAGGTTTACATTACTTTAAACTATGGAAACCCAAGAGATGCATTGGTGAAAATTTTTCTCGATATTTTTGATATTCCAAAAATTCAACAGGAAATTCGATATACGGATTCAATCGGCATATCGCACAACCCTATTCCAATCCCAGAACTACAAAAAGCCAATGAAGGAATTGAAGCCTAACTATGATTATCAGAGTTGATACAGATTCAGACACCAAACCTTTGTACCCTGAAAGAATCTGATTCATACCAAGGATCATGAAAATAAACTAAAAGAAAGAGTTTGTTGGAAATAGTAGTTACTCTAAGTGGGACGTGTTTGTTGTTAGAGGTTTTGCTCTGAGAAGAAGCAATTTTCTTTCCGAGCTCAGCTTTGCACCAGAAAACACCCCAACATGTCAAGAGTTTTAATCTAATTAATCAGATTGTCTGATCTCCCCACACTGAGCGTTTCTGCTGTATTTTTGAAATAAATTAAAAAGTAAATATGCAACACACAACAAAAAAGAGATCCATTGTCGTAGCTGGTGGAGATAATTAGATTTCTTTAGCAGGTTAAGGCAGTAGCATTCATCTCAGAGAGCCATCTCGGTGACATTTGTCCATGTAATACACAACAACAGCACACACCCAATAATTACAGTCTCTGCTGCAAAGGTCATATGAGTAGCAAGCACAACATTTGTGGTTGACTAGAATTTCTTTGAGTTTGGGTATTTTAGTAACTCCTGGACAATATAACGACTAAAAGAGGTCAGTATAGATAATTACCACAACTTACAAAGATGTGCCTTCTTATCACCTTTCTGTTACAACAACAGAGGTACATCTGGAGTGTGTTGACAACTCTTTGACTGTATGTAATGACTAATTAGTTCTGCATTTGACAGGGACTGGATAAGTAGATATTGAAGGAGTGTGGTTTGTTTTTTTTCAGTCTGAAGAAACTGCCTTCCCCATCTCTGCATCGACTGCTAGAAGATATAAAAAAGTGGAAAGAGCCAAACAGAAAGTGTGAAAGAGACAGAGAGAGATTGATGGCTTTATCCCCAGGAGAACACATTCTTGTGACAATAGTGCAACTAAACAAAAAATACAAACCATTGCCAGTGTACTGTCAGTATATATCTTAACTTTTAAACACAAAATAACATGTTGCTTAGCTGCAAAGCCCATAATTCATACATTCTTCAACAGATAATTTGATAATTAAAGAGTTATCCCATGTTTAACTACTGTTTATGTTGAGGTATTGTGCTGTGAACCTGTTTTACCCTCTTATATATTTATTTTTGATGCAAAGATAACATGAGTAAATACAAAAAACTGTTTTTAAAGATGATTTTACTGATTAAAAGGGCCGTTTAAATCAACCACATTGGATGGTTTGAAGCATGAACAGCCTGTTCACGGTCATCTCAATTGGATTTAGGTCCATACTTAGATTAGATTTCTCCCAAACCTTATTTTTGTTCCTTCTGACCCAATCAGGGAAAATAAAAACGTGCGTAAAAACTGAAAAGATTAAAGTTATATAAGAACATGCATATACTATCAGATGGAGAAAAATACTGATGCTGGTATAAAACTGTAGGTCAATGCCAGAGTGAATACAATCAATGCCATTTTTTGCTCTGTGTCCTTTTTTATTCATGAATACTGACTAACTGAAGCAAATGAGGTCTGCAGAGCTTTAGATTTTGTTATGAGCTATTTTGTGACATCTTGAATGAGTCTTTGATTAATTTTGAGTAATTTTAGCTACTCCTGAGAAGATTCACCCATTTTTGTGACTTAAGTCATTCTCACACCTAATTGTCCAGTAGACTCTGTGCGATTCGCTAATTATATTTTTAGCTGCTGCAGTTCGCTTCCAGACTTCACTTTGTCAAATGAACCGCCACTTTTGAGCAACATATACCATTACCTCCTTGCCTGTGGTGGCGCTGCACCAAGAACCACTGAAAACAGAGAGACTTCCTGTTCCATGAAATTGTAACAATCATGGAGTTGCATCAGATTTGAGAGGTTTTAGGATTGCTTTGTTGTCTTTGGTAAATGTTTCAGACAAATGCGTTGCATCAATGAGCTCAGCATGAGCAGAGAGGGAGGCAGAGTTGTTTTTGCACGATTGTTTTGGTTGTACTTACCCAGAATGCCCTCCGCTATAGTCCGCTTCCTGCTTCTTTTTTGGGAGCGTCCCCCGCCTAGCTTGGCATTCACACATACAGTCGAATTGCGCAAGAGTTCAATTCAACCGTACCGAGACCTAAGTTTATAAGCGGACCAAAGTTCCCTTTTTTTGGTCCGCATCAAAGTTTGATTGCGATATGTTCACACCTTCCCCATATGAACCAGACTTTCTGTGCAAACAAATTAGACTTTGATTAAAACGGACTAAACAGGGCTGGTGTGAATGCACCCTTAGTCCAAGTCCATATCCGGTAGATCATTGTTCTGCTGCATGACCTAAGTAACTAATGGTTAGAAATTCTCCAGGATTTTGTGGGAGAATTCAATATTTCATAAATTATAAAGCAAGTCGTCCAAGTCCTGAAGCATCCCTAGATCATCATAATACCACCACTGTTGACTTCAAAATGCTAGTAAGTACCAGATCTGAGAGGACAACACACCTGCTAAGAAGCTCCTTTTGTCTCATCAGTCCACAGAATATTTTCCTAAAAGTCTAGGGGATCATCAAGATATTTTCTGGGAAATGTAAGACGGACCTTTTTGTTCTTGGTCAGCAGTGGTTCTGGTCTTAAATCTCTGACTATAACTGAGGCAAGTGAGGTCTGCAGAGCTTTAGATGTTCTAGGTTCTTTTGTGACCTCCTGAATGAGTCGTTGATGCACTCTTGGAGTAATTTTGGTAGGCCGATCACTCCTGGGATGGTTCTCAACTGTTCCATGTTTTCTTTACTTTGGGATAGTGTCTCTCACTGCAGCTTTTATGACTCCTAAACCCTTAGAAATCTCTTGGTAAACATTTCCAGACTGATGTTCAGGAATTTGATTGTCATTGCTTGAATTTCCTTTGATCGGGACATGTGTTGCTTTTTGAGCCTTTTGGTTTAGCCTACTTCATGTCCTCAAACAGGTTCCACATTGGTAGCAGTGTGGGTGGAGGGTCTGTTTGGATAGCTTTTTCCTCTAACTAAGTTTAATCATTCTTCGAGAACTAATTTTTTTCATATAAAAAATGTGTTTGACAACCAGAAAAATGAAATATGAGGAAATCTTTTTCACAGTATAGTGTTAAGTGAGTTTGATATATTTTACAGAAAACTCTGACTGGTAGCTTTCACTTCAATGAGGAAGATTTATTTTCAGGTGTTTATCCCACAGATAACTATTCTGGCCTGATCTATTCAGGTCTAATGTTGTATTTAATTAAAATTCGCTGCACTTTAAGAGTCCAAACAAGTTTATCACCAGATCTTATCAAATAATTATCTCCATGTAAACGCACTGCATTACTTATAGGCTTTAAATCCAACATTTGATATCAATATTTATACACACAACCATCTTAGATGTCTGATTTTAACAGAATGTTGATTTTTTTTTTTTGCTTCCAACCAGCAACACTTGACCTCATTTATATGACCAAAAGGCACATAAATAAGATTAAACTGCATTATAAGCATGAAAAACAACAAAATTAACCCACAAATGCAGCTCTTGCTATTCACATTACTAAACTCAGAGAAACACCCTGCAGAGACACAATATTATTAGGTAAACAAAGCTTTAAAACACTGAGTAGAGGCAACAGAGACCGCTCTCACCTAAACAGTGACCCATCCTTCAGCTTACTAATGCAAAGCTCGTTTTCTATTTGATTTCATAACCCCCCGTGTCTTTACATGTATATATACTGCTGCCTTGGCTGGCTCTGGATTCACAAGTTTCTTAGGCTAGTGTGTAATTTACATTTAAATGAAACTCTCTGGCCATATAATGCACCAGCAGAATGCATCTCTTTAATTCTTCAATTTTGTTTTCAAATGAGTCTCACTTTATTCAGCGAGATCCTCCATTAAACAAGATATCAACGTCTCTGGTTTTGTGTTTTTGAGCCTTACATGTTCTAATGGGATTGCGGGGATACATTACAAAAGAGTTAAATGTTTTATCAATATACTTTTATATTAAAAACTCACAAGGCAGGATACACAAAGAAATGGCAGATGAGAAACCCCTTAGGGACTAAACCTAAAAGATGGATCATCTGTACAACTTCACCATCAGGCGGTCTCTAACCTCAGCTCATAATGTAGATAAAGCAGTGCATCTGCCTGCTTCCATGAAAGCAAGATAATACGGCTCATCATTCACGGTTTGGATCATTCGGCCTCTTAGTGTTTTATGGGAGGCTGCAGAGCATGACCTGTGTGAAGATATGTAGGATTTACTTGGGGAAACCAGAGAATGCCTGTGTCCAAGTGGTGAAAGATAACCAACCTGGAAAACAAAGGCATCCCTTGCTATTAGGTATAAAACACAGATAATAGTGGCTGTGGGTAAGAAAATAGATTAGATTTAGTGAATGGATCATCTGACTCCCACTTTTTCCACTTTATGGGTTTTCATCATAAAAACATCTCTAAACATGGAGACAGTTGGGTATTAACGCAAACATCTGCAACTTGTTTAATCAAGGTCAATTTGTCCCAACTAGTTTGATAGAGTCAGACTAAATTTTGCTTCTTCGTGACCTTGATGATTCAGTCAGTCGAGGAATTGTTTCAAGAAGTCCACCTCGAATATTTTAGTTGACAGGGAAAAATCCTCTATGTTTCCCTTAACCACTAAGACTGTGCTTTTTCTGTTTAAAACCGGTTGAGCAGGAAGTAGTTGTTCTTTCTGTTTCAGTTCTTGTCCAAAAGACAGTAGAACACCTTATGGACATCAATATGGATCTTAAAAGGTCTGCATTATGATTACAGCCCTGTCCACACTAACTTATTAAGAGAAATAAACTCAGTTATGTGATATCGACAGACCCAACAGTCTTCAAGATCTCCAACAATGTTCAAAAAGTTTGGTTTGGAATCATCACACAGTTGCAATCTCTTTAAAGGAGCATGGGGCAGAATGAAGAAACGAAACTCACGAGCGACGCGGCCGGCGCTGCAAGTAACTGCAGCCAGCCGCACGGGAGCGCGCACAAACGCTTCACTAAAAAAAACATACCTCTTCACAGTGACATATTTCTTTTTCTTAGTGCCACATTTTAGTGGGCTGTGAGTCGTCCTTGGTCGTTTCCCAATTGCAGAAGAATCCATTCTCACAATTGAATCAATTGAGGTCTGCGACCATTTTTCTTCCTCTTTTAAAGCTGTCGAAAACGCGCAAGACGTGTCAATTGACGTCACATCCGTAGGACAGCGCGGGAAATTCGGGCCCAGAACTGCAGCACATTTTGCAGCACACAACCAGTTTAAGAAAATGGAGCGATACGTGGGCGGGCTCATTCTTTTTGGTTTATAACGCTTCATCACCCAACAGCATTAAAAAACTGGACATGGATGTTTATTTTATTTACAAATCCTGCCCCCTGTTCCTTTCAAGCAACACTAAGTAAGTTTTGCTCTCGGGGTCCCCCTACAGTTGGGAAAAAGGTATTGTTTTCTACTATTGTCGTAAAATCTGTTATGGTTACACCAGGGGATTCACGTGCATTGACAAGCGATACCATCTAACGTTACAGATTTTCACGTCTTGGGCAGCCTCAAATGTCTTCATCCTAGGTACATTTTCTATATTTCAGCATGTCATATGTACAGCGGCGTAGAGCTGTCAGCCATATAATAAAGAAATTAGACCGTATCACGTTATAACGTGATAGTTTCATGTTTTTACAATAAATTATCATGTTATAACTTGATACGGTCTAATTTCTTTATTATATGGCTGACAGCACTATCTGTGCTACCTCCTCAGAATGTCCTACCGTAGCGCGCATCTGTCAGTGCTACCCCTCGAAAATTATGTTTACATGCCGAAAACAACAACTGTTAGCTTTGATGTTAAACATAATCATCGGAAAATATTTTTCAAGTGACGGGATTGAAGTGGCAGTTTAGCAGTAATGCCTAACATAGCAAAAATTTATGAACAACAAAAACCTTGATCAGAATATCCTACCTGTTAAATAGGTCTATAGATGAATAGCACACTCTGGAAATCTGTTAGTTTGTAAAGCAGCTAATGAATATATACCAAGCCAGTAAGACGTAGAGCAGATAGCAGTATTATTACTCCAAAATATTAAAATGTAGTATGATTATAAGCACAAATAGCCCGCAAAATACACCGCATTTTTTCTATGACTAATTAATGGGACTTGTTGTATGCAGGATAACGATATGGGCTGTCATGTAAACTTGAAACAAGTAGCTTAAGGAAAGCCTTAAAATATTTTGAATAAAAATTAGCCAGTAATAAAATAATTTGAATAAAACTCACAGTAAACTTCAAAGAAATAAAAGAGACGAAATGGAACTTTCAGGTAGGAATTCTCGATGACAGATTTGCTGAGTAAGCGAATTGTGACGTAACATCGAAATGTGCATGCGCACTGCTACAGGGTAGCACGGATTGAGGGGTAGCACAGAACACCGGCGTACATATGAATACAATTTCGACTCCGTCATGATGACAATTGTTCAGGCGACCTGCTGCTAGGTATCTTCCATTTATATGTACCGACCGAGTATTCTCCACCCAGAGAGCCTTGCAGGACGCTGCACCTACCGGCTTTTGTGAAGCCTGCCGTAATGCAAGTCGCATTTGTAGTCTCATTTGAACTACAAAACCGCTACCCGACGACCCAAAGTTACATAGTGTTGTTATGGCCGATAGAGGGCCGCAAAGCCTGTTATGAGTTGATCAATCTTCACTTCCTGCTCTCCGCGAGGACGGACGCTTTTCTCTTTCCCTCCCTACTGTTGTCTACTTCTGCATTCTTTTGTCTTGTCAACTATTTTTGGAGCCTCTCTTTGTATTCTCCTCCGAAAAGAACAACTATGGTTCTGGATCTGGTTCTGATCAGCTGGTCTCTTAATACAATTAATCAAAAAAAAATTTCCGGAGAACGGCTAAAAGGGAGAGCAGAGTTGCTCCGATGGAACATCGTGGAGGATCTTGTGTCTCTTGCTTTTGACCATCGAGGACGTTGGAAACATTTATATAATAGGATTCATGATAACCGGATATCTGCTGATTATCGCAGGTGGATTTTCTGAGGTATCGTAAACTTCAAGCTTAAAGGCAGTAATTGGCAGGCTGCCTGGGCTACAGGAAGGTTGCTGTGCTGTTAACACTCAGACTATTTGTGATGTGCGAGCAAAATTGGACTCGTTTCGCTGCATGGGTAATAACTTGGAGAAGTTCTCAGCCGGCTGGAAGGTAATCTGTCCCACGATTTGGCCATTTGGACTGAACTCGGACCACTGACAGACTCTAAGGCAAGAGAAAAAGTGATCTTCGCCTGTCTCTAAAACAACTTCTTATCTACTGGAATTTGACTCCCTGGTCTTGGTAGACCAAACAAAAACTCCCTTGGATGTGTGTGCAAAAGGACGCTCCATCCTGCCCCACTCCCCCATCCCCCACATGAGCCTGTGAGCTCCCCGACTCAGCCTCAAGGTTGTATATTACATCACAGGCGACAGACTCTGGGATTGAACTGAGAGGAGTTTCATTGTCTCACATTAATGCACACATACATGTACGCACGCTCACGCCACAGCTACAGACATGCACGCAGTCCTGGATTTCAACATGCTCGCGGTACCCCAAGACTCCTGCCCACTCGTTGGACAGGGTAATGATGGGCGCGTGCTTTGGATGACCGCGAGCCCCCCCACTCCCCCACCCCCTTCTCTTTTCTTATGAACCACTGACACGAGTTTGTAAACAATATTTTAAAGGTAAATAAACTCTTTAGTGTTGCTTTAAACAGGTTCCTTTAAGCGGTTTTTGAAAGTATATTAAAAAGCATTTCATCAACATCCCTCACATTTCTTTTAGTTATCAAATACTTCACAGGTTCATTTATACTTTAGAAACACTCAACGATCTCCTGGTAAACAGCTAATCTGAAACTACGCGCAATTTCAAGATGTGTGCGCCTCTCCTCAGCTGAGATCTCTACTCTAGGTGGGAGCCCAGCACATAAAGGTAACTTTGTCCCAAGGCATCTGAGGTTAACTCTGGATTTGGTAGAGTGTTCGTCCCAGCTGCTTGATGAGCTTCGCTGCAGCCGAAATGCTTCTTATGCTTTCCACAATCCTGTCAAAGAAGTTTCGCTGATACTTATCAATGCCAAAAAAACTGAAACTTCATATATCTGCACAACAGCGCTGCAGACACCCGATGCTCAGCACCTTTTCTCCTTTGTAGCCACTTACCTCTTCAATGATGGTTGATCATAAAAACAGCGATCGGAGAGTTTAAAACTCTTGCAACATGGAAAGTAGAAGAGCCTCTATGACCTTCCTTAGTTATGAAGCCATACGAAAAAGTGTTTGGAAGTATTTTAGCCATTAGACAGGTGAGCAAAAACGGTCAAAAGATATTGATGAGCCCTAATGGAAGCTGAAAGGCTGTCCAGTAGTACAAACCTGGTGAAACATCTTAAAGACAAACACGCTAATGTTTATGAGACATTTCAAAAAGTCAGTAAAGCTCCCATTACAACTGTACAACTGGAGGATATAAAATTATACACTTCAGATGCAGAGTTTTACTAATGTTTGATCATCTTTCTCCCGTCTGACGGGCTTAATCTCAGAAGAAAACAAGCTGAAAGCAGTCCAGCTTTTAATGGTTAGGTGTGGACACAGCATCTAAATATTAAGACATACAAAAGAAGATAAATCATACTCTCAAGATACAAAAATGTTACATTTAGCGTAAAAAGAGAAATAATCTCCCACCTCCAAGGCAGATTTGAATGAGTCTAATGAGCTCCTCTTTGCATCAGTTAACTCAGCTAAAATCCCTCCCTTCTTGGTGTTTTAATGTAGAGCAATGCAAATAGAAGCGTGCGAATTACCAGTGGTCTGAAGGGGAAACTTGAGTAAATTAACTGCACTCGCAGCATGATTTACAATTAAACTTGGTGAAAATGCTTGAAGATTACCTTTTCTTTCCCATCTAATCAGTTTGAATTTGAAAACTCTTAGTCTCAGAGGAAATCTCAATGAGTGGCAAGTGTGGTATGTTTATTGTTGGATGTCATGCTGTGTTCACATTGAACATAATTCTTTTTACAGCTCCAGTAAGAAGAGGACAGTAACCTAAATCTTTTTCAGCCAAAGCCACATGTGTAATTCTGCCTTTTGTAGAAAACGGCTTGACTAAGATTTTCTCTGTTGCTATGCCTAGATACCAGATCCCCCCATATATTTACATATTTAAGAGAAACCAGTGAGATTAACATCATGTCCGTGATGGGAACGTGACTCCAAGTTAATTTGCAGAGAATCTGACGATTTGCGAATTTGTTTGTAGCATATATATAAAATATTCTAAACAAATGTAGCTTGGGAAGCTGGAATATCTAGGTGCAAAGCTACTGGACTCCCTATTGGCTGGTATTTGCAAAGCAGTCAATCCTGGACCCCCATTTATTTTCCCTTGGTGCTGATCGGCTGTACCCGCAAGACCGTAAACATTAGCTTCTGCTGTAGTGCTGTTATAAGTGTTTTTCAACGAAGTCTCAGGTAAATGCGGATTTCAGCTAGGGGTACTATCTTGGGTGCCTCAAGATTTCAATTTGGGTGCTATGATTCGATTACAAAACAATTATATTTGTTGCATATTTTTTCACACATCCCTAATTTCAGCAATTACGGGGCGGCTTGGTCCCTAACCTCAGCGAATACTGGGGGTCCACTGTAAAAATAAATAAAAATAAAAATAAATTTATGAAACAAATGAAGTTCTGTTACATCACATTATAAGTTAAATTAAGCATTTTTGAGAAATACTTTGGTTAATAACTTGTCTGTTTAGTTTATGTTTCTAAAATGTACCATCAATTTGCCCCTTCTTAATTTCACATCCGATACTGCCTCACTTACTTAGAGAAAAGTAATCATGTTTGGGAGGATGCCAATGATTTTATTTTTAATAGAATTAATTTTATTTATGAAGAATCCTACAAAATCATCACTGCTAAGAGCTGGGGGAATAGTTGGCTCAACAGAGCTATGACTCTGTGTAAGCTTGGCCGCTGTACTAAAAAGAAACCAAGGATTGTTGTTATTCGCCTCTATTACTGATAAAGAATATGCTGTTCTAGCTTGTCAAAGGGTCTTTTTATACAGCAGCAGACTATTTTGCCAGGTTAAAAAGGAATCCTCTATGTGTGTAGAGTGCCATTTTCTCTCCAATTTCCTAGTATTCTTCTTTAAAGCTGCAGTAGGTAACTAGAATAAAAGTCACTTTTTGTGATATTTCCTAAAACTGTCCATATGTCCTGAAAGTAGAAAATGAGATTTGTAATCGTTTAAAAAAAGCAGCTCAATTGGTCACGCCTACAGCTCCTACTGCGATTTGCAAGAACCCACCGCGCCCAATAGAAAACAGCCAATCAGAGCCAGAGCAGCGTCTGATGGAGTCTCTGACATCTGTCTATCACTCCTCACACACACACCGCGATTCGCCCCTCGCTCCGCTACGCAATCGGCTGCCCGTACCGCCGCTGCCAACAACAGCATATACGGCTAAGATAACAAAAAAGATGATGACCGAGGAGGACAAAAAAGCTAAGAAGAAAGAAGTTGACCGAGCCCGAGATAAAACGAGGGTAAATATTGGCGTAGCCTTTGAGATGTGGAGGGAGCTACAGGACCTGAAAGCGTTTAAAACAGATTCCGAGTTGGCAATGTTTCTGCTTGACAGGAAATTACCCTTGCTTGATTAATATTTGTTTTGTTTTTTTGGTGGTGGTATTACAGTAAACCTCCGCAGCGCGTGTGATCATCTGTGCATTCACAGCGAATGTTGTCATATGTGGTGTACTGTTCGGAAATAGGAAAGTTTTTTTTTATAATTCGCGTCAGCTGATTATTTTTGGCAGTTGTTACGCCAGTAGCGTAGCGGAAGGAGGGAGGAGGGCATTGGAGGCAGGGCTTGAGTGCATCGGAGAGGGAGGGGGAGTGAAGTGAAGCTTGTTTGGGTTTAAATTTTCAAGCAGAGTCTGCTCTCCTCTCTGAGTTACCTACTGCAGCTCTGCATTAAACCAGAGAGTCAATCTCCTATGGCTAATTACTTTCTTTTTTTTAGGCGGCTACACAAGCTAATACCAAACGCAATGAGGAAGTAAAGCTATGAACCCTTGGTTCATAGAGCGTTCTGAAGGGTTAGAGATGGAATTGCTGCCCTCCACTGTGTTACTCTGAGACACTGAGAAAAGTAAGAATGGAACGGATTCTTTAAAACTTCTAAAAGCCTTGTCTGATAAAGCTCTACTGCAATGACATTTTCTTTCAGGTTTAGGATCAGGAAAAATAAATTCAAAAGGTATAAAAAAATAGTCAGACAGAACCGGGTTATCTGGGAGGGTTGATATTTCCTCACACTCAATGCTGTAGGTCAGTACAAGGTCCAAACTGTGTTGACCTGGGTGGATGGGTCCCTGTACTTTTTGAGTAAAGCCAAGTAAGTCTCAGATAGCATTAAAGACTGCATTTAGGCTTTCAATGTCAACATGAATGCTTCGATTGTGAGCAAAAATGTGCATTCTCGATTCTGGCAGGAGGTAAAGCAGAGCTATTTTCATTCCATTTAGAGTCATAAGCTCATATTTTATTTTAAAAAATCAACACGATCAAATAAGCAATAAATTTGCAATTAGTGGAAATCGGGTACAAAATAAAAATTATCTTTTAAACTACCAGTGATATTTAAGAACCTTTAAAAATGTATTAATTTTACTACTAAAGGAATTAAACTGACACTGGCTGATTACATGAGCATGAAGTGGTTTGTTTAGAGATATGAAATGCAAATTAGTTTGGGACAAAATGAGACAAAGAAAAGGCAAAAAGCAAAATGAATAGTTTAGTTTTTGTTCACTTTCGTGGAAAGTTTGTTTACGCTTTTTAATTTTTTGGATGAAATGTTTTTTGGTTTTCTTATGTTTGTGAAATTATCTCTAGCAATATTAGAATACTTAGCGTGGGAGCAAGTTACAGAGTGAAAATCCTTTTATGAGAACACATTATTTCTGCTGCTTATCGCGCTGCTATTTCACATTAGAGAAGGCAGTCTGAGGTGTGAGGCAGTGCTGCTCTTTGATTGTAAATGTGTTTCTTATAGTTCATTAATCACCAGATTCCAAATATTTCCCTCATCCCGCCAAACTTCTATCAAGCTGCTTGTAATGAACTGCATATCTGTGGCACTGGCCTCCTTTGTCATGCCAAGAGAGGAGATCTTTTCTTTATCTTCTACATTCCTAAAATAAATTACTCAATGGAAGTAAAAGACAAGCAAATGTGCAGAGATTCCTTGTGTTTGTCCAGAGTGTGCAGTTTGTAATGGCTTTGTTTGGCAGCAATCTTTCTGACTTCACTGGGAAAACTAAAAATCCTTTCCCTCGCTCCAAAGTTAAACAAGTGTGGTGTTTGTTTCTATAATTTATGTTGTGTTTGCCGTGTCAAACGTGTACACACAGATAAACAAATAGAGCCCAACTCGGGCCAAGCTTAAGCACTCAGTTTTATTCATTTTCCATCCCTGCTAAGTGAAACTCAAAGCAATTTTGTCAGATGAAACCAGAGAATCTACAAAGACTCTGTTTTATTAATTATAAATAAATTCTTCCCATTTAGTGTCAGTCATGCTTTCTTTTTAAAATGATGGGCAATGACTGACACTGAGTGCTGGTGACTGTGACGCTACCGCTAACTGATGTGTAAGCAAGAGATTCACATCTGAAAAAGTGTTTTGATCTCTGTGACAGTCTCTGAGTTCAGACACACGAATAAAAGACAATTAGTTTTATTTATGGTGAACAGAATATGATTGGCATCATAGTGAATACATGCAAATGTAATGTTCCCAAAATTTCCAAGTAAGTCACTTAGGATTAGAGTTAAAATGTACCTCACCGTTTTAACTACCAGTAGTTTGTGTTAAGTCATTAGGGAGTTTTGGACTGTCTCCAAGAACAGTAAATGAGGCAGTATCGGAAAGAACTGTAGAACCTCAGTTGTGCTTAGGCTGTTTTGATTCAGTCGAGCCTTCGGAATTATCAAAAATATTAGCCTCATCTAAACCTTCAACTTGTATGTTGGACCCAATTCCAACCAAATTATTTAAAGAAGTGTTCCATTTGGTTCCTGGCCCCATTTTGGATATGATGAATCTATCCTTAGTAAACGGATACGTACCACAGGAATTTAAAGTAGCCGTGATTAAACCTTTACTCAAGAAACTTTCCCTTGATCAAGATGACTTAGTGAATTACAGACCTATATCTAACCTTCCTTTCTTATCCAAAGTCCTTGAGAAAATTGTTGCTAATCAAGTCTGTGAGCATCTAAACAGTAACGAGCTGTTTGAAGACTTTCAGTCAGGTTTTAGAGCTCATCATAGCACTGAAACAGCACTGGTGAAGGTTACTAATGATATTCTCATGGCCTCAGATAATGGACTTGTGTCTGTTCTGGTTTTGTTAGATCTCAGTGCTGCTTTTGACACAGTCGGTCATAATATTCTCTTAGAAAGGGTTGAACATGTTGCAGGGATCAAAGGAACAGCACTAGGCTGGTTTAAATCATATTTGTCTGACAGATTCCAGTTTGTTCATCTAAATGATAAATCTTCTTCACTCTCAAGGGTTACTTGTGGAGTTCCACAGGGTTTTGTGCTTGGACCAATTCTGTTCACCATATATATGCTTCCAATTGGTAGATTCATTAGACAGCATGGGATAAATTTCCACAGCTATGCAGATGATACACAACTATATTTATCCATAAATCCTGATGGACCCAGTCAGTTAGGTAGATTACAGGCATGTCTGGAAGACATAAAAACATGGATGACCCTAAACTTTTTGCTTTTAAATTCTGACAAAACAGAAGTTGCTGTCTTTGGACCAGAAGTTCTAAAAAAGAAACTGATTAGTCAATCACTTCATCTGGATGGCATTAAATTGGCCCCCAGTAATAATGTCAAGAACCTCGGCGTTATTTTTGACCGAGACTCGACATTTAAATCCCATATTAAACAGGTTTCTAGGATTTCTTTCTTTCACCTCCGGAATATAACTAAAATTAGAAACATCCTGTCCAGAAGTGATGCTGAGAAACTAGTCCATGCATTTGTTACCTCAAGGCTGGACTACTGTAATTCTTTACTATCAGGTAGTCCACAAAATGCCATTAAAAGCCTTCAGTTGATCCAAAATGCGGCAGCAAGAGTTCTGATGAATATTAAAAAGAGAGATCACATTTCTCCTGTTTTAGCTTCCCTTCATTGGCTCCCTGTTAAATCCAGAATAGAATCTAAGATCCTTCTTCTTACATATAAAGCCCTTAATAATCAAGCTCCATCATACATCAGAGATCTAATTGTTCCATATGTTCCTAACAGAGCCCTTCGCTCTCAGACTGCAGGTTTACTTGTAGTTCCTAGGATTTCTAAAAGTAGAATGGGAGGCAGATCTTTTAGTTATCAGGCTCCTCTCCTGTGGAACCAGCTCCCAGCTTTAGTCCGTGAGAAAGACACTCTGTTTACTTTTAAGGCCAGGCTTAAAACTTTCCTTTTTGATAAAGCTTAAAGTGAGAGTGGCTAAGGTCATCCTGAGCTATCTCTGTAGTTATGCTGCTATAGGCTTAGACTGCTGGAGGACAGATTTACCAATTTTCTTCACTCTGCTACTTCCTTTTCTCCTACGACTCTCCAGTTGTATTACAGTACATTCTGTTATTTCGACTGTTAACTTTGTTTTCTCTCAGTGTTTTTCTCTCCATAGAAGATATACCTGATCTGGTATCCTGCTTGGCTGCAATGCCCTGTTGGACGGGAGGCATCGACTGGGATGATCCTCCCAGTAACTGAACATCCACTGTGTCCTGTTATCAACTTTTTACTTTCTGTAACATAGAAAGTTATCTTATATCAGATCTTCTGTTCCTTCTGTGTTTCTGCTCTGTCTTCTCAAACCCCCAGACGGTCGTGGCAGATGGCCGCTCCTACTGAGCCTGGTTCTGTTGGAGGTTTCTTCCTGTTAAAGGGGAGTTTTTCCTCTCCACAGTCGCTACATGCTTGCTCAGTATGAGGGATTGCTGAAGGATTGCTGTGGTTGGAAAGTCTGCATCAACGGGGCCCAACCTCACGCCAATGACTGACGCAATCTGCTGGGATTCCTTAAATAGGAAACTTTTTAACTGATTGGAATGTTTGTATAAATGTATTGAAATGACTTCTTGTTAAGTGCCTTGAGATGACATCTGTTGTGAATTGGCGCTATATAAATAAACTGAATTGAATTGAACAGAACAGTTCACTCTAGAAAAAATTTTACATGTTAAGTTTTTATTAATGTTCTTTTAAGGCATCTAAGGTTTTTGGTGTGACCAAAATTTTGAACATCATGACATACAAAAAGATACAGTATTATTTGTGCATTTAAAAGCAGAGCTAATTAATTTTAGAACCTGGTAAAGGCAAAACTACTCTCATAGTAAAGCACTAGAACTGAATGTAAGGAAGTCTGAGATTTAGGCCTATAGCGATGCCTCTACGACTCGGTTCTAAAAAATCGCTGACATCAAATCCGGTAGTCGACGCACCACGCCCACTCGCCAAACGCACCTGAGTGACCAAAACAAAGCAGCATGGAGAACGAAACTCCGTCTCCAACAACCTCTCAGGCTCAGCAGCCTGCACTCCCAAGCTCTACATGTCACCAGAACGCAACCCGGCTGCCGCTGCCCTACCTTAACGAAGTGGCAATACTTTAAACGCAGCTATAAGCGACAAGGTATAGTTATTTGTGATATGCCAGCTCCATCTTTCCAAGATGGAGCTGGCATATCACACCAGCACAACTTCTATGTGGGAACATCTGAAGCGGAGGCATCCCATTGTTACTCGTGACTCCGGAGAACAGAAGTAATAATGTTACTATCGCCAATGTTTGCTTAACTAATTGCACGTTTGTGTAACGTTAGTAGTGTATTGTATTGTGTAACGTGTGCTTGAGCTCTGCGCACTTCGGTGGTGCGAGGTAACTGTGTTTGGTTTCTGCTAGTAGCTAGTGACTGAACTGCTAGCATATAATGCTAGCATGAATGGTAACGGTGGCTAATTTACAGCTAACAGAACACGGCTATCTAGCCACAAGCGTCGGCGTACGGCCAATTGGCATCACTAAAGTGACGAGCTGCTATTTTATAAAATAATCGCCTGAATAATCATTTTAAAAGTAATTGTTGACCCCCAGTCCTACTGAGATTACTCACGTACATTATTGCTGTGATGTGTATGCTAAAGTAGCAAAATAAGTCAATTTTATTTACTTTCTAAGGCAAATCTCTTCTTTTTGAAAGAAAACACATTTCACATAAATAAAAAAAATAAATAAATAATGAAAAATAAAATCAATATTTCACTGCTTTCACGAAGTCTTTAACCTTGTTTTAAATGTTTGCTCACTTAATCCCTCAGTTAACCCCTTTTTACAGTCATGAGTAAAGAAGGACATCCAAATTCAGCCTGTGTGTTTTTTCTAACGTATTTAGAAATACTGACATTTGATATTAATTTCAACAATACTGAGAAGCTATAGCAAAATTAACAGTAAAAACGAGGGACGCAAAACATTGTGAATGGCTGGTGTGAATGGCATCTTTTCACATATTTGTATCAGTCCGATGTTAACAACGGATGTTTACATCCATCTTGATGCCATTTGTGGTTCAGGAAGGGCAGGATGGTGGTCCTATGGTATTCGTTTGGTCATGAGTAGAGCTGCAGCTATTGATTATTTTAGTAATAGACTGACCTAGCAATTATTCACAGTACAGTGGATGGTTTAAGATGTTGCAACATTGAAGATGCTACTTCAGTTTTGCAATAAACGTACTCTACTGTGATTTTCTCTCGGTTTAGCTTGTAGGGGTCCCATAATTTTGCCAATTGTTTTTTGTTTCAGTCGTGGTGTTTGACGCTCCTCAATGTGTTCATTTCTGTTGGACATCCTTTAACGTTTTAGATATGTTGGTAGCATAAGCTGAGTGATTCGGTTGTGTAACTGAAATAACAGACAGAACGTCACAATAAGCGAGGCCATTGTGTAAAGGAAATTACTATCTGGGCGGATGCGTGGTATTGTAATATTACATTTAATAAATACTCTAGTATTTTTAGTACACAAATTTCTCAAATCATTTCAGTACTAGTCATATGACAGTGAGGGTGTCAGCGTTGTTGTCATTTTATTCATGGTGCTTAAAGGGTAGGGAAATATCTAAAACATATATAATATTGGTAAATATTGATTGGCTATTACAGCAATATCAACATCGGATATCATCCCAAATTTTTATATTGGTGCATTCCTGACACACCATAAAATAAACATTATCCTTTGGCTCACAGTTCAAATGATTCGATTTCAGGTCCAGAAGCTACTTATAAACTGAGGTTTTGCAGTAAAAGAAGTTACCACGATACACAAATATTAGCAAAAACCTTAATGTGTCTTCTTCACTCTGCAGTAAATGCTAAAGCTTACATAACCTGAACTAGGGCTGGACAATGTCTTGAGTTTAAAAAAAATATTGCCATTTTTTCATATACAAGAATGACCCAATATATTTATACCTATATAAATAGACCAGTTCATTTTCTGCCCTTCCGCCCTTCCGTCTGTCTCTCACGTTACTTGCGTCTATTGCAATCATTTTGCAAACTCCCCTCTTGAATTTTCAGAACCCTTAACAACGTGCAGAAAGGAAGAAGCTTGCTTGTACTGCGTTCGAAATGAATAGTGAGTTCAATGACTGAGGACATTTAAAAGTTAAAACAAAAAAATGAAAATAATACCACAACCCATAAACTTCTGTTTAATGGCAGTTGGCAAGCAACGTTCGATGCATACTAAACAAGCCCTACTTATTTTTTTTACAAAGTACTGAAAAAAAGAAACACTATATTGTCTATTAATTTTGTCTTCTTAGCCCCTCAGAATCAAGCTTCTGGGCTGAATTTCAACACCAGTTCACCCTTGCCCAAAACAATAATTTTTAATAGCAAAGCTATAACTATTTTGGTCCAGAAGAATAAAACATTATTTCATTCATATATGCCGATACTTTTTTTTTGACACTGTTTCTAATGTACATCTACAGCTGTATGTCAATAAAAGTGCCTGTGTGACATTTGAAACATGTAGCTTAGATTCTTAATTGTTTTTTTGTCAATACTTTTTGCAAAGAAAAATATCTAACCTAACCTGAACCTTTGTAACATTATTCCTAACCAATGACAAGCCCAGTGATTTTGAAAGTGTTGCCAAACAGACCAAAGATGATAAATGTCTGGTCCCAAATCAATTTTGGTCACAAACTTCAAAACGTCCAATAAATTTAAAAAAGTAAAATGTCCACAACCACTTATGTTGGGAATATTGTTTGTTTTTTTACCCTAAAAGAAGACCGTTTATCTTTTAGTAAAAATCTAATGAAATGAGACTCAAATTTTGAGACTAGATTAAACAATCTTAAACCCACCTTGCAACTACAGCCTGACGAGCAAATGGGGTGATGCGAGTTAAATGTCTCGATAAGTTTGTGAGTCTGTGATGGAGAAGAAAAAATTTGTTTAAAAAGTTATCTGTCAATCCTGTGAGCCAGTCACGCTCAGCTCCATGTTTGCTGGAGGGAAAATAAAACTGACACAGGTGTCAGCTTCACTCATCTTCCTCAGGATTTTAGACAGTAAATGAAATTCCTCATTTACTGCTATTTTTAGATAGCACATATATAAACTGTATTTACTCATTTCTGTATGCAAATAAGTCCATTAAAACAGTGATGAGGGGGAAAATCCATTATGCACCAGTTACAATGCCATGGAATCATGGTGTTGTTATTCAGGTCAAAGTTTTCGGTTGGGCTATTACCTCGCCGAGCAACAGGACAGTGGAAAAGCAAGGCGGTCCTGTACTTTCATCACTCGCTCATTTGCCAACTTATAACTTTTGCAGATTATGCTGTTTATTTCCATTTAAATAAAGCTCGCATATTTAAACTGGGGAGGGAATTTAATCTCAAAGCAGGGTTATCTGCAGTATTCCCACATTATTTTGGGGAGAAATGTACATCCAGTGCAGCAACTGGCTGCTTGTTAGTTTCATTATGTTTCATTTATAATTCACATTTTTTGCACAGGGGTGCTGGAAAAAAGTTTGTATTGTTTATAAGGCTGAAACTGCTTAGAGTGTCATGATATGACAATAATCATCTCATGGAGCACAACTGCTGCAACAAAAACTTATGACATGGTCGTCAACCTAAACCAACTGAAATCAAATAAAGCACAACAGTACAACAGGTATTGCCGTCAGTAAGTCGGTCAGAGCTAAACTCTGCCAAGGTTGCCTTTTGTCACTGATTCTGTTCATAACTTTTGTGGACAGGATTTCTAGATAGAGCCAAGGTGTTGAGGGGATCCATTTTGGTGGACTGAAGATCGGGTCTCTGCTTTTTGCAGATGATGTGGGTCCTGTTGGCTTCATCGGAACGTGATCTACGGGTTTCACTGGAGCGGTTCGCAGCCGAGTGTGAAACAGCTGGGATGAGTCAGCACCTCCAAATCCGCAACCATGGTCTGGGGCCAGAAAAGGATAGAGTGCTTTCTCCAGGTCGGAGGAGAGGTCTTTCCCCAAGTTGAGGAGTTTAAGTACTCCATCTGGGAGTCTTGTTCACGAATGAGGGAAAAATGGAACGGGAGATTCATAGATAGAGTGGTGCGCCATCTGCAGTGATGTGCTGTACTGGTCTGTCATGGTGAACAGAGAGCTGAGCCAAAAGCCAGAGCTCTCAATTTACCGTTCGATCTACGTTCCTACCTTCATCTATGGTCATGAACTCTGGGTGGTGAACGACAGAACGAGAAATGAGTTTCGTCTACAGTGTGTCACGCTCTCCCTTAGAGATAGGGTGAGAAGCTCAATCCTCCAGGATTGTTTTTTTTTTTTTTATCGATATCAAATATACTGATCAAAATCTTAATTTCTGGTACTGATATAAACCGATACCGCCAATAGACGTCTACATAAACTTTCAAGGTTGGCTCAGAAATGCAGAAGCCACAACATATATTGCAATTTGCCAATATATTTGCCAAACAAACAAAACTATCCAAAAAAAAAGAAGAAAAAAAGCTATCACATTTCAATGCCAATATTGGCCGATAATATCAGACATCCCTAAGACATACCCAAGGGGGGAAAAAGGCTGGTTCTATGTTGAGGAGCTGGTAAACTTAGCTGAAGGTGTTCTGGTCAGAAGAAAACTAATTTTAACCTTCTTGCCAACATGCACAATGCTATGGAAATGAAGAAGAAAACTAATACCGTGCATCACCCTGAACACATCTTCGCTATGGTTACATGGTGGTGGCAACATCATGCTAAGGAAGGGATGCTTTTCTTCAGGACAAAAACGAACAAACTTGTAGGAGGGTGTAAAAGATTAAAGAGCAGCAGGACAATGACCCCTAATATACATCCAGGGTTACAATTTAATGGCTTAGATTAAAGAGTATTATGTAAGAATGGCCCAGCCGAAGTCCAGAACTTAATCACATGTAAAATCTTTGTCACTTTAAGACAACCATAGTTTCATAAAGTTTGTTGCGATATTGAAGGTACTTAGGCATTATCAAAATAATTAATAAGGCCATAGTGCATTGTATGTTGTTTAAAGCAACCTACTAAAATGTATTCAAGGATCTGTTTGGGGAACGAGAAATCCCTATCAGTGTAGAAAGGAAGGCTTCAGACCCAGGCACAATGCGGTGCACCTGCTGAAGCTGATGATTATTTATGACAAACCTAAATGTAAATCACATTTGTGGTTGCTTTGTCTTCTCAGAAACAGGTGCACTACCTCACGCAGCTCAAATTACTGACAAACAGAGCCAAGGAACTCCTCCTTTCTCTTTTCTCTTTCTGCTGCTGCCAGGTACATCTGTGTTGAACTTCTGCAGCTTTGTTGCAGTTGCTGTGCGGCTCTGATGCCTCACAACATCTGTCGCATACTAATTCCTTTTGTGGGCGTCTGACACGTTCTCGGGGCCTTTAGAGTGCCACCCAGGTAACAAATCATTTACCATTTATATTTGAAACACTGAAGAGAGGGGAGGTCATTCGCATCAACTCGTGGCTTATGTTGTGAGAACTCGAAAACTACGAAACTTGTTCATTTATTTTCAGCATAATCATAAGCTACAAGTGGGTAAACATCATCTGCACTTCATATAAAAGTACACTCAGAAATTTACCAAAGGCACCTGTTTGTTGGACTGAAGAGAAATAAGCTTGCATAAATTAAATGCATTGAGTTGAACCACTCAGAATTCAAATAATTAAGGGACATCCTTATGAATTAGGTGAGGAAAATTTCATGTTATAGTAGCATATGGTTATGCTTGTTTAGTTGAATCATGCTGAACTAAGTTTAATCAGACCTAACTTTAATAATTGGACCACGAATGGAAATGGTGATGCTCTAGTGTGAAACCCAGTGGTTTTCTAAAATATTGCAACTTTAAATTCCTGCTAAGGTTGCCCCTTCTCTATGGTAGCCCTACCTTTATAACGTGAGCATTCATAATAAGGTTTGTTTGACATCTGTTTGAACCCAAAAAGTGTTCAAGATTAAATTGTTTGCAGTGGGAAAATATTGGAGGTGTAAAGGTACATGCCTTCGTATTTTTTAACGGTACAGCCCTGTTAGTTTATAACGCACGTGTACCTAGCTAATACAGTTGTTTTCTACCTGAACACGTGCAGAATGTTTATGTTTATGTGCAGAGCTCAGAGCGCAGTGCAAATTCAGCAGTGCAACTTTAAAAAGTGACACCAAAACAAAACGGAAAGGACTCCCAGCTATCACCAAACTCTGCTATTTGGGAACAATAATAGTTTCTCATGCAGCTACAGTGGAAAAAGAAAGATGGACCAAACCAGAACTTTGTCAGCGAACGCATCTTTTAACAGCAATAAGGTCCATAACACGCTCAACTTTGTTAAGTTGTATAACACAATAAAATCGAACTAATTTTAGGAATTGAAAGTAAGAAATTTATGGAATAAGATAGCTGTCAAAAAGGCGTGTGCATGATTTTAACATTCGTATTTATTTGTCAATAAAAGTCTTGTAAACAAAACTCTGCTGTCATATATGTGAGTCTGAGAAATTGTGTGGATTAGGATTGTTTTGTGTGAGTATGAATCTAAAAGCTGTGAGTGCAAAGTCTTGTGAATACAACACTAATTTTCTAGACTACGAAGTCTTCTCTTCTCTGTGGACACGAATCCAAGTTTGTGGGTTTGAATGGAAAAGTGTTGAAATTACGTCACATGGGGGGGGGGGGTAATCAATCCACCAGTAGGTGGCGGTAAAGCACACTTATGTTGATTACAAACTGCCATACAAAATCAAAAGAAGAAGAAGTAATCAATCCGGGGATCAAACCAAACACAACATAGTCCAAATTCAAACATGGCTGAGCAACCAGTTCCACTGAAGCTTCACAGGTATGATCAATAACGTGTGTATCCAGTATTTATTTATATATTAAAGAAAAAAAAACTATTTAAAATAAAATACAGTTCTTGGACTTAAAGACTTGCCGCCATAGTTTGCCGGCTAATGACAAGGCGGTGAGTTAAGTTAGTGCTAGCATTACTAGCATTAGAAGTTTACTTGTGCTAATTAATTTGCACTAATCTGCAAACTATACCATATTTATTTTGAGACAATGTTGATTAAAATGCAACTTTGTGGATTTATTAATTGTGTTACTTAGTCGATAAATATTTCCTAGCCAATCCTCCTCTCGCCATGCCTGTTTTTTTGTTATTTGTTTTTTGAGACGTTGACGGGAAATCAATCCATGTAATGGTGGATAACCTTATTTATCATATGTTACTATATGTATATTTATGTAGTCTTTGCAGGTCAGTTAATACTAAAAAACAAATAAATACAAATATGAATGTTAAAATCATGCACACGCCTTTTTGACAGCTATCTTATTCCATAGAATTCAGGAAAAAAAAGTTCCTTGTTTAATGCTGATCGAAGTAAAAAACAAAGTCATATGCAAATTTCTAGTTATTTTTCTTGATATAACTGTACTGAAAATGTACCGAACTGTGACTTTAAGATCACAACCATGGTTTTTGTGTTCGTTACAGTCCTAAAAAATATTCTTAAAAATAGTGGCATGGTCCAAATGTTTACTTCACACCAGAGCAACAATTATTCTCATCTGAAATTTCGACTATTGAAAAAAGTCCAAATGTTTGATGTAATTTAGGAGGTCAGAGTCAATTAGAGTCAGGGTATACATCATATACCTCATCAAGAAGAAGAGGCAATAAAATAGAGAAGAGGAGTCAAAGGAACTTGAAAGCACAGCTTGAGTAAACACTAGATGAAACTATTGACATAGAGCATTATTTACAGTCAAGACTTAAGAAACAGTCTGTATCTGCAGAGGATTTACTGACCCTTGGGCTTTTAAAATCCCCGTGTGAAGGAACAACAAGTTCCTCAATATTTTCTTGAGAGCACACAGGGCGTCGAATTTTGGTTGTTGAAGCACTGAATAAATAAAAGAACACTGCGTAGTGCTGCGTTTAATATTTAATGTGCCACTAAAGCGCACGAGGCAAAAGATCTTTCTTTTCCCAGCATGCTGTCGGCACAGGATGCATATGCAGCGGCCCACCAGCAGCTCTGACTCATTCAGATGCCAAATGAAGAAAGTTTGCTGCATGGATAGCTCATTCCAAGGCCTCATTTATACCTAGCTCTAACACACAGTGATGAGAATAGGTATTAACCTCCTTTATGATTACTTACTTCAGTCTATGTTTGTCATATGAATGTTTCAGATCATCAAACAAATGTAAATTTTGGACAAAGTAAATAAAATTTCTTAGTGCCATGACTGTTCTCAATCAAGAAAACATTGAAAAAAGAGCGTAAGTCAACCTAAAGAATCTTCAAAAGGCAAACATCAAAATCCAGCAGCCAATGAAAAACAAAGTAGTTGGGATCGATTAGTCTGGAAATGGTTATAAAAGCCATTTCTAAAGTGTTGAGAACTCTTAACCACAGCGCGAACCATTATCCACAAAGGGAGAAAACATGGAATAGTGGTGTACCTTACCAGGACTGTCCAGCTGATGAAAAGTATTCTAAGAGAGCATCAGCAATGGTTTGGGGCTGTTTTTTTGCCTGAGGAAGTGGAAGACTTTGTTATGGTAAATGGATTCATGAATTCTGCTCTCAACCAAAATGTCCGGCCATCTGTTCGTGATCTCAAACTGAAGCTCACTTGCATTCTGCAGCAGGAAAATGACACAAAACACACCAGCACGTCCAACTATGGATGGCTTAAGAAAAACAAAGGTAAGACCTGACAATTAAGATGCTGTCATAGAACCTTAAAAAAGCGGTTCGTGGTTAAAAAAAAATCCCCCAATGTGGCTGAATTACAACAAATCTGCAAAGCAGAGTGGGGTCTCCACGGCAATGTAGTAGACCCATCCCCAGTTATTGCGGATGTTTTATGGCAGTTGTAGCTGCTAAGGGCGGCTTAATCTGTTATTAGGTGGTGAGGTGTTCTGGGCATGTCCCTCTGGTAGGAGACCCAGAGGGACATTGCAAAACACGCTAGAGGGGCGATGTTTCTCGGCTAGCCTGGGAACGCCTTGGGATCGCTCCGGAGGAGCTGTACCAAGTGCCTGGAAGCCTGGGCCTCTCTGCTTAAGCTGCTGACACCGTGACAGGACCCCGGATTAAGCTGAAGATACTATTTTGTCTAATATTTAAATTTGTTTGACGATCTGAAACATTAATAGGGGAAACTACTTTTTCTCACCACTGTACCTCCTTTGAGACGTGGCGCCGCATAGTTAGGGCTAAATACAACTGACACATTGAGGATGGAATTGCTTCGACCACCTTTAGAGGTAGTCTGCGGTGTAGTTTTAACGAACTAAAATCGTCCACGTTTTTGCACCAACACTGAGCTATCTGAAGCCACTGTTGGTTTTATTCTCCATTAATTCTCTCAGTTTGCCTCTGTTATGGCACAGAAGTGAGTCAATCAAAGATTTTATGGTAGGAGCTGCAACTGGTGAGCCTTAAATGTGTCATTGTCAAATACTAACAGTGCAGATAACTGAATTCATTAAAACATCAGCAGACCTGATGATAGTGTTGCTGGGTATGTGGTGAATTTAATGTAAAGCTGGTAATAGAGGGTTTATGGTCACAATTTCATGGCAGGAGGCAAGTTAATGCCACAGGGGCTTTACAGTACCTCACCATAGGGTTCAAATTTGGGATGTCAAACAATAGAAAATGTTAATCTAATTAATCACAGGGTAGCAATGAATTTATCATGATTAATCAGGATTAATTAACATTCCTAAATATGAAAAAGTAACATTTTTGATGTAAATAAAGGACTAAACCGGATGCCATCGCTCTTTTTTAAGGAAATATAGGAGAGATGCATGTAACTTTGGTTTTGAATTCCACTTTCACATTTACACATGGCCCTTTTAACCTATTAATCGTTTAGTCAGTTGCTAAGGCAAACTGACTGGTTAACATTTCCTGAATGTAAAGCTGATCATTTCTTATTAATTTTGGACAAACCTGAGCATCTACTTCATGGGACTATCCTACAACAAGAGTGTCTTCAGTCAACAACAACTACTTGTAGAATTAAACAGTATGAGCTACAACACCTAATTTCTCTCTGGGATCAATAAAGTATTTTTGATTTGAATTATTCTTAATAGAGGCATAATTTGTTTATCAACACCGCGACGCATGCGCAAATGGTGACACCAAACCTTAACATTACTCCCTGGTTCCCACTGTTATTCGTGGTTATCTTACAGCTGCCGTGTTGGTTAGCTATGTTAGCTTGTTGTTAGCCAAGGCTTACCTCATGTGAAGTGATCACTGCAGATTGTTGCATTTTTATTCATCCTCTTGTTCCAATTGGTTCTTATGATCACTTGGAACCAAAGACGTCTTTTGTTTGCCTTGAAAGGGGCGAGTCGATGGAATGTACGTTTGTTGTTTTTATCAAAGCGACCAACAGCACAAGACAAGATCGAGTCTCTTTCTGGAGAAGACACAGAGCAGGGAGTGACGTAGACCGATAAGTCCCTACGGTCTACGACTGAGAAGAGACGTTCACATGGAATTACGGATGCAGTTTGGGAATTGTGGGATAAACAGGGTGGGTCATTCTGTGTTAATTCTACAAACTAATCGACCTGCGTTAACGCATTAATTTTTACAGCCCTAGTTCAAATGGTTTTAACTTTTGTCATTTAACAACCACAAACTGCAATATATTATTGTTTGTAAGGAAGGAAGTAAGGAAGGAAGGAAGTTAGGAAGGAAGGATACACGAAAGAAAAAGAAACAGAAGGAGGGACAGAAAGTAAGAGAAAAGGACACAAGAAGGAATGGAGGAGGAAAAGATGGAATAAAGGGAATTAAAAAAAGTATACAAGAAAGTGGACACAAAAAGATAAAAGGTCACAGAGAGGGAAATAAGAAAGGACGGGAATGATAGTGGAAAAAGACGGCAAGAACACAAGTAAGAAAATGAAAAGAAATGGCAGGAGATCGAGAGAGAAGACACAATGAAGGAGATGTAAAGAGGACATAAGGTAGGATGGACAGAGGGAAGAGAACAAGGAAGATAGGAAAGACAACACAATGATGAGGGACACAAGGAAGGAAAAAAGAGTAAAGGGAATGAAGGAAGAACCAAAGAAAAAAGTTTGGAAGGGAGGAAGAAAAGAAGGGAGAACATAAGAAGGAAGAAAATAAAGAAGAAATGTGACATGGTGGGAAGAGGTTAAGGAATGATTGATACAAAAGAGGAAAGACAGGGAAGAAATTGAAAAATGAGAGACAAACAGTAAGAGGGAAGGAAGGGCAGGTCTTTCCAGCTTTGAAACTAACTTCAATTCAGTATATTTCCAGACTGCGTAGGAAACCTTTTTAACAACACGATGCCTGATTGATTGATTGATTTGTATTAGAACATGCAATAACAGCCAGAACACAGTCAACCTAAATAATGTTTGTTATTCTTGACCTCAAAGCCTTCCTCCATGATAACAAACCTCCACAGATCTCTGCAGTAAATAGCTGAAACAGCACGAGAGACAAAGGCCAGCGTAGCACCGCATCCTTGTTGCAATTCTGCCAACACACTTCTCCACCCGTCTCTCTAATGAACCTGCCGCTTATTAATCCCTATCACTAATGAGGCTATTCAGAATGATAAGCTTCCCCGGCATCCGCTAATGAACACATGCTAAAGCTGCCTGGGCCTTGGCTAAGTACACGTCAGGCTGAGCTAATTCACAGCAGCAGCAGCACCTGCCTGTTGCTGCAGACACCTACAGCAGCCTTCTGTTGAGGCCGTCCCTCAGCAGCCACCAGAAATTACTGCTCAACATCAAAATGTTGGCTAGAACAGGCTGAGTCAAGGGTAAAATGCTGCATTAGTTTGGGACAAAGAGAGTTATTACAGTAGAAATTCAGCATCAAATACTCCTTTTGATTTTAGTAACCGCAGGTTGGATTATCTACAGTTACAGACATCTTCATCTTCTCCCCATGAAAATAGAATACTATTGTGCTTTTCAAGATGAAAACCAAATGTCTATCTCATACTTTTCCAAATAAAAGGCCACTTTCACACATTTCAAAGATTCCTGAATAACACTGAGCTGAGATCCTGAATGAAAGATGGAATCTTCCATTTAAGAAGGCTGGAAAGACGACAATGAAGTCAGGATGACAACAAGCCCATAGAAAGATTAACATACTACACACCATTTAGCAAGTAGATGGTTTACTATTTTGTAATAAATGACTTGTGGTTGGCGGATAGGCAAGGCAAGGCAAGGGAAGACAAGGCAATTTTATTTGTATAGCACACTTTCAACAGCAGGGTAATTCAAGGTGCTTTACATGATTTGGTGATTTAAAAAAACATGGAATATAATATTGGAAATTAAAAGTAAAAAAGAAACACACATTACACATGATACACAAATCAAAAAAAGCAAGAGAGCATGAACACATTTCATACTTATGACATCAAGCATTTACACGAAGGCAATTCTAAACAGATGGGTTTTTTGTCTCAATTTAAAGCAGTTCAGAGTTTCAGCAGCTCTACACTCATCAGGAAGTCTGTTCCAGATAAGGGGAGCATAGAAACTGAAAGCTGCTTCTCCATGTTTAGTTCTGAGTCTAGGGATGTTTAGTAGGCTAGAGTTGGAGGACCTGAGTGGTCTTGGTGGTTGGTACTGTGACAACAGGTCTTCAACATATTTTGGTGCTAAGCCATGTAATGATTTATAAACCAGTAAAAGTATTTTGAAGTCTATTCTCTTAGCTACAGGGAGCCAGTGTAAGGACTTTAGAACTGGGGTGATGTGCTCTACTTTCCTGGTTCAAGTGAAGACGCGAGCGGCAGCGTTCTGGATCAGCTGCAGCTGTCTGATTGACTTTTTAGGCAGACCTGTGAAGATGCTGTTGCAGTAATCAATCCGACTAAAGATAAACGCATGGATGAGTTTTTCGAGGTCCCGTTGCGACATCAGTCGTTTAATCCTAGAAATGTTCTTCAGGGGATAGAATGCTGACCTTGTTATTGCCTTTATGTGACCCTGGAGGTTCAGGTCTGAGTCCATTACTACACCTAGGTTACGAACCTGATCAGTAGTTTCTAGCTGTATTAATTGAAGCTGTGTGCTGACTCTTGATTATTCCTCCTTTCTGTTCGTTCTGATGAAAAGTTTCCTATTGAAACATAGAAGTCCCTGTTCTTTAGGTAAGACTCGAACCAGCCAAGTCCTGTACCAGAGAGTCCGACCCAGCTCTCCAGTCGTTCCAATAAAATATCATGATCAACAGTGTCAAATGCTGCACTGAGGTCCAACAGAACCAGCACTGTGGTTCTACCACAGTCTGTATTTATGCGGATGTCATTGAATACTTTGACGAGGGCAGCCTCGGTGCTGTGGTGAGCACGGAAACCAGACTGAAAAACATCAAAACGATTTGTCATTGTTAGGAAGCTATTTAACTGCTGAAACACAGCTTTTTCAATAATCTTACTGATGAATGGAAGATTAGAGATTGGCCTGTAGTTCTGGATTAACGTGTTGTCCAGATTTTTCTTCTTTAGCAGTGGTTTAATAACTGCTGTTTTTAAAGCCTGAGGGAAGACACCTGATAGCAGGGATGAGTTCACTATTTGAACAAGATCAGATCCAATAACAGGAAGAACTTTCTTTAGAAAAGCTGTGGGTAGGATATCAAGACAGCAGGAGGAGGAGCTTAATTGGATAATTATTTTTTTCAAGGCTGTTCTGGTTTAATTCGTGGAATTCAGACATTTTCTCTACATTGTTCTTGATTGGGGATGGCACTGATTGTGGGTTCGATATTGAGGTACAGATTGACCGTCTAATTGTTAGAATCTTTTCAGTGAAAGGGCTGGCAAATTCATTGCAGGCCCTTCGGAGAGTTTAGTTCAGGGGCTACTGTCACTAAAGGATTAGTTAGTCTTTCCACTGTTGCAAATAGAGTCCGTGCATTATTAATGTTTCTGTTGATGATTTCAGAAAAGAACGATTCCGTAGCATCTTTTATAGTTAGCTGATATCTATTCAGTCTCTCTTTGTCGATCTCACAGTAAACCTGGAGTCGAGTTTTCCGCCATTTTCTCTCGGCTCGTCGACACTCTCTTTTTTCACTACGTACCAGTGGATTACTTGTCCACAGAGACTTCTTTCTACCTGAGACTACTTTCACTTTAGTTGGAGCAATGGAATCCATGATGTCTGAGATTTTTGCAAGGAAATTATCTACCAGCTTATTTACTGAGTTTGAGTTGGGAGATAAGGGGGATGTGGTGGAAGGGTAAATACGTTTAAAGGTTTCTACTGAACTGTCCCCTAGAAAACGCTTTTTTATAGTGGTCTTACTGTGGGTGGATAATTTAGCAGAGATGGTACTTTCAAAGAAAATACAGAAATGGTCAGATAATGCAATATTAATTACCGAGATGTTGGAAATATTTAAACCTTTGCTGATAATTAAGTCCAGAGTGTGTCCTTTATTGTGTGTTGGTTGTTTGACATGCTGGGTCAGGCCGAAGTTGTGGAGAGTATCATCTAATGTTTTTGCTTGTCTATCTTGGGGGTTGTCGGTATGGATGGGATTCCCCACAATGATTAGTTGGTCATAGTCGATACATATTACAGAAAGATGGTCATTGAAATCATTAAAGAAGTTAGAGTTAAGTTTTGGTGGTTTATATAAACTTAGAAATAAAGCTTAGTTAGGCTCGTTTAACTGGGTGACTAGGTATTCAAAAGAATCAAACGTGCCCAGGGTTACCTTTTTAAAGTTCATTGAGTTGTGAAAAATGGTGGCTACACCTCCACCTCGTCTGTGTTTCCTGCTCTCGCTTAAGAAATTGTAATTTGGAGGAGTAGATTCTATCAATGCAGTTGTCTCGTTATTTTCATCTAGCCAACTTTCTGATAAAAAAAGGGCATGTAAATTATGCTCAGTGATGAAGTCATTGATAAGAAAAGACTTCTCGGATAGAGATCTAATGTTTAATAAAGCTAACTTAAGTATTGTGATGATGGGCAGCTGAACCTTCTGACAGGTTATCAATTTGAGATTTTGTTTATTATGAGAGCGTGTGGTTAACGGTTTATGTTTCCTGCTGCTGATAATCACTGGTATGCTAAGTTCAGGGGGGGTGCGGGGCGAGTTCTGTGGGACAGTAGGGGTAGATTTACTGCCCGGTTCCCTCAAATATCAAATATCTGTAATAATCAGTGGGGGGAAGCTCCCAGGCTTATTGACACTAGTCCCAGGGGTTTGGTGTAGTCTAAGTTTAGGTGTTAATTGTGTCCCAAATTTGATTTGCTCATTCAGTCTGTCTGTAAAGTTTCTAAATGGAGATTAGTTTGATGTGGCTGAGTCACAGGAAGATGAAGACTTAATCTCTGATGGTTGTTTATCTGTTCGGTCCTGTGGTGTCATCATGACTTGGTGTTTTTGTTCTCTGATATCCATGGATGCCTCAAGGTCAGCTTTTGGGAGGAAGTGTTTTGCTTTCTGATTTTGATAAGAAAAAATGGTTGCTGCTAACAGCCTTACTCCGGCCTTGTAAAGATAACGTTGACCTGCTTTAAACAGATGATTAGCACTTCCAAATACTTTGAAATTATTAATAAATGTGAACGACTTCTCAGCTTCTTCTACCATTTATGGAGCATGCGGAGTCTGCTAAATCATTCATCATTCCCTTCAGGGACTGGTGAGGTGAGGATGTTTACGTTAACCTCTTAAGCCCCACAGACCCGGCGCCGGGTCACTGTGGGGGAAGGGGTGGGAAATGTCCGAATTTAGTTGACCTGTGGTCACTGATTGCTAAGCATGTCCTATCATTATAAACATCAGAATCACAGCTAAAGACTCATATAAATATTTTCTGTGACCTCCAAACCCAGAAAAAATAACAAGCAATTAAAGGGACAGTTGTGCTATTTTGCGATTTTTACATGAATACATTCAACCGAATCTGTCGGTCACCCTGCCGAACAGAACCGAGCAAACTTTGCCTTCCCTGAAAGCCAGCATCTCACAGATTCTAAAGCTGCAAGTTTCATCACGCTACGTGCAAATTTCAGCAAATGAGCAGCAAAATAAGCCCAAAAATACGTACAGCATTTGAAAAACAAGAGCATACATTTTTTCTTACCTTTGTTTTTTCCGTGCTGAAAAGAATAATCCACCGTGATATGACTGTATTTCCAGAATAACTAAAATATCCAGTGTGTATTTAGAATTGAAAAAGTGAAAAAAACGTAATCCTTTGCCATTATTTTTTTACATTTGTTTCAAGGAAGCTCAACCTTGTCTGACATGCGCACTGTGAACTTTCCCCATATAAACATTTGCTTTGTCCAATCTGCTTCAAAGGTCTGATGTCAGATTCTATAGGATCTTACGATTCTAACCATATGTCAATCATCCAAATCGGCCAATAGAAACTGGAGTTAGAGGTCTGCGTAATTCTAAAAACAGGTATTTTGTTTACCTCGGGGGCGAGCGCTGTGACGCAGTTACGCGCAGGTGATCAGGTGAAGATTCAGCTTCGATTGTTTTGTTTGCATTCTGAAAATGGCGCTTCAAGAGAAGAGAATCATCACTGACGAAGCACTGGTGATTATTTTGAATGATAGTTCATCTGAGGTTTGTGTTGAGGACTCGTCATCAGAAGAGGAAAACCTGATTTTACCAGAGGAAGACAGGTATGTCCCAACTAGCTAATGCTAATAGCTCTGTCAGCCATTTTATTTAGATGTTTTTTTTGTGTGTGTGTTCTTAGATGTTTGTATATAGACAGTTTTTGTAACTATTTTGTACACATCTTTTTGTGCCTGTGCGTCTGTGTGTGTGTGTGTGTGTGTGTGTGTGTGTGTATATATATATATATATATATATATATATATATGAGAGAGAAAGAGATTTGTGAATTTATGTGTGGATATTTGTGTAGATATGTGTACAGAGATGTGTGTAAAAATATTTATGGGTTGTATTTGTAGTTTCTGCATATTTTTTCCCAACTCTTTTTCTGTCATAATATTCTTTTAGTCACCTCGGCATTCATCCTTAGCTTACTCATCAACGCTTCACCATGCTCAAGCAGACTGCTGGAACGACATACAGAGACACAGCTGCCTGAAAGGTATTTATATATATATATATATATATATATATATAACATAAATAATGTGTGTGTGTAGACATTTATATGTAGATGTGTATGCATATATTTATAATTTCTCTATTTTTCTGTTATCTTGTTTTAGTGAGGATGAAGACTAAATACTTCCAAGGCCTTCAACTAAGCTAAGGCAACAGCTGTCCAAAGAGGTCTGCTGACACTAGGTGAAGATGCCACAGACGTGAGGAGGACAGCACTCCTGAGTCTTTTATGTTCATGCTCACGAGGCCACAGGGCCCTACATTTGACCAAGCAGCAGCATGGTCTCCTCTCTCTCTCTCTTCCAGCTCTTCTTCAGTTCATCTGTAATTTGGACAATTATCGACAATACCAATGCTACAAAAAGGAAAGAGGCTGGCAGAAAGTTCCTTTTGACTCCCCTCACTGTAACAGTCATATGTTTTCCTATCCATCACTATATACACCGGAGTTGTGGCTGACTGCTGGAGGGGTGAGTGGCCATATAATTTTAAATTATCCCGTAACTCTATGCAGAGAAACCAGTTTGAGGCAATCTTGTGGTCATTGCACCTCATCTTTGTGAATGAGGACAATGAAAAGAAACAAAAAACACCCCTGATTACAGTCGTCGGTGCAAAATCAGGCCACTCTACAATCATATTGTTACTGCATGCAAAGCGCATTACCATCCATATAACATTTGCATTGATAAGAGGAGGGGGTTGTGAACAGTTTTGTTATCCATTTCATATGTATATTTCCCGATTTTGTTGTCTTTTGAATTTGAATAAATGTTCTTCAGTTGGAGTCAAACCTAACTCTGTGTTATAGTGTTATTTAAATAGGGTGATAAAATAGTTGGATATTTTACCCAAAAAAATAAAACCACTGTTTTCAGGCATATAATTGAACTTGAATGCAAACAGTAGATCAGGAATTGAGAAATTGAAACTTTCACTGTTTGTGCCAAATTGTGCCGAACTGTGCCAAACTGCAAAATAACTAGCTATTTTTTCACTAAAACCTCTGTAACTTTGCTCCACTTCACTTCATCAACATGAATCTTGGTCCAGGTAATCTTAACACATTCTAATGGAGCATATTTTGAATGGTTTATATACTGTAACATGAGAAAAAAAATTAGGCGTGAATAAAGAATCTTGTAATTTGTCTATGTTAAAGCTACAATTACTTTGGCTCAGTAACATATGCTGTAATTTTTTCACCACTGATTAAATCTTTCAAGCATTGGCTTCATTTTGATACCAAGATTGTTTACACAGAGTTTGTTTTTGCAGAGAAAAACTAAATTAATGTTGGGCATGTCCTATTCGAGCTAGGAGCTTGGAGAGGCCCTGGAGAGACCCTGGGGCTTAAGAGGTTAAGTCCATCAAGTCTCTGTAGGAGATCAGAAAAGTCTCTCTTCAGAATCTCTGATTGTCTCATCGCGATATCTGCTGATCCAGTGTGAATGACGAGTTTTTCCAAAGTAGGATGTTGGTCCAAGATGTTCTGGATTTTTTCTGATATTTCTCTCACTGTATTTTTGTAGCAGCTATAAACTTTGGTGTTCTTACTACAAAAAGCCTCAATTTCATTGATCCGTCTTGTAGGATAACAATCTTTGCTGGGGGGGCTCTTGCTTTGTTATGTGTCCGTATGATGGGGCTGCGTTTCTCGTGGTGGCTTTGAATGGTCCTGGGGGCTGCGTCATCTTTCGGGGAACTCAAGGCTGCGAATCTGTTTTTCAGTGGGATTCCAGGTGGATAAATTTCTCTTGTTTTTGGCTGAAACCTTTGTTTACTTTTAGCAGAAGCGGCAGGTCTGGGTTCAGAGCTTTCTCTGTGCTGGAGTTTCTTTTGTTTTTTCTTCCTCAGAGAACAGGCTGGGGTTGATGATTCTGTGCGTTTTAAAGCTGGCCAGTGTTCATTAGAGTGCTGAGTTCTGCCAGTAAGACGTCTGTTTGCTGATGGAGTTGTATTGTTCTGTGTTTTCTCTGTGACACGGTTAGACCGATGTAACACCAGGCTGATAGGCTGCTCCCTGTGTGTATTCAACGGTAAAGTTGTGTCGTTTCCATAATCAGCATGGAGATCAAAATACATTTCCAGACGACGTAGTTTCGTTTCAATGCCCTCAATTCTGTGGAGCAGTTTTTCAAAATCCTCAGCTGAGCAAAAAGCCATGTTGATAAGATCCGGAAATGATTGGGAAATGCTGCTACCCCCTTTGCTTTGCTTCCCCCTCCCACTTGTCTGTCTCCAAAAGTCAGGTGAAGAGGCAGCTGGAGAAACTGAACCGGAACAAGGCTGCAGGTCCAGATGGTGTCTGCCCCAGAGTCCTGAAGGCCTGTGCAGAGCAGCTCTGTGGGATTCTGCAGCAAATCTTCAACCTTAGCTTAACTCAGGAGAAGGTTCCAGTGTTGTGGAAGACATCCTGATTTGTTCCAGTACCCAAAAGAACTCACCCATCAGTCATCAATGACTATAGACCCGTTGCCCTGACATCCCACATCATGAAGGTCCTGGAGAGACTCCTGTTGGCACCCCTGAGTAAGCAAACAAGAACGTATCAGGACCCACTGCAGTTTGCTTATCGCTGTGGAGTTGGAGTTGAAGATGCCATCATCCACCTACTTCAACCAACCCACTGTCATCTGGACAAAGCAGGCAGCACTGTGAGGATCATGTTCTTTGATTTCTCTAGTGCATTTAACACAATTCAGCCTGATTTGCTTTGTCAGAAACTCCTGAAGACACAGGTGGAGCCCTCAACAATAGCCTGGATCAATGACTACCTGACAAACAGACCACAGTTTGTGAGACTGAAGAATTGTGTGTCAAACCAGGTGGTCAGCAGCACAGCAGCACCACAAGGGACCGTACTCTCACCATTCCTTTTCACTCTGTACACCTCAGACTTCCAGTACAAATCAGAGACCTGTCATCTGCAGAAATACTCAGATGACTCTGCAATTGTCGTGTGTATCAGAGATGGACAAGAAGCTGAATACAGAGAGCTGGTGGACCGCTTTGTGACATGGTGTGGAAACAATCGTCTCACCTTGAATGTGAACAAAACAAAGGAGATGATTGTAGATTTCAGAAGAAACAGGGATAAGTCAAACACTGTTTCCAACATGGGAGAAGAAGTGGAGGTGGTTGAGGAATATAAATACCTCGGAGTTCACCTTGACAACAGACTGGACTGGAGGCGCAACAGTGAAGCCGTCTACAAGAAGGGACAGAGCAGACTGTACTTCTTGAGGAAGCTTAGGTCCTTCAAGGTTTGCAGCAAGATGCTGCAGATCTTCTACAAGTCTGTTGTGGAGAGTGTAATCTCTTCAGCCGTCATCTGTTGGAGTAGCAGCATCAGAGCCAGGGATTTAAATAGGCTAAACAACCTGATAAAGAAGGCTGGTTCTGTTCTTGGGACAACTGTGGAAAATCTGGAGAGGATAATGCAAAGAAGGATTCTTCATAAAATCAAAAAAATTATGGACAACCCTGAGCATCCTCTTAATGAGACAGTCATACAACAACAGAGCGTCTTCAGTCGGAGGCTTCTTCAGTTTCGCTGCAATACAGACCGCTACAGGAAATCCTTCCTGCCCACAGCCATCATCATCTATAACAACTCCTTAAAGAATTAATTATATGAGCTATACCAACACTTAATTTCCCTCTGGGATCAATAAAGTATTTTTGAATTGAATTGAATTTGAATACAGTAACTCCAGGGGCTGGGTAGATAAAGTAACTAAGAAAAGGTTAAGAAAAGAAAACAAAAGAAAAGCAAACAAGAAAAGCAAACAAAAGAAAACAAAGTGAACGGATCTGGAGAGAGACAGAGAGCAGCTGCTCCTCCTTCAGCTGTCAGAACAGGAGTTTGTAGTTTGTGATGTACCTTCAGTTCAGTTTGAGAAACAGGTAAATACTTCATTTCACAGGGTTCAAAACAGGGTTCTTCAGTTATTATTATTATGGATGGTCAGATAATTACAATACTGATGGTTGGGAAGATAGATAGATAGATAGATAGATAGATAGATAGATAGATAGATAGATAGATAGATAGATAGATAGATAGATAGATAGATAGATAGATAGATAGATAGATAGATAGATAGATAGATAGATAGATAGATAGATAGATAGATAGATAGATAGATAGATAGATAGATAGATAGATAGATAGATAGATAGATATATCTGGGTATAGCTAACTGCTGGACAAAGGGATAATTGATGCATGGATGGATGATAAATGGATGGATGGATGGATAGATGGGTGGACGATAAATGAATGGATGGATAATGAATGGATGGATTGAGAATTGTTTCCATACTTCTTTTTCATTCTCTACAGTTTTCCAGATCTGGAGAATCCATAAATCAAATCTGAATATTTTCCAGAGCTGAAAGGAACCCTTAGTGACACCTGGCTACTAAAGACTTTGTGCTCATCTCTCCTATTGTCAAATATTTTACCAGCACTCTGATCACAAGAGAATCCTCTGAGGTTGAGCTGGGTCATCAAAGCATTCTCCTTAAATCACCTAAGTTCTGGATCCAGAGTCAAAATGTCAACATGACCCGAGAGCAGGTCTTTAGTAAATGCTTCCCATCTGGCAAACAAGAACAGTCCGCGCTCTGTGTGAGACCGTGAACACAATACCAAGGTTTGATGTCAATAAAAGGATAAAAACATCTCTGGCTCGATCCATAAATCTGAGTTTTTCTCCCAACTCAGTGAGAGTTTTACTTTGGTTCAGCATCTCCTCTCTGAATGCTTTAACATGGATATCATAAATATTGTTATTTCCAATTAATCTGATTTGTTTAAACTGCATTTCTGCGATTAATTAGCAAAAACATGATCAATAAAAACACAAAGGACACGACCTGATGTCTTCTCGTCAATGTGAAACCCTATAAAAGTTGATTTTCCCTCAGTAACATTTACAGCAGATTGCTTTTTTTCTTCTATCAAACAATATGTCAACTTGTTTGTGACAGCCTGACAACCGTTACCACCCAGCTCTTAATACCTTGAAGCAGATATCATTTCAGCCGGTGTGTTTAGGATTGACAGAGCCCACAGGGTGTCATGATATAGTGTGCACAGTAGTTAGAATGAAGTAGCGAATCTGCAACCCATCTGCTCAGGGCAACAGTCCACATCTCCCACACAGCTCCACGCTGCTGCCAGCAGCATCACCACCGCCAGGACTTCTACTACTACTTGGCAGCCCATATGACCCCTGATGAGACGGACAATTTCAGAGCTGCAGCGGTGTGCGTCCTCCCTCAACTACTTGGTGCCTGGCTGAATTATGGGTAGGCCCAAGAATTCACACTGAGAGCGCACCCCCGACAGCGTTGTGTTGACAGGATGGGCTGGGGGTCTCGTTACATTCCCACTGGTTCATTTTTCAACAGGTAAACCAGCCCTGAGGAAATCCTTCTGACCAGACCAACTTCTCCAATGCACTTTAATAAGACGTGTGTGACATTGTCAAAACATGAAGCGCACAAAATAAACTTGGCATTAAAACATAGAATTGGTGTTTGGTCAATCGTTTTGATGTTTTAATGAAGCTTCTTGGCAAGGAATCTACTGTTGGAAAGCCTCTTAATTTCCCCTTTAAATGGTGACTCTTTTTTTTTTTACCATTAATTTGTATTAAGATATTGTTTTTTGATTATTTTTTATTTGGATATATTAATTTATTTTAACTTATTATGTTGTGCATTTTATATTTTATTTATTTATTACATTTTTAATTTGATATGTTTTATTGGTTGATTTTACTTATGCTATACATTTTATTTTCTATTTTATTTATCTATTTGTATTATATTTTTAATTTTATAAACCTTTTATTGATTTATTTTACTGATGTTATACATTTTTTATTTTATTTATCTATTTATTTGTATTATTTTTTTATTACATAATTTTTTTTTAACTTGTTATAACATTTTGTGCCATTCATCTATTTATTTGTATCATACATTGTTTTTGTACATTCTATAAATATTTTATATAATGTTTTAAATTTTATTATTTTATTTATCTATTTGTATTGTCATTTTTTTATGAAGCACAACCTCAAGTCAATGACTCGATCCAATCTACTGGGATTCCTTAAATAAAAAAACTATTCTTCAATATATAACTTTTAAACTGATTGGAATGTTTGTATGATTGTATTTTAATGACTTTTCTTGTAAAGTGCCTTGAAATGACATCTGTTGTGAATCTATAAACTGAATTGAATTTTTAATTTGATAAATTTTTTTTTATTCATTGGTATATATTTATTTTTTTATACATCTGTTTGTATTACCATATTTTAAATTTTTAAAATTTTTCTTTGATTTATTTTAATTATGTAATTTCTATTTAATTTAATTTATTTATGCTAATATATTTTATTAAATGTTTAATTTATACATGTTCATTGATTTGTTATTCATTATGTTGTTAATTTACATTTTTTATTTTATTTTATCAAACATATCAAATGTATCCCTAGTGTGCTTTTTAGCACTTGGCACTGAAATAGCATTTTTCTTTTTTCAATTTTTAATAATTTTTAAATAATATGCTTTTATTTTTTATGCATCTATTTGTATTAGTATATTTTTACTAAATTAGTAATTTCATTCGTCTCCTTTATTTATTTTGTAAGGAAAATGCATTTGTGGGTGAAGGAGCAGAATATGTGAGGAAAGCCAGGATTTGGTAGGCGGCAGTGTGATGGTGTGGGTCGGTATCCTGACTGGAAAATCAAGGCTTGTCATTATTGAACGTCATCAAGACTCTGCAGCCAGTGGCTATCCCATAACCGTCATCCAAGATGTCCGTCCTCTGCCCCACAGAGTGGGGTTTATCAGAGACCACACCCCTTAAGCACTTGTGGGATCTGCTTTGGAGTGACATACAGAGTATTTATTGGCTGACTTGTAACAAATGCTGGTTGAGGAACGGGATGACATCCCATAGCAGTGTGTGACCTCCCAATTTATGAAAGGTGATAATATCCGGTTTAAGATGTAAAAGGTTTTATCGGTTTATGTTTTGCATGTTACAAAGGTTGCCAACATAATTCACGTAATGTATTGTGAATCTCGTCGTCACCTCAAACAGAGCCAGATGAAGAGAAGTTATTAGAAAATGGATGGATGAATCGATGGGAACCGATCTAAAGATCTATAAAACCTAAGAAAGTGATCTGCAGAGTGTTTCCTTCTGAATTATCAGGCCTGCATTTAGCAAATTATGGTCATACAATAAACAATTTTACGGCTGTGATAAATTCAGATAATTAACATTAACAACAGCCCAATTTAACAAAGACAAGCTGTTTTATGTGTTGCCTGAAAGCAGGAAACTATGGTGAAATTGTAAATCATGTTCGCAGCAGGTGGTGAACTGCTCTAATCACTAATTTTACAGGCGTAGCATTTCATTTACATTTGTATCAAAAGAAATGTTTCAGCAAGTACATGCATCCCCTGCAAGTTGAAATGCAGTGCAGTTACTATTTTGATTGAGGCAAGTAAAATCAAGCAGGAATGGGAAGTCATGTTTTTTTTGTCTGATGAATGCATGTGGGTGGCAGTGGACTCTGCTGCCTGAAGCACACCAAGGCAGAGAGCTGCTGCCAAATCAAAGCAACGAGGCAAGTGAGGAATAAGCAAAACCAGGAGGAGGGTAGCTTGAACCTTTGATAGGCAGTGGAAACCAACAGACTGGAAAAATATTGAAGGTATTGAGAAGTTGTTGCTCCCTGTAGAATGAATGAATCACACAGGGGACGGTGACTCTGCCCAGAGGGGAGATGTATGTTTAATAGAGTTGGTGCGCACACTTGAAGGCATAAATACAGCTCAGGAAGTGCAGATACCGTCCTTCTCTATCACACGTCCATGTGGGGCCCTTACATGTTTATACCCCGATCTCATTATATCCTGAGCGGAGCGATTACAGAGCTGAAACAGAGGCTGCGCTAAAGGAAAGGACATCTAACAAGAGCCATCAAAGGAGCACTTTTCATCAGTCGGCAACCAAGTTCATGGACACACTGAGTCACTTCAAGGTCTGGAAAATAGGATCCATTTACCTCCAGCAGAAGCAGGGATTAAAGAAAGAAAAAAATAAAATGAAGGGAACTGCTGCTGCATAGCTAGCTTCAGATACGCCACTCCTGCCTTGCTGTGTGTTTCAACTAAATCCTATAGTCTCTTTTATTGAACCGCAACATCATCATTAGCTTTAATAAAGCAGAGGCGCAAACCGTTGATAAACTTCCCGTAACCTCTTTTAGAGAGCCTTGCAAACACCAACTTTTATTTATGATTGCATGGAAGACAGAAAAAGCTCAAAGAAGGCCAAGTTTGCAGCTTTAAGTTAGAAAATTCTGTGTTCTCAGTCATTTTGACCGACAGGGTCAAAAAAAAAAAATCACCTATCAATTTTTAAAAAGATAATTGACACATTCAATAGCGTTCAAATTATATTCAGTTTAATTAATATTCCATTAGAAAGCATGTATTAAATATGAACAGTTACCCTACTGTGGCCTGAACACACAACCTAACAACTTCCTCCTGGTCCGAACGGACATGCAATGCAAGCCTGCTTTGCGTAATTACATGTTTCAAGCAGGATTGCTGCAGAGCTTATTTTCATGAGGTTTTAGACTTTTGCCTCGGACAGATGATTTCTAATGGGGGTTTGGATGTTGTTCTGGAGGCTGAAAACGCGCTCTGTTGCCACACTGGAGACTGGAATTACAAGCGGCACTTCAGCCAAGGCTTTGAAAACAAGCAACGAGCCATTTCCTGACCTCTAAGCTATCGCTTCAGCGAGAGGAAATCTCAAAGCATGCGCCATTTCTGCACTGCTCAGGCTCTTTGGGGTCTGTGTCTCCAAAAGCCTCCGTAACTCTGGATAGTGAGATCCACTGAGTGCAGTGTTTAGGTCTGAGATTATGATTAGATGTTCTCATGGGAATCTTATTCTTAAACTGATTTATTTAGGTATATTTGAGGTTTAAACACCAGACCACTCAGGTCCTCTAATTCCAGTCTACTCAACATCCCTATAATCAGAACCAAACATGGAGAAGCAGCTTTCAGTTTCTACTCTCCTCTAATCTGGAACAAACTTCCAGAAAACTGCAAAGCTGCTGAAACACTGAGTTCTTTTAAATCACAACTAAAAAAGTATCTTTTTAGAGCTGCCTTTGAGTAATGTTTTCATGTGTCTTGTTTTATTTATGCTTCTTGCTGTTTTTACATTATATGCTCTGTAATGCTTTGATGTATCTGTGTTAGCTTCTTGCTTTATTGGTGTTTTTCCTTTATATGCTTTGTCTGTGTTTTACTGCTATTTTTATTTCACCCCTTAATCATGTAAAGCACCTTGAATCACCTTGTCGTTGAAATTGTGGTATACAAATAAAATTGCCTAAACCTAAACTACCTAAACTATTAAAATAGGCAGTTAACGTTTTTAGATGGGGTCTCAAGTATCTGTAGGTGGTTGTGGTGCCTAACCCTTGCAAATACAGCAGGTCTGAGGTATTCATGTTAGTCCAGACCTGAATCCACCCCAGGATGTGTGTGAAGACCTGAACTCAATGTTCACAGACACCATCCAAACAATCTGACTGAGCTTGAGCTATTTTGCACAGAATAATAATTGAGAATTTGCATCTCCTAGAAATAACCCTAAATACTAGCAGGTGTAACCTCAATGAAAGTTGTTTCCACAAAGTTTTGGACCCCAAACCCCAGCTTCAGCACCATCTACGAGCTGTTCCCCAAATAAATATTTGTGGTCTGCCACAGCAGAAAAAGACATGTAATGTAAGGCAGCTTACATTTAGAATCAACTTTTAATTAATGTTTCTGGACAAAAAGTTTCCCCTGCTGCAGAGTTTCTGTCTAAAAGTCTTGAGTGATTCTTGGGTCCTTACATCCCTTGCAATCATAGGGCTCCACTCATCTCGATCAATAAGCACCGGTGTTCCTCGGTGTGATGTTTTAGGACCTGTTCTCGCGGGCAATCTGCAAAGCTATTTTGTCTGAACAACCCAATTGTAAATCCGATATTGTAAGGTCAGATGTGAAATGAGCAAATCAAAAGTAATTTGTCAGCTGCTGGTGTTGGTGGAAAGGTAAGAGGCTCCCTGAGTGTGACGCTGAGGTTGATCGACCACTGGTGCTGCGGGAGGAAAGAGAGTCTTTGATTCCCAATCCTGGTCTTACTCAACAGGCTACTTAAATTATTAACTTTTTTATGAAAAAGGGGAAAATCTAACAAGAAAACTGATGTTATCTGTTAAAACTGGGTTTAAAGTATTTAGCTGAGCCGTTGCTAACCTCCTTCACCAGACCCGAAGAAAACAAAGCAGAACTTACTTCTGGCTTTAAAGGATAACCTGTAGGTTCGGATATTCCAGACGTTATCCTGACAATTTCACATATTCCTTTCAGTTAGGGCCTCTTATACATTTTAATGCAACAATTTCCTGATATTTCCAACCAGGGGTGGACTGGGACAAAAATTTAGCCCTGGCATTTTCTGTCCAGACCAGCCCACTACATTATCAGCCGACACTACATAAAAGTCCACAAATCTTGCAGCATCTCCTCTCATGCATACTACAGTACAAATGAGAATCATATTCCTTGATAGCAGTCAACAAATAAAGCAAAAAACTGTGAACTCAAGGACTAAAACTGACAGCTATGGCAATCAATCACTTAGTATTTATTCATTATAGTGTCAACAGAACAACAGAAGTTAGGTCATGAATAGGGGTGACATAAATCAAGTATGAATTCATAAAACATTATAAGACACATGATATACTCAAATCAGAGACGTCTCAGTAATAGCCAAAAAGTGAAGTGGAGGCAGTGAGAGAACGAGCCCCAAAAAAAGAAAAAGTAAAAAGAAAAATGTCCAAAAATGGTGCCTGTTTAAATTAATGACCAATCACAAACACGAAACGAGGGATTCGAGGGTCATTTGTACTCCACATTGCATTGAATTATGTAATGCAAATCTTTAATTGTGTTTTTCTCAAAATTAGTTTTTTCCAACATTCAAAACAAATAATTTTGAAATCAGTTATACCTATATTCACCAAACTTTCCACCATTGTTCTATACTATGAGCTGAAAAAAATTACAGAGCAATTTGTCAATACATCGATCTAAAAAATATATATGTGCTATTTTGCGTAAAAAAACAGGGCAAAAATGAGTTTGTTTGGAGCTACTGACACAGTTTTTTGATTTATGAAGTAATGAAATGAAATAAACCTATTTCCCTCTGTAAAAAGTTTTTAAAGTTTTTTTCTAATCATATAACATATGATTAGAAAATTAAAGATAAATTAAATCTGTCTCTCACCAATTTTGAGATGATATGTTTACCACTATATCCAAATTTGACAAGAGTCAAAAATATAACTTCTCACCGGCACATCGCATTGGAGCTGGACGACCAGAGGGCGGTAAACCTCGCCCTATCATTGCTAAATTTGAACATCATAAACAAAAATAATATGTAAAGAGTCAGGGGAAGGAACTTCAAGGGAAACATTTTAGCGAAAATGACCAGAACCCGCAGGAACATCTACAAAGACGGAAAGTCCTTTTCCCTCTGCGCAAAAAGTTTATCCAAAAAGTGAAACGAGCCATCATCAGAGTGGATAAACTTTATGTAAATAACCAGCTTTTTAAAGAACGTGCCGTGAAGGACTGGCTTTTCTAGATCTTAACTTCCTTGTAAACTAGGATTCGTTTATCACTTTTTCTTTCATACTCTCCTACACTTCATTTTTTTTTACCTCCCCTCTTTTTCTACTTCTGCACCTTAAGTTTAAATATGATGCACTATCAGCGACGTGCATATGCGTACAGACTTCCAAATTGAAACACCCATGCCCCTGATTATAGAGACTTTACAACATAGATCACAGGGAGCATTTTCTTTTTCCTTTTCTATGTGCACACACTGGACTATTGGTAGGTTAAGGCAAATTTCGTGGAATGTGAATGGAGCTGGAGCCAGGGAGAAACAAATGAAGATATTTAATCAGCTTAAGGAGGTACAGGCTGATGTTGTCCTATTACAAGAAACTCATAAAACTGCAACAACCATAGATGAACTTAAAACCCCTGAGTTTCCTAATGTGTTCTCAGCCCGCTATAACTCTAGGCAAAGAGGAGTGGCCATTTTAATATATAAAAATGTAAAATTTAATCTATTAAATGCATGCATGGATCCTAAAGGTAGATTCATATTAATGAATTTATCAATACAAAGTCAAAAACTATGTCTGGTCAGTAAATATGGACAAAATGTTGATGACCCCTCATTTTTCCATGTTTTTTTTTGGCAGCACTATGTGAGCACTTAGACTCTACAATTATAATTGGAGGTGACTATTGTTTACGTGAAGAAATAGACAAGTTTAGTACAGCGGGAACTCAACGCAGCTGGCAATCTGCTAGTTTAGTTAAACAGTACATGAGCGACTATGGGCTCTGTGATGCAATCTTTTCACCCTAACTTTAGGAAATATACTTTTTTCCCTCATGTTAATCACTCCTAATCTCGCCTTGATTACTTCCTGGTTAGTAGCTCACTGCTGAGTGACATTTCAGACACTGAGATTCATCTAAAAGTAGTCGGCGATCATAATCCTATTTCTTTAACTTCATTAAATAAAAACACCATCCCTCCAAATATAAACTGGAGGATTAATATATCATTATTGAAGGATGAAGAATTTATTACGTTTAAAAAAAAAAAGGAATGGTTGTCATATATGGAGTATAATGATTTACTTGGAACATCGGCATCTTTGCTTTGGGAGGCAGGGAAAGCAGTGATGAGGGGTAGAATAATTTCCTTCTCATCACATAAAAAGAAAAACAAAGACGTTCAGGCTTTAAAAGAAGCTATTAAGTCCCTTAAAGAAACTGGCGCCTCCAAGACGAAGTAATACCAAATAAAATTCGAAAAGCAAAGAAAGAATTGAGTAAAATAATTAATAATAAGACTAAATTTCTAGTTCAAAGACTTTGCTTAGAAAGCTTTGAATATAGCAATAAAGAAGGTCAATTTCTAGCTAAACTATTAAAAACAAATAAAGAAAAAACAACTATATGCGCAGTTAATGGTGCAGCTAGAAATATTGTACCTGACCCTGAAAAAATTAATAATAGCTTCAGAGACTTCTACAAATCTTTATATTTCTCGCTAACTAAGTTGTCAAGTGAAGAAATTGAGCAGTTTTTAGATAAAATAACACTTATCAAGTTATCAGAAAGCCTAACGATGGCCTTGGAGTTACCTTTAACATCAGCTGAATTTCAGGAAGCCTTTGAAAGCATGCCAAACAACAAGGCTCCAGGTCCGGATGGATTTCCAGCAGAATTTTATAAAGAATTTTGGACTATGCTGGCACCAACATTTGAAAGATTGTTACACGAAATAAAAGGAAATGGAAAACTACCAACAAATATGAATACTGCTAACATTAGTCTCCTACTAAAACCAGGTAAAGACCCTTTATCTCCTACTAATCGTCCAATATCTCTTATTAATGTTGCTCTTAAAGAGCATATTTCAGGTTAAATATTTTCTTAAATGCATATAAAATGTTTTTTAAAATTACTATTTGAAACGTTTATTGAGGATATTTTTTTGTTTTTGCAGTACATAATGCCACAAATTTTAATAAAGTTTCATATTCTGGACGTGTGAGACAATTATTAGATTGAATAGACTTTTTATATAATAAAAACATAGAAGCTGTAATATTGTCTTTAGATGCAGAAAAAGTGTTTGACAAAGCTAACTGGAAGTTTTTATTTGCAGTCATGCATAAATTTAGTTTTAAAAACAATTTTGTAAACTGGTTAAAAATATTATATAGCTCTCCAAAAGCTTGTGTCAGGAAAAATGATCAAATATCTGCCAACTTTTATCTTCACAGGGGCACAGGACAAGGATGTCCGCTCTCCTCCTCATTGTTTGCTATTTTCATCAAACCTCTAGCAACAACAATTAGGCAAAACGATCATATTAAAAGGTATTAAATGCAAAAGTAAAGAACACAAAATTTGTCTTTACGCTGACAATGTGTTACTTTTAATTCAGAATTAACAAACCTCTATTTCCAAGATAATTAAACTAATAAATTGATTTTCAAGAGTTTCAGATTACTCAATAAACTGGCAAAAATCTATTGCTCTTCCAATTAATTTTTCTCTTCAAAATTCCTTTTCTACCCAGGTGCAATCAGAGAATATTAAATATTTAGGTATTAAAGTCTCTCCTAGAATATCAGATCTAATAAAATTTAATTATATCCCACTTTTAAAGAAAGTAGAAGATGATTTGGCTAGATGGAAATGTTTACCTATTTTACTTATGGGAAGAGTCGCCTAAAAAAAAGAAAGATGATTTTTTACCAAGAGTAAAAAATTTTTGCAATTCCAAATAAACCGAAATAACTGGTTTAGATCTTTGGATTTCTCTATTTCCAAGTTCCTATGGAGGGGGGAAAACCCTTCATATAAGTCTAAAAACATTAAAGAGAACCAAAGATAGAGGAGGACTACGCCTCCCTAATTTTTATTATTATTAATTAGCAAATAGATTGCAACATACTTTTAGATGGATTAATCATAACCGGTTAAATGAACGAGCATTGTGTAATAATATAGAGATCTCGGGCCATTTATTAGCATAACAATTAAACATCAAGTATGCTTTAAAAGTATTAATATAAGTACTTCTCTGACAGCTTGGTGGGAGTTTTTATCTGGAACAATCCTTGCATCTTACAAAACAATATTATGATTAACTTTTTAGATTGGAGTTTTAAAGGAATTACATGTTTAGAACATATATACAAAGGAAAAATGTTTTAACTAGTTTGATAGACTAGTGTTGCAACATGGAATTAATAAAAAAATATTTTTAGAATATCAGATTAAATCCATAATAAAGAATAAATTTAAAATCAAGGACCAATAAAAGTGGAACCATTTCTCAATCTCAGAACTCCTTAACTAATGTCAAAAATGAATGGATCAATATCCATTCCTATTATAAAATGGGAGGAAGAAATATCACTTTGATCATTTCTGGTCAAATATATGTTTAAAGACATTTAAAATAACTAAGAACACCAATCTACCATTAATACAAAACAAAATCTTACATAGAACATATTGTACTGGTCAACGGATGTTTCTTAAAATGGGGTTTGTTTCATCTAACATCTGCTCACATTGCACATCCAATTCTCCAGATAATTGTAATTATGCTCTTTGGTTATGTCCACCTGTTTATGGTGTTGAATATGTGAAGATTTAACAAAGTGTCTGAAGTGTCGTATTCCTATTACTTCCTCAGTCTGCTTGCTGGGTGACTTAAAAGATGTTCCTTTGGAGACTAACACAGCCCATATTGTTCTTATTACGCTATGCATTGGTAGGAAGTCTATTCTCATGAACTGGGAAAATAAAAACCAACTCAGTACTAATCAATAAAAAGGACCTCCTGATGGACTATATCAGCCTGGAGAAGGCCTCTGACTCTACTTCAGATCAACTGCGCTGGGCACCTCTGATTAGCTCTATCACCTAGTGGGTTCGGGGAAATATAGGCCTTGACCTGCCATGTGCTTCTGGATGTTCCCTGTAGCCTCATGTGTGTACATGGACGAGCGAGAAATTTGGTCGCTACCTACCTCTAAGAACACCATATAGCTAAATGTGTATACGTTGGCTTATGCTGTTTTTTGGGGGGGTTTTATTGTTTCTTCCGCAGGGGCAGAACCATTTTCCTAATGTCCTCTCACTTTCCCTCCCTTTCTCTCCTCCCTCTTTCTATCTTTTCTCTTATTACTCTCTCACTAGTACTTTCTTAGTTTCAAACCCGGAGTCCCATGACTTATTTCTATTACAATACATTCAAGGGAAACTTAAAGTATTAATTTAATACAAGTTGACCTTTACAGCTTAAGCAGTAGCGGTCAACTTGTTTAAGTAAAACTGTTGGGCAAGTGTTTCAAAGGCACTCAGATGACAGTTTTGAATGAGACGAGGAAAAAATAAATTAAATAAATAAAAACAACGGAGGTCGGACACAAGGAACAAAGGAAGTATACAAGGAAGGAAAGACAGACGAAGGGAAAGAAGAAAGGTAGGGTAGAAGGACAAAAGGGAGGAAAAACGGATACATTTCTAAACTCTTTCTTTTTCAATACTTGGAAAATGCTTGTGAAGAAACCCAGTATTCTGAATAAATTCTCTAGTGATGTACTAAAAACATATCCTCTACCTTTCTCTCTTTCCTGTGTTCTTCCTACCTTCTGTCTTTCCACTCTCCCTTTCCTTCTTCCTCACCTTTGTATACTTCCTTTGTTCCTTGTGTCCGACCTACCTTTCTTCTTTGTTTGTTTTGTCTTTCCTTCCTTGTTTGCTCGGTTGAGTTCTTCCTTTCTTTCCTTTGTTGTTTGTGTCCAACCTTCTCTTGTTTCTGTCTTTCCTTCTATGCTTCCCTTCCTTCCTTGTGTCCTGTCCTTTATCTCTAATTCCTTGTTTATTCTTTGCTTTCCATTCTTTATGTCCCACCCTCCCTTCCTTTTTATCCTGCCTTCCAGTGTCCTCTCCTTCTTCTGTCCTTCCTGGTGTTCGACCTCCTGTCCTTCCTTCTGTGAGTCCTAATGATGAACATATGCAGCAGTTTACCAGATATCCACCAGCGGGTTTTATTTTGTGACAATCCAAATTTCAAAAGTTGGTAAAAAAACAACCAAATCTCATTGTAGTTGAAGCCAGATGTCCAAAACATGACATGAAAACAAACAAATTTTGCCACTAGCATCAGCATCTGCCAGTAGCTTCAACGTCCCATAAACTTTGACATTTTGATTCATTACAACCACAAACTTTCGTTTAATTTGTTGGGATTTTTCCAATAACCTAACATAAAGTAGTGGATAACTGCGGATTCTAGAGTCTCTAAAGGTTTTTTTTTACTTAAAAAGTCAATTTAAAATAGAAAATCTCAAAGTTCACAGTAAAATGTCAGTGATCTGTAAAAATAAGAAAAAGGAGGATGGAAAAAAAGGAAGGAGAGGCAGAAGAAAAGACACCAGGCGGGAAAGAGAGAAGTGGAAAGGGATGCATGGTTGTGAAAAGTGTGCTCTGTTGAGTCACAACTATTTCTAATATTTTCCTGTATTTACATGATTCGGCTAAGGTCTCTATCTCTTCACATCTAGAGGCTGACAATTATCCAAACTCTTCTTTGTGAAATACTAAAAGCTCAGTCAGACTGGATGGAAAACATCTGTGAAGATCCATGTTCAAGTCTTGCCACAGACTTTAACTAGGCCATTCGAACACATGAATTTGTGTGTTTAGCAGCCTTTAGTTGCCTTCACAGAACAGCTGGATTTAAACCGAGGTTAAAAAACACACAGGAGGACTTTATTATCTAATTAGGTGATTTCTGAAGATAATAGGCAATTCGTCCAGTTAGACATCTCAACAGATAGCGATTCAGTCAACGATTTTATCAACACAACTTTTATATACCTGACCAATCAGTGACAGGTGTCCTTCCCATCTCGTTATTAAGATCCTGCTTTTCTAATATGAAGAAATGTAGGATCTAGACTCTAGACTAGACTCAAATTTTCAGATTTCCTTTTTAAAGTCTTTAATAACATCCTGCATATTTCAGTGCAAAAGATTAATCAAGAACTCTTTAATTAGCTCTCTTTTAGTGTGATATAGGCCCATTTCATTGGGTGAAATGCAAATACTTTAAAGCATAACTTGTGAACTTTGGTACTGTTGCGACTAAATTGAATTTAGCAATTGAAATACATGATTGGAAATTATTGATAGTCATTTTTATTTTACAAGCTTAATGGATTAACATATCTGTAACAGTTGAACTTGTGTGTGTACAGCTTAACAACATAATGCAGTTCTTTACTGGAAGATAAACTTACACTGTTCACTAAAAGTTTTATGGGTCTTTGTGACCACATATTTGCGGGAGACACCAGCTGTTGCAAATCAAGGTGAAAAAGCAGGACTCAGGGATTTAAGCAGAAAAAACGGTTTATGGAGCTAGATCAGGAAGACAATCCTGGGGAGTGTTAATTTTTTTTCCCCAGAGAGCAGTCCAAGACCCGTCCAGGACCAGTCCAGACAAAGAAGAAATCCAAGAAGGCAAATCAAAACCAGAAACCAGACGAGGAGTGTTGAAGACACCCCCAACTACCAGTCAATTAAATGGTCCGCATGCATCTATACCATTGTATACTGCAAAGACAGGCATCTTTGGGGGAAGGACTGCAATACGAACCCTCTAAACTCAAAGATCCATCAATAAAAAATAAAATTAAAAGAATGGAAGTAAAAACAAGAGAAAATGTTCAGTATTTGCTTTTATCGCCATGAATGGAGAAATAATGCATGCATATGGCTGAGCGCCCCCAGCCTGAAGCTACAGCTTCTCTGGCTCTCTGACACCGACACTCACTGAGGTTACACCGTCAGTACGATTAGTCTTCCATAACTGAGTAATGAGGGTACCGTGTGGCTCTAACACAGACTGATGTTTTTTTCAATCTAGTTAGACAATAAAATTAAGTGAACGCGCATTAAAATTCAAGGAGCAAGAGAGAAAAGTTTGACTCCACCTCGCACTCGTCTCGCATCTTACTTCTCATCTTTCAGTACGGAGTAAAAGCAGGATGATAAAGACAGCAATTGATTAGTGATACAGCCACAATTAGTCTTCATTATGTCGTTTTATAATAAAAAAATCAGCCAGGGTTTGATTAATATGTCGTTTAACTCAATTTTTAGCATCTTGTCTGTGTCCCTTCCTTTGCTAATTTATGTTTGAATATTGTTTAAAGTTTTTATTGGTCTTATTCTATCATTTGTTTGCAGTCGTCTGACTGTTGCTTATTTCTATTTACCACGGAAATCTAAACCTGGAGCCGGGATTCAGGATTTGATGATCTATTGAAATAAAACATCAGCCAGGAACAATCCGGCCGAATTAAAAGCGAAGTAGACAGACTCCATGGTGTGGGGTGTTTACAGATGCATTCTTGGGCTTACGTTACCATCACTAAATCCTTTAATAATCTGTACCATGAGCTTTTCAGTGACGCTGTTATTGTATTTATATATTAATTTGTGGGTTATGGTTGTGTAGTTCTCGGTTTGATATGTTTTATCATCGTTGTTTTTTCCCCTCTCCCTGCCGTCCTGCGGGTGTGGAGGCGGACTGGGATGTTTTCTTGTGTTTTCCGCATCTTCCACGCCTCCCCCATCATAACAACCGCCTCGACTCAGCTTTTTGGTTTTGGTTTGTGTTTTAGATAATCTCCATGTGGTTTATTTATATTCTGAAGGTTTTGCCACATTCAGTTTATTTGTTTGTATTTAGTTTCCTGGTTTATTCTACTGTTCTGCTTCTTATACATTCAAATGTATTTTCTTACATTACTGTTGGGCTTTTTCCCTCTTGGTTTCCAGATCATTGAGTCTTAGTTCAGTTCTCTCTGTGTTAATTAGTCTCTGCCCTCAGTTTTCTTTCCCCCTTTTTCTGCCACAGCTGCACCACATTTAGTTTATCTGGTTCCCCCGTCATGTTTCTAACCCGACCCCGGTTTTAAGCTCCTGATTTTTCATTGTTCACCACTGGACTCTCCATGTTTCTATATTCTATCTCCATTCCATCTGTTTGATGCCTGTTCCTCAGATCTGTAAGTTTCTTTTTATTAAAACTTTGAAATGCATCCCTCAAGTGTCTACGACTTGGGTCTGCCTCTACCGATCGTTTCACGACATTATGACAGTAATTAGTAGTTTGAGTCAGATATGACAGAGAATGGCTCCTCCACCATCACTAATGATGATAAAACACTTGATTACATTTTATTAATAAATATCTGTAACCTATCTGCAGTGAATGACTTTATTGCGTGGGTTGTAATTATTTTTATCAAGCTTGTAAATGCTCCCTGTTCTTCAACTCATTGATCAAACACCGCCAGGAACCGCGTTGCTTTACAACCTCACCATATTTACTGTGGCTGGAGGTTTTTCCTAGCTGGAGCATGTAGTAATGAAGGCCTCTTGAAACTCAATGAAACCACTAATGGTGAACATAATAGCACGTGCAGCCAGTGCATCAAAGGGCAATATGGCTGTGCAGATTAGATCATAATGTTGATGAGCGCTGGAAACAGAAGCATTGCTAAGAAGAATGTGCGAGGACCTTCTGCTCCTTTGCTTTGCCTCATTTAACATATTTTTCTCCTCTGAGGCATTTTGTGATGCAAACCAATCAGAGAAAATGTTTACACGCACTTCTGCTCATTTATAATTACGTATACCACCATGTGTGTGGTTCGCATGAGGCAGATGTGCAGAAAATGCCGCAGTGAATCGAGAGTTTCTGATCAGACCCATCATCGGCCGCTGGACCTCAAGGGAAGACATTTGCTGTTATTTGGTTTGAGCCGAGTCTTTTCATCTGGCAATGTCATTTTAAGAAGGTCATCTTTCTCCACAAAGACTGAACTCATTAAATTTATCACACAGACACAAACTGTTACAGGCGGCACACAGATGTGAGCTACAGCCTCCGATTCCAATTGTCTGGCAGAAATACAGCAATTAAAACTTTAAAACCGAGTTAATTTATTCAGGAAATGCTACACGTTCAGATCTCGGGCATCCAAGCGCCTAACACTGTATGCTGGGAGTGTTTATTAGTTGTATATATTAAACCTTCCAGCAGCTTTGGTCCCCTGAGCTGCTTGGTTTTATTATGAGGGAGGTTCAGAGATTTCCAGGAGGTATCACGTTTCCTCTATATGAGAAATGAGGCAGTAAAACTTTAGTTTCTCAGTTAAAAACCAAGCCTTAAATTATTCACGTATGATGATTTTTTTATCTTTTCTATCAAACCTCCAATCAGAGTAAACTTTTTTTTTTCAGATCAATAAATATTAACATATTTTTTGTATTTGTGAAATGTCGGAATAAAGAGAATTATTTTAAATGGTATTGTCACTTTCATCAAAGTCAGAAGTATACATACAATAAGTTTATCGTGTCTTGAAACAAAAAACGGAAACTCCAGATGATTCAATTTTGTGCTTAAAGAGCAACTCACCCCCCTACCGGAGTCTCACTCCGCCCACATTTTCGGTTTGAAAAAATGCACCAAAAGGAGGTGTTGCCTGGAGGGACGGCAGGGGTGAGAGGGCTGGGCGGCATCAACATTTCCCTTCTTTTCCGACTCCAACTCCCTATGGAGGCGTGGCCGAGACTCGGCTGCTTTTATACCCCACAGTGGGCAGTGCAGCTGACATCATAGTTCAGAGCCCACAGCCGAGCCAATGGGGATAGCTGATTCAAATTGAAGTTTAGTGAAAACTTTTAACCTGAAGGGCTTGCCACACTAACTGTTTTAGTTAGAAAATTTCTATTTTAATTACTATGCACTAAAATGCCACTATAAAGAATGTAAACAGCACTATTAGACATTCGTTTATACAGTTTATCAGGGGAAAAAGGTCGATTTGGGGTTAAGTTGCACTTTAAGAAGCTCATGATTGGTTAATTGAGTACATCTGAGTTAATTGGTGGCACAGCTGTGGATGCATATAACGGCACTCCCAAAACACAGAGGCTCTTTCTTTGACATCATAGGAAATTCAAGAGAAATCAACTAGGACACCAGAAAAAGAAATGTGGACCTCCACATGTGTGGACAAAAACAGAACTGTACAGGCTCAATCATTAACTGTACATTTGGAGGAAAAAGAGGGAAGCTTGAATCCTCAGAACACCCTCTCAGCTGTGAAGAATGGGGAAGGCAGCATCATGCTGTGGGGCTGTTCTTCTGCTGGAGGGACTGGTGCACTTCACAAAATAGATGGCATCATGAGAAAAGTGCAAAACTGACCCAGTTCCACAAGTTTTGTCAAGAGTGGAAACCTGAAACAGTTTCAGGGGAATTCTAACAAATACTACTGTAAGGTAGTGTATGTATACTTTTGACTTGATGATAGAAATACATTAAAAAAAAACACAATTCTCTCCCTCTTTACTCTGATTTTTCACAAATCCAGGAAATATACTGTTTATTGGTTGAAAACAACAAAAAACGTTATTCTCATTTGATGTTTTTTTTCTAAAGTTTATGTAGATTTGTGGTTTCAACTCTACATCACCTTAGAACAAGTAAAGCATGACGTTTCAACCCAGCCTGGATTTTTAATTAACTAACCAGAGGCTCCTGATGTTTTCACCACAAGAACAAAAGGTTTCACAGATTCAAAACTGTGTTTTAAAGAAAGTATGGTTTAGTCATCAGCAGGGAAATTAGTTATTAAAACACAGACATCTCATTTATGAGTTTTAATGCTACGTTGTGCATCTTCAGACCATTTTCCTATCAAATCCGTCCACTGATTACATTTTTAGCAGCACATTGTCATTCACTTTAATCGACATTTCTCAATTCTCGTCTTCAAGGTCCACAGCAGCATATTATCAAGATCTGAAGGAGTGAGATAATTACTCAACAGTTTGGGTTTGGGAAATGCTGCCTCAGCTGGTATTATGAAAACCATTTAGCATGGTTTCACCATTCCTACTGAAACCTAGTTAGGAGATTTAATCTATCCCACTTCAAAAGCCAGCTGAAAACGTAACATTTCATGGATGAAACTACACAGCAGAGTTAGATCAATTGAGAGCAAATATACAAATTTTAAAAAAGAAAAATCGATGCCCCAATCTAAAAATTTGCACCAATATTGATATCACATATTAATCTTGCTGTAATGGTCGATAAACAATATTACCCAAAATTATATGTACATTTTCTAACCTTTACCACAGTGAAACAAAAAACACACCGCTGGCATGGGACTGATACCGTTAAGTTGAAAAACTACTAACATCGGACTGATACCGATATGTAGATAAATAACTAACATCGGACCGATACCACCATGTTGAAAAACGACTAACATGGGACCGATATCTTGACTAACGCCTAACATCAGATTGATACCGATATGTTGAAAAATGACTAACATCAGACAAATACCACTGTGTATGAAAACGACTAACATCGGACTGATATGTTGAAAAACGGCCGACATCAGGCCAATACCGATATGCTGAAAAACGTCCGACATCTGACCGATACCGATATGTTGAAAAATGACTAACATCAGACCAATACCACTGTGTATGAAAAAAACTAACATCGGACCGATGTGTTGAAAAACGTCCGACATCTGACCGATACCGATATGTTGAAAAATGACTAACATCAGACCAATACCACTGTGTATGAAAAAAACTAACATCGGACCGATGTGTTGAAAAACGGCCGACATCGGGCCGATACCGATATGCTGAAAAATGACCAACGCTGGACTAATACAAATATCCTTAAAAACGACTAACATCGGCCGATACAGATGTTGATGCTGATATATTGTGCATCTTTAAAAAAAACAAAACAAAAAAACAACCACATCAGGTGTCACCTCAATGCATTTTACAGCACAAACAGCTTAAATTGATTAAATTTTGTTCAATTATATACAGCAACTGAGTCAATTTACAATTCAATAGTCAAATTTAGTTTATCATAAAATGCCAATAATTACACAGATGTCCATCTAGCAGACTGCGTTAAATTTGAAGTTACAAATATCTTAACCTATCAACAAAAACTTGTTCTAACTACCTCTGCTTTGCATGCCTACCTTTTCCCAAAGAAGCCTCCCAGGCCTGCTGCTGTCTCAGTATGCCGCTTCCCTGACTCATTTATTACCCACCCACACTCTCCAGTCACAGGATGCTGTGTCACCTCCTCTCATTTGAAATTACACAGCTAACCTGGCTCTGGATCTTTTGCCATCCCTCTTTCACATCCCCACAGTCCATCATCGGCTCTCTCTACAGTGCACGGCACCTTTGAAGTTCATAAACTGTGAAGCAAAGGATGGCTGATCTGATGGTCACTTCAGCTGAGGCAGAAATGACCCCGTCAATAAACTCAAAGACTGAGATGCCTTTTTGCAGAATCGCAGACAGGCATTAAAGCAGAGCCTGTAAAATCATGCATCCGCACTCATTCTACCTCCGTCGTTTCATCTCTCCGAGTGTGAAGGGGAGGTGTTGAGGACTCTTCAGGGATAGCTCTGAACGCTTGTGGAAATAAGTTCCTAGCACTTAGGAAATGAGCAATTATTAGGGTTTTGACTTCTTTTTCAAACAGCTGATATTTTTGTTGTAGATTCTGTGACATCTTTAGAATAGAGCACTGCAAACATGATTGATTGAGTCACTGCAGTAACCTCAGAGAATACCAACCCACGTCACTTAGTTTGGGATTTTATTTCGTCGGATCTCTCAAATGAAACTACTCCATCGTTTTCACGTCCTAACCAATTTAAATACCACATAAAGAATCAAAGAAAAAAAACCTAATATCAGTTTACAAATAAGGGTTTTAGTTATTAAGGTGAAAAAACAAACCAACCTGCTCTTATGTGAGTATTAAACAATATGTATATTTAAATTAGGAATGCACCGATTAAACAATTTGTGCCAATATCGATCTCCAGGAGTTGAAAAAAAGGCTTCATGGATGCAGAGCAGGACCACAGAGAAGAGAAAGAAGGAGAAAGTTCAAACCATTGATCCTAACACGCAACGATCATATCTCCTGCTCCAACATCTCTCTGCCCGGCTTTCCAACCAAAGAGCCAGAGAGATATTTAAAAATGAGGGGCAAAAGAAAATGAGGTGTATTAGCAGTGTTTGCCAACAACTGATGGAGTCCTCCAGGACATGTTGCTGTGAAACATCGTCTCTGCTGCCCGGAAATTGAGCTGCTAGCATGTCTTGACGGTCATGAGATTGTTATACAGCAAAAGTCTTCAGTTAGAGGCCTCCTTTGATACGTTGCAAGACTGACTGCTAACGGAGATTCTTCCACCATCCACGACTCTTTGAAGAAACTTGTATGATATGAGTTACAACAACATTTAATTTCCTTCTGGGATAAATAAGCTATTTTTGAACTGATTTGAACTATACTGTACATTATACTCCGGAGTGTAATGGTAAACAAAATCATGGTTCAGTTCGAATCATAATTTTCAATTTTTGAAACTAATTTAAAGTATTATGTTGAAAATATGGAATTGACTGGAGATTTACTAGGACTTTTTTCAGTGAACAGAGCCATTTGCTTGGATAGATATACAACAGTATAACTACTTGAAAGCAGTCAGTGTTGATCTTTAGAAACATTTAAATAAAACTGTCTCCAAATGTGAGGTGTTGGGGGGCACTTTTCTTTTTTTTACTATATCTCTTTACATAGGCCTAAAAAATGTTTTACTTAAAAAGTAGAAAAACCTAAAAACCTTAATTTCGTAAACTGTACTTCCGTTATTTTACTACACTAATACATTTCAAGTTGTAATACACTTCACGCAGCTGCTTGAAAAAGAGTGAATGAAGTGGCCACTTCTAAATGGGACCCACTGTACTGACCCGGCCTTTTCAATACGTGGCACTCGGTTGCACATAAAGGGAAAAAAAAGAGACTGATGAACCGAGCTGTAAAGCACAAGTTATTTTTGTGGTGGAACACCCGCTGATGCCAAGAAGTTAAAAAAAGAAGAAAAAAAAAACGTCCGGATTTTGTCCTCAGTCACCCATAAGGAAGGCGGTCTTTGTATCTGGATCCACCTACTACTCCAGGCTGTTCTCCTCCCAGGTAACAGCCTTACAATAAGTTCTTCCCACCAAGTTTGGGTAGAAAGATTTGGATGCTTCAGGTGAGTAATTCAGAGCGAGCTACATATCTTACTGCTGTTTCAAGATGAGTACACTGACATAATGTTTTGGCTTTTTCTACCCAAACAAACCTTCCCAAATAGAGTTTAGTGATAGCTGGACGTCCTCTTTGTTTTGTTGTCTGTTTTTAAAGTTGCGCTACAGAAGCTACTTAGTTCCTTGCATAAATATTCACCATGTGTTCAGGTATTAAACAACGCGGTTCGTTAGGCGCATGTGCGTACTCAACCGACAGGGTTGTACCGGATTGCTGAAAACACAAAATTGAGTTTTTGGATCAACAGGCAGGTTTAAGTTTGGGGTCAAATTAGTTTCTCACCCCTCCTTTCCACCGGACGCGTAAGCAGCACGTTACAGGAGCAGCACGTCATACGCAGCTGATAGCCACCACTTTAGTCAATAGAACCCTTTCCACCGGAGGCGAAAGCAGCACGAGTCTGCCACGTCTGAGGAGCGTCATGTCGCAGCACTTTTCTAAATATACGCGGCAGTCCTATTTTATACGCGGTACGCCTCTGAAACACGTACATTTCGACATTTTGGATAGGGGAAGAGAGGAAATATGACGGCTCGGCATTCGGAAATTTTCAAAATAAAAGAAATGTGATGCTTTGCGGTTGCTTTACTTGAAAAAAGGTCACCAACTGTGCAGCCCGGTGAGAAGTCAGTACCTCGCGGGAGGGTCTCATTTGTGTGTGATCACATAAATGAGCGATTTTGGATATTCCCTGACATAACATAAACTTATTGGCGAATATAAAACGGACATAACATACAACACCAACTCTTTGGAGCCATGTTGTTGTCTTTTCCTGGTTATTATTGTCATAGACGTTTATATATGTCTATGGTTGTTGTGTTTACTGACGAAACCCCGTGTGATTTTGCTAATCTCGCGTGATTTCGTGCCCTCTCTGTGACAACTGCTTCCCTGCTGCTATGTGCCTCATACGCACCCGGTGGAAAGGGCCAAGCAGCAGAATACACAAGTGAAACGTGCTGCTCCTGTAACACGCCGCTTATGCGTCCGGTGGAAAGGAGGGGTTAGAAAGGGGAACAATTGGATTGGATTATATAATTAGTTTGATGCTTTGAAACATTGGGATGTGACAAAACAGATTCATTGTGTAAGGGGAAAATACCTTTTCATAACATTGTACAACATGGCAGTTGCACAGTGACTATTTAGGAATCTGTATTTAGTACTAACCCCCAAGCTGTAACAGGGTTACAATGCAGACAAGTTTAGATCCAGACTGGGAAAAAAAATGAAGATCACTTGACCTCAATATTTTCCCCTTAGCTCCAAATAATTGCTTTTACTTTTGTTCTTTAGCTTGGTATCTTTTTTTCCCAATCGCAAAGAGTACCAAAAGACCCAGAGTGTCTCCTGCTCATGTGCACTGTCAGCGCTGCTGTCATAGCTACACCAGTGCTTAAGAGCATGATGCACATGTGCCAGCTCAGCAGCTGTCACCTAAAAGTGAGGAAGGCCAGAATATAAAAGGAAATCTGTTCTTGCTTGACACATTTTAAGTTGCAAGAAAGGCAAAACACCGACTGAAGTCCGGTGGGTAAACAGGGCCAGACACAAGTCGCTCTCTGGAAAGTGTCCACCTTGCAAAACAGTCCTTAGGAAAGACACTGAATCCCCAGCTGCTGTAGGGATGCAAAAAAGCTCCAAACTCCAAAGCTAGTGACAGATTGCTGCTGTGGAGCCTCAAAACTCCACACTTTTCTAACATGAAGCAAAGTTTTTCTTTTAAACTTGGCTGCAAACCTGTTGTATAATTAAAACCCAGATTTACTTACCATTTGGAGGGTTTCTTTCTGTTCCATATTATATTATGTAGACTTTCTTAAAGTATAAAAAAGGATTTAATCCCAATTTATATCCATCTAGGTCCAATAAATTGAAACCGTCACAAGCAGAGACTGTTAGAAGGTTTTGCATTAAATTCAAAACAGATTATTTTATGCATCTCATCTGCAGATTGGCGTACTTTGGCTTCTTAGACTTGCATATCCTGTAGCATATTATTAATTGACAAGGTCAGAGCCATTAAATAATGGAGTCAGAAAAGGTACAAATCTTCAGAATGTTGTATTAAAATGCCTGTTGTCTTGTCTGGATACTGATAGATTTGGCATTTAAAATCTATCATCACCCTGCAGCATGTTTGGATGTAACAGAACGCTCACCTTCTAGAATTGTCCACGGACTTTTTGTTCTTGGTACGGCACAAGTCGATGCGGTGCCATACATAATTTCACGGTCTGGTGTATTCAGGAGAGCGTTTCCACCGCCAGTTGGACTCTCACTGGACAGGTGAGGTTAAACCCAAACGTCTACTATGGTGTTATCCTAGTACAACAAACGTGACGCACTAGTACGTCTTCTGATGTTTTTCTGTCCTCCAATCCGTGTTGTGTGACGCCAGTAGCTCCACCCTAACTGTACCATACGGTTGTCCTATGGACCTACACCTGAAGGGGGCCCAGGAACGGTGCAGTAGGGGTCGTTTGTATGGGCCGCTTTTACAACCGACCCGCACCAACCCAACCCATGCTGTACCTCTCAGTTGAAACGAGGCATTAGTTGCATTTTGTTGCAATTATTATTGACTTTGAACACTGGGAATCCTAAAAATGTCTCAATAACAGGCTTGGGATCTCTGATATATCTTTATCTTGGATCTCAAATTGTCTCACAGAAAGGCTGCATTGTGTGAATTCAGAACAATTCTTTTATCAGCCTCTCTCAGTTACTAATGATGTGCCACAAGGGCCACTACTTGGTCCCACCCTTCTCTCTATTTATATTAAAAGGCCTCATTCAATCGTCCTTTTTTCAATAAACTGGCTTTGGTCTCTAGTATGAATGAATGTCTTGTGGGTTGTTTTCTGACGATAAAATGTTCTCTCGCTCCTGTTTCAAGAGATGGAAGTTCATCTTAGCAGTGGGTGGGGGGAAACGACTACTATCCTTAGTAATTAATATTAATGATACTCTTGCATTGCCTTCGAACAAATAACTAACTTAGCGTTATACTTCGCTGGTGGTTTCCCAAAGACAAATTTGAACAGTTTCTTCCTCAGCTCTTCATTCTTGGGTAAAAAATGCAACCCTGTTGTTATCTCCACAAATAACCCAAGCCAGAACATGTTCCACCAAAATCATAACAGCCTTCCTGTGGTCGGCCGCAAGACCACAAATACAAATTTTCTCTGTGAAGTAGAAGGGACTGGCCTTTTCCGATTCGCTTGCTTTTCCCATCTATTTACTTTCTGTGGGTAATGCAGGCAATGGGAGTTGATGTGCAGCATGCATATACAACTCAGTGATAAATCGTCTTCAAAAAGATTGAGAATTACACGGTTTCTCAGTAGACGAGACCCTTTAATAATACAGCCTGTATCGCCATAGAAAATTTTATATGCTCCTTACCACTCATTTCTCTTAGGTTATACAACTAGTTTTGTTTTAGAATTGGTCAACTGGTCTCACAGAATGCATCCTTACAGTGCCATGAAACAGAAGATATACCTGGTCTGGTATCCTGCTTGGCTGCAATGCCCTGTTGGACGGGGGGCATCGACTGGGATGATCCTCCCAGTAACTGAACATCCACTGTGTCCTGTTATCAACTTTTTACTTTCTGTAACATAGAAAGTTCTCTTATATCAGATCTTCTGTTCCTTCTGTGTTTCTGCTCTGTCTTCTCAAACCCCCAGACGGTCGTGGCAGATGGCCGCTCCTACTGAGCCTGGTTCTGTTGGAGGTTTCTTCCTGTTAAAGGGGAGTTTTTCCTCTCCACCGTCGCTACATGCTTGCTCAGTATGAGGGATTGATGAAGGATTGCTGTGGTTGGAAAGTCTGCATCAACGGGGCCCAACCTCTCGCCAATGACTGACGCAATCTGCTGGGATTCCTTAAATAGGAAACTTTTTAACTGATTGGAATGTTTGTATAAATGTATTGAAATGACTTCTTGTTAAGTGCCTTGAGATGACATCTGTTGTGAATCGGCGCTATATAAATAAACTGAATTGAAATTTAAATGAACAGCAGGGGATGGATCATTGATTCATCAAATACACAACCACCTTTCTTAGCAAAAGGTAAATGGCAAAGCCATCTGTGCTGACTTCCAGGAAATCCTTGGTGCATATCAATTACAACTTCCAACCTATGGTTTAATCAACCCTTTGTTCCCTTTGTTAGGAAAGACCCAGAAACATTGGCAACCTGCTGTAACAAGACCTGCTGATCAGAACCTATAAAAGACCGCCAGAATTAACTGCTAGCTAGAGCAGGGTTGACAGAATCCTTTTGACTCTGTATTTTTGTTCTCACCTTGCAAGGTTAAAGACTCTTGATAAAGTTTTTTTTTTTTTTTCACGACACCATTCATCAATCTTCTACTTCGTTGACCCTTCCCCTGCGATTGTTTCTCATCAACTATAGTTTAGTTTTGTCAGTGAACCGGATTGAGACGCAGAGATAAGAGAGAGAAACTTGGTAAAAAGACCAAAGTACCATCAAATTTCCCAAGTATCTGCACCTTTGATGGGACAACGCTAAAACAAGTTCCTGAACACAAAAAATCTGGGAATTGGGCTAAACAATACACTCTTTATCAAAACACACTGACAATTTACAGACGAAGATCAAATTAAAAAAAATCAGCTCCTTCTGCAGAACGCATTCCTCTTTCGTTTTAATCTGCAAGGAAAACATAGGTGCTATTGATCATTCTTCCCATTGTTTCTAAAGCTTGATATCCTTTACCACAGTCATCTGGTTTGTGACAACTGCTCGGTTTAAAACTCACCGCTGAACGCTGTAGTCTTCTCCTAATTGGCCAGCTCCATCTCTGGCCACTTTACAATTTACATCACCTTTTGTGCGAGTATCATGTTTTTAAGAGTGTTCTGTTTATTGGTTTTAATTTTTATATTGTCTTACCCGTGTCTTAAATGAATCCCACATCTTCCAGCTTCAGCTAGTGGGAATGATATTGATAATTATAGAAACTATGACAACACCAGAGTCCAAATTGTTCAGTAGTGATTTGAAACACTTGATTCAAACAATCTTTCTTAATATCACAACTTCACAATTGTTGGAAGAAAAGCTTCTGTAAATTAACACTGCATTTATTCATGGAAAATCACAAACTGTAGTTTATCCTTTAATTTTACGACTAATCCCAGAGGTTGGCAGGTTGCTTCTAACAGTTATTCATTTAGTTATTTAGGTCATGCTTTATGCAGGAATATTTATAATTTAAAAGGAATCACACGTTTTTTTGTTTTTTTTACGAGTTACAAATGTTTTACCAAATAACAAGAAAAAACTAATAGCTTCTTTCAACCGAATGAAATTTAATAAATATTAAAGTTAAATCTTACATGCAATTCTCCTGAGAGTTGAATTTATGCATTCCTAATATTAGAGTCCAGCCTCGGTGAAGAGTTGGAATAAGCTTGTGGTGAATAGGAGGATCGGGCTTGACGCAGCATGAAGGAATGCTAAAAAGTGACAGGGAATGTTAGCAGCTTATGATTTGTCTGGGATGAGACCAGGACCTGCTTTTTACCAGGCAGCTTTTAATATATTTTACACAGCAGTTGTGACTTTTAATGCCTAGTTATTTTCACATTTGTATGCCTGCAAACTTTACGCCGCCTATAAAACTGCTTCCTTCCTGCTCATGAATCATCCTGAAATGAGATTTTTAATGCATCAAAGTAGCTCCATAAATAACAAAACCCACACTGGCACCAAGGATAGAAAGTAGACGTTCACTTGGAGATAAACCCATCTGCTTTTTACATTTTTTTTAGTTTTTTTTTTAACATCTATTCAAAGCAGATGGCGGCTTATGTGATCTCACAATTCAACTTCACTTGCTTTCAGCTTGTTCGAGTGGAACCTGGGGGCATTGTTGCTTGGACAGGTATAGTAATTACATTCTCCTCCATTCAGCTCCTATCTGCATACAGCACCAGCAAACCTCACTCAAACTCCATTATACGCTCGCCAAATGGAACAAAAGCACAACATTCACTAGTTTTGGCACTCCAAAAGAGACAGAAACCTCTTTTCAGGCGATACATCAAATTGTGGCACAGTCAGAAGCTGCAGACTGTAACTTGTAGTTCATCGCACTGGAATACGATTTTATTACCTGCTCCTCATGACTTGAGTGGTTTTAAAAAAGCCCCCATTCATCCAAATCTATTCACTCTTCTGTTTTCGTTTCATGAACAAAATCAATGCTAAGCAATAACATGTACTGTGTGTAATTATAAATAAGGTTCCTATTTCCAAAGAGAAGCATTTGTAAAGGTAATAAAGGCTATAAAGAAGTTTGATGATGCACAAAAAATGTATCTTTTTGGTTATAATAGCATCATGACTGCAGACCAACAATTTATCGATTATAATAAAATAGAAATCCTAAAAACAGACATTCAATTTTTGTAGTTTTGGCAAAAACTAAAAAATTACAAAGTAAATTTGTTTTGCTATTATTCCCTTCATCAGGCTTTTAAAAAAATGGTTTATGCACTAAAGTGGATCCCTGGTATTAGCAGGGTTTTTTTGTTGGTTTTGTTGTTTCTCTGGATGGGGCAGTGGCTTCTCCTCTTCCTCCTCAACCAGCTCTACCTCCACCGCATCAATATCTGAATCCTCCTCCATTTGCTCACCGTCTTTCCCTTCTTGTTTCAGACTGGATGGCAGCGTTGCCAACTCCTCAGCACAGAAAGTAGCTATTGGCTGTCCCAAAAGTTGCTAAATTATGTCATTGTGTCATTTACATAATGTGTATGTAATTGTAAGACTCTGTACAAAAAGGGAATCATTTTTGAAAATATTTATTGTAAAATATTTATATTTAACCGTTGGTGGCAGTGTGGCTTGGATGGGATTGTTTATAAGGTTTTGGCTATCGAGTATGTTTGAAGGCAGGGTATACGATTTCATTTTAAAACACTTTTTTTTAAACTGCAAAAAATGCTCTTCATATACCAGTGGCAACCTATAAGTTAGGAGTTCCTAAACTTGACCGAGTAATTTTCATTCTTTATACAGCGAGAAACCCGGGGAAAACCTCATCCAATCAACTTCCACGGTTCGTCTAAGATAATAGGCTTGTAAGCAAAGCTTACGTGTTCCAGGACCTCCCCCTCTGCGCGCCCCCTTTGTGTGCACGCAACGCTCGTTCTAGCCTGTACACAGGAAGTGAGCTCGCGCTAAAATGAACCGAAAACTCAAAGCTGTTGTGGAAATAGCAACGAGAAAGAAGAAAGCCGACCAAGAGCGTGCTTAAAGCCGAATCTGCATCGGAGCTGATGCATTTACACGGTGGCGTCAACTCAAGGAAGCTAAGGGCTTGCTAACGGATGCGTTGGTTGCCGATTTTCTCCTGGACAGGTAAGATTAGGGCTGGGCGATATGACCTAAAAATAAAATCTCAGATTTTTTCACACCAAATCCGATTTTAAATCGATTTTTTTCTTTCTCCCTTTACTTTCTTAAACAGAAATAACAAATGAAAGAATCATTTTTTTTTTTTACTCTTATTTTAATATCTCCTTTGGGAGTCTACCTGAATTCAAAGTTGTGTGCAAAGTTGGTAGCACATACCTGGCGTCCAAAGTTTTCAGTAGGTAAATAAAGCCGGGCTTTTCCAATATATAAACAGGCACCATATATTTGGCAATATAAATTGTGATGGCTTTTCACTGGACAGACGTCTTATCATAAGGGACACAGTGTGAAAATTATTCCCCTATGGTGGCGGTGTTTTGTGAGCTGCTGCTTGCTTGAGCAACTCGTAGAGAGCAGCACTTCTCCCACTCGACGGAGCGCCTCTGTTTCAGGTGTTAAAACAAATTCGTCGTACTCCCACCTTTGGTAGCAACAGCCTTCAAACAGATTCTGCAGTGTGCTGTTTGTTGCTCCAAGTCTGAAGTCGCAAAACCGAACCAGTTCGATGTAATTGAAGAAACTGTCCCTTTTTTGGGAACAAGCTGCTCTTTGCTAGTTACCATTTTGATGTCTACGCGTTGCGAGACACTGACTGGCTGACCTTGCTCCAAACTACAGAAAATCTCGATTTTCCCAAAAATAAATATTCTTAAATGGCAAATTCGAATTAATCGATAAAATTGATTTATCGCTCAGCCCTAGGTAAGATCACATTATACTTTGTGACTTTGGTTGAAATGGCGGAGTGAAGTGTGAAGTGAAGTGGCGGAGACCCAACGAGACCATGCTGGCTGTGCATGCCTGTGTTATTGAGGCGTGGCTTAGTGGGAGAGCATGAAGCAAGGGGTGGGACCTTTTATTTTTCAATAACGCCCTCTCAAGGAGCACTCCCACAATCGTATACCCTGCCTTTAAGTTGTCATGTGTTTTTATGTCACAAATTTTGGCATAAAAACCAGCCTTACAATCAATACAGGCTGGATGCCAGTGTAATGTTGCCAATTAACGGCATTGACCAGCTTTTTAACTCAGGGTTCGATCCCCACTCCTTTCTTTACTTCTGAGTCATTTTTAGGCATGAGACATGATGACTGTTTAACGTCTGTCACAGAGACGCGGACACAGTGGACGAGTTCAGTAAGGGACTGAGGTTATGATAGTGACTAAGTGCAGGTAATATTCAGACACAGTGGGGTTAGCATCTGCTCTGACTGGCTGCCTGCTGTAAGCACTCTGGGACGTTAGAGAAGCCCACAGCAGCACCGCTACTCAATGAGAAGAGTAACAAGGATACATTCTTTACGCCAGAGTCTCCAAAAGGACCATAAAAACTCGCTAGTCTTATTTTTAAAAAAGAGTCGATTGAGGGGTCTAAAAACTAGTTAAATATAGTGACAAAGTTGGCAACACTGCTGGATGGGGCGGATTCACATGACTGCACGTAGTCACGTCACCCCATCCAGTCCGAAACCTGCTACAGCCTCTTAAAGGGACACGAGCATCTCCAAACTACACACATCTTTTCACTTTTTAAAAACACAGAATATACAGACACGGGCAAAATGACGTTGGTTATAGTCAGATAACTGTCCGTTTTATTAAATCAAACACCAAATATACCTTAACATTCACAGTGGAAAACGTCTTAGCACTACCACAGAAGCTAACATCCATTTTCTTCTTTATTTCTGATCTTGGGGGTACAGGCAATTAGCAAGGAAAATTAATGTTGCTCCTGGATTGGCTGCTTCATAGACGCCAGCCAATAGCGTGTCAAGTAGCATTTAGGCTTGGTATTCCAGTTTCCCAAGCTGCATTTTCCTTACTATATTTTAGATAAGCTCTATGAAAAAAATCTGCGAATAGGCGAAGTTTCCGCATATAATTTGGTGTTAAGATCCGCGAAAAGGCAGGGGTCCACTGTATACCGTTATGTGAAAAAGGTAGGACATCCTTCCAAAGACTTTATGCTTTTCTAAAATATTTGGACATAATGACATTTATAAATCAATTTGAACAATACAGCAAATTCAGGCAATATAAATAAACGACAGCTGAATGAGAGTTTTTCAATGTTTCTGTAATTTAAAAAAAAGGACGTTTCTGGTGAAGAATAAATTCGGACACCCTGTCATTTAATCCATATTAAAATTGTTAAAATCACACTAAAGTGTATGACAGCAGGTGTGCATGATGATTTGAATGAGTTTGCCCCGTTTAAACCTCAGACATAAATTTTGGTCCTCCTGACTGTTAAAGTGAGAGTGAACACCATGGTGAGATCCAAAGATCTCTCTGAGGCCTTCTGAGAGAAGGTTGTAGTAGTTTGAGAGTCTGGTGAGAGATTTCAAGAGGTCCCAGATGAATTTGACATCAATCATTCAGCTGTAGAAGTGAAGGACATTGAAAACAAAAGCTAACATTTGCAAGTCTTGCCACCACAAGTTCACCCTGAAAGCAGATTGCAAGATGCTTAAAGAAGTCTCGAAAAACCTTTGAATGTTTTCATAGGGCCTACAGCCGGTTCTAGTGACTGCTGATGTGAAAGTTCATGTCTGTGCAATTGCAAGGAGGAAACCTTTGCTCGATGGCAAAAACATGAAGACCAGACTGAAGCTTGCAAGAAAGAAAACAGATAAAGATCAGGACTTCTTTAGACACCAGAACTGAGGACATGTTTGGCTTACACCAGGAAAAGAACCTCCTACCAGCTGTAAAGCACGAAGGTGGAAGTGTCATGGCAGGAACTGGCCAGATTGTCACCACAGCAACCACCATGAATTATGATGTATCAGAGAGAGACTGAGGAATATGTGATAATATCTGAACTGGACCCAAAACACGCCAGTAAATCCACCAAGAAATTGGTGATTATTGGGAACTGAATCAAAACCAGGTCTTAATCTCACCAAGATATATCGGGCTGAACATGCAAGCAACCTCTCAAACATCTCACAGCTGAATATGAGGAGTGGGACCGCTGTCAGATAGTGGTGGATTGCTACAAGAAGGATCTCAGTGGAGTAAGTTTAGACAAAAAAAAGTAACACTAGGTATTAGCTAAAAAGCTAATACTAGCTAAAATACCAACGGTAGCACCAACAGCATGTTGACTAACTTCAATTTACGCCATTCATTATCTTAAGAATTAGCTCAAATGCTAATTTTAGCTCAGATGCTATTGTTAGCATGCTGCGTGTTAAGGGGTAGGGTGGCCTAACTTTTTTTCTCAATTAGAAAACACTTGTTTAAATACAATTACATTTATTTTCCAGAAATAAGAAAATGGTATTCATATGTGAACATTTATTTATAAAGAACTGAATAGCTGATGGGGTGTTTAACTTTTTCACATGGCGGTAGATAGTATAATCACAATGTTGAGAATATAAAAAACTTACTATCTGGGAAAACACCACCCTGTTCTTCTCATACGCTGTAAATGTAGCTCCATTGAACTTTTAGGCCCATTACTAATGAACACAAGGGCGCTACACATCTCAAGCAGGGTGAGAGCGCACAGATGTTACTTACACTGGAGCCTGAAGTAGCACGCAAAGCAAGGCACTTGTCTTATCTGATGAGAGGGCTCATTTGGAGCTGCCATTAGTGGACATATGATTTATGGGACTGTCTTGGCGCTCCTGCAGGAACCAACACCAGGACATAGCTTTGCTCTGCTGCTGCTTCTGTCTTGTATCTTGAATGCAGCAAAGTGAGCGTCGGTGGTGCGGAGCAAAGCTAGAGAAAAGGTGCGACATACTGAAAAAAAAAAAAAAAAGACTATGAGACTTTATGAGACTCAAGCTATCTTGAGGTGTGTTCACCAGAAACAAGGCTTTGAATGAGGCAAAAATCAGCTGATTACCCCTTAACGTCATGTTATGAAGAAAAAAAAAATGGCACAAAAAGTTTTCATTGGTACTTTCATGCAATTACTTTAATAACTTTTTAATAAAGTGCCAGGGATAAGGTGGCCTTTTCAACAGTCGTATCTGCTTTTTGTTTCTATGAGCCGTCAATCAGCTGTGTATCACCACTGTTAGTAGAGGAATGTCCCTTATCTATTTCCCCACTTAAAAAAAAAATTAACAAAAAATAAATAAATACAGCTGTTCGCTTGGAAGTTTGTCCAGTTGTCAAACACATACATCCACTATGGGGCTGCATCCATCACTAAACACGATGGCTGGATGTCAGGATCAACCTACAAGAGTTAGCATGTTACCTGCAGGCTTGTTACACAATCAGTAGCAGGGCTAATTAACAAAATCAACTCAGTAAAGCTTTATAAAATGCATAACTTTATCTTTACTGTAATAAAACCATGAAATTTAGTGAGTATTAATTTATATACCAGATTTGTTTTGTATGAAGCTGTTGCTGAATTGGAGAGCTCCTACAGCGACAGATTGCTGCATCCTAGGTGTACAAAGGCACGGTATCGCAAATCCTTCCTCCCGACAGCTGTAAGACTGAACAATCATCACTGAAATTTCTGTTGTATTCTACACTGGAAAAAAGGTAAAAGTAAAAAAAAACTTTTATACAACATATTTTTGTTTGTAATAAGCAAAAAAAATCAGAATTTTCTTGAAAAGATTTCTTGAAATTAGACAATATATTTAAAAAAAAAAGAAAAAATGTCCATAAATGAGGGGTTTTTACTTTCTTGAAAATAGTTTAAAGTGTTGTTAGAAAAAGTGTATTATGATCGATAAGTGTAATACTGTGTATGTTACTGTATTTTGGCTGTGTAAAGTTTAAATAAGACGCTTTATTTGCTTTACTGACATCACAGCGCTTAGGGAACGGAAAGGTTTGTGCAAATTCCTCATATGGGTAATAAATCCTCTAAAGCTTGGTTTATACTTCTGCGTCGCGTAAGTCGCGTAGGTTACGCTGTAACCGCTGTACCCACTGCTGTGTTTATACTTCTGCGTAGGGCTGAACGCGTCGTGTTGCTGTTTCATTTCCAGACCTGCAGGTGGCAGTAGGCTGGTATCGGTCGGCAAACTCCACAGGGCGGAGTTTTTCTGATGGTTTGCTTATGTTTGCTACAGTTCCGGCAAGTATTTCCTTAGAACAACGATGGCGGCCGACTTGGTGCAGTGTCTCAACGAGATTGTGGAAGCAGACGAACAAATTATCCTTCTTTTGAACACTTTGCAACGCAAGCAAATGAGAAGACAGAGACATAGAAGATGGTACGTGCGTACGTTATTCTAGAATTGCGCTGCTCTGGGTGGCTGCATGTTGGAGTGGCTCTGTTGGTTACACATTAAGTCTTGTTTTTTTGTACATTGGTTCCTCTTTTTTCTTAAAGAAGATTGCATTTTTTTTACCTGTATACTTCCTAATTTTTGGTGCTGTGAAGCTGGAAGGATTTTTACTGTAAATCTTTCCCTTTTTGACAATTTGTTATGATGCGTAACCATGGCAACAATGTGGTTTACAGCAGGGAACAGCTGATTAACATTGCAAAAGCTGAAATAATAACTAAACTGAAGCCACAAATCCCTGATGAGTTGATAAGGAGGAGACATGGATGCAGAGCAGGAGCGAAAAGGAGACAGAGAAAGAGGAAGTTCAAGCCATCTCTTCCATCGATCATAATGGGCAACGTAAGATCACTGGCTAACAAGATGGATGAACTCCAAGCCCTTACAAGGACTCAGCCAGAGTACCGTGAATGCAGTGTTATGTGTTTTACTGAGACGTGGCTGCTGGAATATATCCCCGACTCCAACATTTCTCTGCCAGGCTTCCTGACTGTACGAGCAGACAGATATCTGAAGACGAGCAGAAAAAGAAAAGGAGGTGGAGTAGCAGTGCTTGTCAACAACCGATGGTGTCACCCAGGACATGTTACTGTGAAGTGTCGTCTCTGCAGCCCAGATGTCGAACTCTTGGCAGTGAGTTTTCGTCCATATTATTTATCAAGAGAGTTCACCAGTGTAATTTTGGCAGTTGTTTACATTCCACCTTCAGCCGTTGCTGACACTGCATGTGATGTCATCAGTTCCGTTGTTGCTAAGCTACAGACACAGCACCCCAATGCATTTGTGGCAATATCTCGTGATTTTAATCATGCCTCGCTCTCTAGTACACTTCCAACATTTCAACAGTTTGTCAGCTGCACCACAAGAGAAAACAAGACCTTGGATTTGTTTTATGCAAATGTAAATGATGCATACATGTCCAAACCAATACCTCCTCTGTGACAATTGGATCACAATCTTGTTTCTCTCTGTTCAGAATATAAACCACTTGTTCAGAGGCAACCTGTGACAAAAAAAAAACTGTGAGAAAATGGTCACAGGAAGCTGAAGAAGCCCTGCAGGGTTGTTTTGCAACCACAGACTGGATGACTCTTTGCCAAGCACATGGAGAGGACATCAATGCCATGACTGAGTGTGTGACTGACTATATAAACTTCTGTGTGGACAACATCATCCCCACCAGAACAGAGAGATGCTTCCCTACTAATAAACCCTGGATCACCAGTGACCCGAAGGAACTGCTAAACATGAAAAGAAGAGCCTTCAGGAAAAGCAACTTAAGGTCAAGATCGGAGACAGCAAAGAGGCATACAGGAAGAAGCTGGAGAACAAACTACAGAGGAACAATATCCGAGATGTCTGGTCAGGAATGAGAAAGATCACAGGTTTTAAGGACAGGAAGGATTGGATAGATGGAAGTCTGGACAGAGCCAATGAACTGAACACATTGTTCAACAGGTTCAGTTCAGGAACTAGCTCAGCTTTCCTGTTACACCTCGGATGTTTTATCCTTCACCTCAGCCATGGACCCTTCTAATTGCACAAGTTTGACTTCAATCAAGTCAGGAAATGCTGCTACCCCCTTTGCCTCCTCCTCCCACTTGTCTGTCTCCAAAAGTCAGGTGAAGAGGCAGCTGGAGAAACTGAACCGGAACAAGGCTACAGGTCCAGATGGTGTCAGCCCCAGAGTCCTGAAGGCCTGTGCAGAGCAGCTCTGTGGGATTCTGCAGCACCTCTTCAACCTTAGCCTAACTCAGGAGAAGGTTCCATTGTTGTGGAAGACATACTGCCTTGTTCCAGTACCCAAAAGAACTCACCCATCAGTCATCAATGACTATAGACCTGTTGCCCTGACATCCCACATCATGAAGGTCCTGGAGAGACTCCTGTTGGCACCCCTGAGTAAGCAAACAAGAACGTATCAGGACCCACTGCAGTTTGCTTATCGCTGTGGAGTTGAAGTTGAAGATGCCATCATCCACCTACTTCAACCAACCCACTGTCATCTGGACAAAGCAGGCAGCACTGTGAGGATCATGTTCTTTGATTTCTCCAGTGGATTTAACACAATTCAGCCTAATTTGCTTTGTTAGAAACTCCTGTAGACACAGGTGGAGCCCTCAACAATCGCCTGGATCAATGACTACCTGACCAACAGACCACAATTTGTGAGACTGAAGAATTGTGTGTCAAACCAGGTGGTCAGCAGCACAGGAGCACCACAGGGGACCGTGCTCTCACCATTCCTTTTCACTCTGTACACCTCAGACTTCCAGTACAAATCAGAGACCTGTCATCTGCAGAAATACTCAGATGACTCTGCAATTGTCGGGTGTATCAGTGATGGACAAGAAGCTGAATACAGAGAGCTGGTGGACCGCTTTGTGACATGGTATGGAAACAATCGTCTCACCTTGAATGTGAACAAAACAAAGGAGATGATTGTAGATTTCAGAAGAAACGGGGATAAGTCAAACACTGTTTCTATCATGGGAGAAGAAGTGGAGGTGGTTGAGGAGTATAAATCCCTCGGAGTTCACCTTGACAACAGACTGGACTGGAGGCGCAACAGTAAAACAGTCTACAAGAAGGGACAGAGCAGACTGTACTTCTTGAGGAAGCTTAGGTCCTTCAAGGTTTGCAGCAAGATGCTGGAGATCTTTTACAAGTCTGTTGTGGAGAGTGTAATCTCTTCAGCCGTCATCTGTTGGGGTAGCAGTATCAGAGCCAGGGATTTAAACAGGCTAAACCACCTGATAAAGAAGTGGAACATCTGGAGATGATAATGCAAAGAAGGATTCTTCACAAAATCAAAAAATTATGGGCAACCCTGACCATCCTCTTCATGAGACAGTCATACAACAACAGAGCGTCTTCAGTCGGAGGCTTCTTCAGTTTCGCTGCAATACAGACCGCTACAGGAAATCCTTCCCGCCCACAGCCATCATCATCTACAACAACTCCTTAAAGAATTAATTATATGAGCTATACCAACACTTAATTTCCCTCTGGGATCAATAAAGTATTTTTGAATTGAATTGTAATCTCACTGACCAATCACAAGGGAGTACTTCCGCGTCTCTGCGTCGCGTCCCCAGGCTGGACGTCAGGTCCGAAGAGGTGCACGTCAAGCCTCTGCGGACCTACGCAGAGGCTACGGCGGTTACGGCCAGGGACACGACGCAGAAGTATAAACCGGTCTTAAGAGTTGCTTGAGAGGGTTGTCTGGAAGGCCTAACTTACATGTACTTTGTTATTCCGTTTCAACACCCACAGGCCTAATGTGGGTGTGGTTTTTACGACCTGTTTTAAACCCCTGTTTTGTAATAAAAGCTTCTGGGAGGGTGAGCTCTGGGGGAGTAAGCACTGAGCATTGTTGAAGAGAGGACACTGAGCATGCTCGATGCCTTTCATCCCCATTGTGAAGTCTTTTCACAAGTAAAACACCAGGGTATATGCAGGAAACCTGAAGTTAATTTTAATAACTTTTTAAGACTTTTTAAAGACCTTCCAAAAAAACTTGAAGACCTCCTCACCACTTCGAGGTGTAATCAACGCATCATTAACTTGCTCAACTGTTGTGATCTGCAGTTAAATCCATAGAGCACAACCATATAACAGAATTCAGATAAGATGGGAAGGAATAAAGCTCAAAAGAATAATTTAAAGCAAAGGTTTATTGAAATCTAAACTAGGTCACAGCAAGTAACATTCTCAAGAAACCAGCTACTCACAATATATGCTACTCACAACAAATGCCTTCGTTTGAGTTGAGTGAGTGGTGATTCGCTGCAGTGTTGACACCAGATAACCTCCGCGCGCAGCGTCGGTGTGCCGCCCATAGCCACCTTAATGTTGGCAGAGAACGAGGCAGGGGTTGCGGTTGTAGCTGTGCTAACGAATTCAGCTGATGTACTTGGAGGTAGCGTCACTGATGGAGCACAGAAACTGGCGAAGGACAGCTGTTGCTGCTGCTCTCTGCGGCTAGCGGCAGCCTTGTGACCAGCACCGTTCATATGGGTCTTGATAGCGTTGACACCCATCGATGCTACGCTAATCTTAATTTTTTTGCAATATGAGCAGTAACCCTCTCGGTGTTTTTCTGCGACAGGCTTCAGCCATAGTTTGAAATCTGACATTGTCAACCAGGAATCAAACGTCACACGAACGTGCGAGACAATCTAGCAGGCTGAGCACTCCAGGATATCTTTGTTTTATTCGTCACGATGAAAAAAATAAATAAATTCATGGACACTTTTGTATGTCAAACAATTTTAGACAGAGCTTGAATACGCACAAAATTTAAGACTCTATAAAATCGCGATTAAGACTTTAATACTTTTTAAGGGCCTTATTTTCCCCACAACTGATTTATCAACCTTTAATACTTTTTAAGACCCCGCTGCCACCCTGAACACAGAAGTTGTGTCTTTCCTCATTCTCTTCTCTATGCTCTAGGGTAGTATTTACCTATCAGGTCTATTGTTTTTACTCAGGACAAATTATACTGCCAAAAGTGTGAGCTCGTCTACACTCCAGCTATATGAACTCAGGGGAACAGCCCCACACCACCATCCCCTCTTCAACAAACTTTACATTTGACACAATCAAGAGATGGATTTAACATGAAATCCATGTCTTGTTCATGTTTAATGGAAGTTAAATGCATGGAACACATTTTACATAGGCCTACATGCTTTAACTCGGTTTTGTAAAAGTTTTAAAGAAGTTTTCATCATGACCATAGCTGTCTTTATATCCGCATATGTCATCACGTTGGTTAAACTCTGCCACCGCATTGGTCTAAAACGAGTACGTAGCAGCCGTATCACTCCTTTCTCACTACGGCGAAAACAAACTAGTCCGGAATTAAAACATCAATCATAAAAAACTGAGCTATTACAGAATGAGAACTTTTACTTTTGAACTAAGTGTGAACGTATTTATTTTACGAAGTAAACAGTTTGTAGATGCCAGAGGTCGGAATGAGATTCATTTTATACAGACATTTTCGGGGTTCACCGGGATTTTTTTTAAAGAAAAAAATTACAGGTGAGCTATTAATCTTAATAATTAATCTAGCCTGCTTTTTGTTATCTAAAGACCACCCGAGTCGCCACAGGTATACGCACAGATCCCAGGATGCTACCCTCCAAACTAGCTAAGATGAACTGGCAACCCCCCACATCTCTCTTGTTAATTAGCTTGCTAAAATACATGACTTGTCATTCAGTCAAGACATGCATGTGGCTTGCAGAATCTGGACTAGATAGCCTCTTTTTACACATCCAGCCATAATCGGCCTAGGAAAAATGTTCACCTTGTCAGAGCTCATCTGACAGCGCCGACATTTAGCCATAATCAGGACGAATGTGAACAAGAGCAAGAAAAACTGTAGAAACAAAACATGATTACAAAAGTGTTTGAAAACTGCTATGAGCATGTGGATTAACTGAGGGTTGTAATGAATAAAATAGAAATTATTCATTTTGTTTGTTCTTTCATGTTAAATTAATCCAATACTTTGTTTTGTATAGGCCTAGTTTGCACGAAAAAACTTCTTCTGCACTGCAATTATTTGCTAAGGCTTCTTTGCAAGGTGCTGGTATCGGCTTTGCTTCACAGATAATTTATATAAAGCCTCCATTTCGCCCGATCTTGTTTAATTCTAATGCAGGCTATTCAGTTGTAGTCCCCTAATATTCCGGCCAATTCGGCGATACAAAATACTCTATAGATAGCACCTTTTTAAAAATTAAAATCCAGATTTTTTTAATAGGCGAAAAAAAATGACCATCCCCCCTGAAATTTTTTTACAACTTGAATACTGGGTAGCAGTAACGATACCGTGCCGGTTTTAACTCTTGAGAGCAACCAATTTCATAGCAAATGTTCATAAAAGATGTGTGCATTCCTTGATGCTAGATCCACCTGTGGCCATGGAGGTGAAGTGTGCAAATACCTTTGGCAATATAGTTTATATTAGTAATCTCTTCCAATCTCATTATTTGTTTAAATCCAGCTGGCTCTTCAGTGCATTAGTTGAGGCTGAATTTCGTCTCTCTAGATTTGTCAATGTGAACTATGAGCTTCAAATGATTTGTTTTACTACTTGGATTAAATTATAATCATAATTTTTCAAGCCAAAATATTACTATAATACTTTGAAACTGTGATATTTTTAGTCTAGTTTGAAGTATGTACAGAATTTTGTTTGTGAGCAGGACAAAAGTCAATCCATCTAGTTAAAACAAACATTTCTCAAACATTTACAGTTGTTGGACACCTTTTCCTCATTTCCACTGAGCATTACAGAATGACTCGGTATGCAATTTGTTTGGTCCGCTGTATTCAGGAGTGTTTTCATCACCCGTTGGACTCTTACTGGGCAGGGTTTAAACCCAAATGCCTACATTGCATCATACTAGTGCGACAAGAAACGTGAAGCAATAGTATGTCTCGTGGTTTGTCACAAGTGACATTTTTCTGTCCACCAATCAATGGACTGTTGTGAGACGCCAGTAGCTCCGCCTTAACCCTACTTACCATTGTCTTATGAACCTACAACTGAAGGGGCCCCAGAAATGGAGCGATAGTAGGGGTGTAGAAGTATATGTATCTGTATTCTTATTTTTCTATATGGAACGTTCGCTATGGCAAAAGTTTCCACACGGAAGTATAAATCAGTTGCACTTTACCTGCCAATAATGCAACTCAATGCCAGCTTCAGTTGTCAAAGCTCCCAGTTTAGTAACACTTTGGCTTCCCGATGTTAAAGAACAATACATTTTCATGTTAACTGGTTAGCAACTTCCATTAGCGTCAGTGGTTCCTGTTAGCTACCACAGATGTTACTGAGCGGAAGAACACCGCTTAGCTGCCCTCGTTGCCGTTGTTCTTTTAACATAGGACTAATGTATAAGCAGACTGGACATCTGACTGTAATAATGTTTCTTCCAGGAATTAGTCAGTGACTTTTACGGGGTTTTTTGCAGCTGCAGCTAAAAGCTGAACAGATGGAGCACCACCCCCACCACAGTATCCCACATAAATACTAAAAGAAAGGTATTTATCCAATATCATCCTTTGCTTTCAGTTAACACACATAGAAAAGGGTGTAAAAAGCCAAATAAAAATATAACACATGAAACCAAGAAAAACTCTGGGGTTAGAAACCGCGGCCCTTCAGGAAAAGGGAACTCTGCAGCTGTGATTAGACCATTAGACTAGAGATGAGCTGTGTTGTCTCCCACCTGTCCAATGTAAGCTAGCTCGGGTAACACTTTAACCCCTGATAAACTTGTTACCACGGTTGACACAGACAGTAGGGCAGTCTAAAATATTAATTTCATATCCCAGACTTTGACTTTGGCAAGAAGCCAAAAAGAAGCCTAAAAAGAAAATATGTGAACTGTTGTTATTTATTTCATATTTTATTAATTAAATTTTTATGTAAATGGGGGGAAACATTTAAGGTTGATTTAGGATTATTTCCTCATCACTCATACGGCCTCTGGATCAGTTTTAGTGAAAAACAGCAATCAATCTTGGTAAAAACTGAATGTAGCTCATTTGTAGCCGACACTGTATCCAACCGAGGCGCCATAAAGAAACAAGGCAGAGCTTATTCTGTTAAAGGCTCTGTGGTGTGCTTTTAAGGTCACAGCTGAGAATCCGCCTCTAAAAGACACAAAAACGTGGACCCTCCTAAAGTCTGTTTTATATTTTAACTAAATGTCATCTTTTCAAGTTTTACCCCAAAATTAAAGGACTTTCACACAATAAAAACACATTAAGCATCTGGTTTCTGTCTACTGTCTTTCTACTGGGTCTGCACTCGCATAGTGGCAGAACCGAGGTTTCTCATCCCAACACGGCGCTCTGCTACAATACATCTGTCCACCTGTCAAATCCACAGGCCCATCAATCAACCAGATGATAGCATGAGTGTGCACTACCATGAACAGCCATTAATCACTCTGAGACATGGACACTGCTGGGTTGGATGGGGTGTTTAAACGCTGTCATTCCCCAATGTGTGAGAGAGATGGAAAGTTACGGACATGATGGGTGATTTGACGCGAGCTTGTTCACATTTAGGTTTGTGTGGGCTTATAGTTTCTACAGACCAGCAGTAATCTCAGATTTAAACAAGATTGTTGATCCTGAAATACATCCTTCAAAATTTGGTCTCGAGTTGAACGACTAGATTTTAGGAAAAGGAGCAGGGTTTGTATCTTAAGAAACAGGACCTCTCGAACTTTTTCTATTATTGAGAATAAAAGCTGCATGAAATGTCACTTCCTCCTTTTCTTGTGTATTTTAAATAAAGGCTTTTAACCGTAAGAAGTGACGACCCAAAAAAAAGCTGGTCATCTCTGAAGGATGACGAGAAAGGTAGAGATCCACCAACCTATCGGCCAATGATGGGCTTTCACCGATATATGGCAGGTCAAATTGAGAACTTGAATCAAATCCAACATTTATCCACCTTTTTTAGGCTTATTGGTATCACCTTTGGGTTTTTTTTCTTCATGGATCTAAAAATTCTCCATATTTTGTAAAAAAAAAAAAAAAAAGATTAAAAAAAGGTCTCGCTTCAGTTACAGAAGCAAGTCTTTCAGGGTTTTTCTCTACTAGGGCTGCAGGACATATCACAAAGACAGTACAGTGGAAAAGTTTTAGGCAGGTGTGAAAAACATGCTGTAAACAAAAATGGAAGTGTTGATCATTAATTTTGATCAATTTAAAGGGGCTATATGCAATTTTCTGAAATTTAAACTCGCGACTGACCCCATGTGGCCAAAAACGGAACTGCTCTTCCTTTCTGCTCGCTCTCGCAGCGCGCGCTCGTGCGCCGGTCGCTCTCAATCTTCTATCTTTTTCGGGCGCTTGTCAGAGGTTTAACTTTCTTAGTCTTATGTGGAGTTACTGTTGGTGTCAGAGTTGTCCTTGGTCTCTTCTGTGTATTTGCACAATCCATTGAACTGCTTGCGAGTGCTGACTACCGGTGGTGGCAGAGTGATCTGAAACATTTAACATGAAAGCGCTTGACGTCACATCCGCAGACAGCGCGGGAAAATCGGACCCGTCAGAAAATAGAAAAAATTGGATACAGGCTAATAGGTGCACCCACTGTGAGCTGACAGGGTGTCAGTATGCTCATCAGGAGATGTTTGAGTCATAAATGGTCAAATAAAAAAAATGTTACGTTTATTTTGGGGAAAAAGTTGCATATAGCCTCTTTTAAAAAAAGCAGTGAATTAACAAAAGAGAAATCTAAATCAATATTTGGTGTGACCACCCTTTGTCTTCTAAACAGCATCAATTCTTCTAGATACACTTGCAAAGTTTTTGAAGGAACTCGGCTGGTAGGTTGTTCCAAACATCTTTGAGAACTAACCACAGATCTGTGGATGGAGGCTTCCTCACATCCTTCTGTCTCTTCATGTAATCCCAGACACACTCCATGATGTTGAGATCAGGGCTCTGTGGCGGCCATACCATCACTTCCAGGACATCTTGTTCTTCTTTACGCTGAAGATAGTTCTTAATGACTGGCTGTATTTTTGGGGTTGTTGTCCTGCTGCAGAATAAATTTAGGGCCAATCATACGCCTCCCTGATGGTATAACATGATGGATAAGTCAGAGGTTAGGCTTTTTGGCTGCAACTCTTCCATGAAGACCACTTCTGGCCAGACTTCTGCAGACAGTAGGCGTATGTACCTGGGTCCCACTGGTTTCTGCCAGTTCTGAGCTGATGACACTCCTGGACATCGTCCGATTTCGAAAGATAATAAGCTTGATGTGTCTTTCATCTGCTGCACTAAGTTTCATTGGCCGACCACTGCGCCTACGATCCTCAAAGTTTCCGGTTTCCTTGTGCTTCTTCAAAAGAGCTTGAACAGCAAATCTTGAAACCCCAGTCTGCTTTGAAATCTTTGTCTGGGAGAGAAATTGCTGATGCATTGTGTCTTGTTGCTGTGCTCAATCTCTCCATGACATGAAACTATCTTCTACAACCTCGCCTTGGTAGCAGAGTTTGGATGTTCCTCACCCAGTTTTAAGCCTCCTACACAGCTGTTTCTGTTTCAATTAATGACTGTGTTTCATACTATGTGTGACATTGATGATCATTAGCACCTGTTTGGCATAATTGGTTTATCATACACCTGACTATAATCCTACAAAATCCCCGACTCTGTGCAAGTGTACCTATAAGAATTGATGCTGGTTTGAAGGCAAAAGGTAGTAAAACCCAATATTGATTTGATTTAGATTTTTCTTTTGTTTGCTCACTTTGCATTTTGTAAATTGATAAAAAATAAACAATCATTTATATTTCTGAAAACATTCTTTGTTTACAGTATTTTTTCACACCTGCCTAAAACTTTTGCACAGTACTGTAAATTTTTATGTAAATATCAGTGTGCAATATTCATGTTGCAAAGGACTGTTGGCTAGTGTATTCCAAGAGTCATGAACAAGCATTTTGGATGACAATGCAATATTTAGTCAGCTGGGCATGTCGGTTTTATATTGTCTTTAGTCAGATAGATATTAGAATTTTTTCAATTCATTTTACATCCCTGAAGTGTGAAACAATTACAATTTTGAAGAAATTGGCGAAACAAGTGTGGCAGTTAATGTTTATAAAAGGTAAAGAAAGACAGAAAGAAAGAAGGGAGGAGGGAGGGAGGGACAAAAAGACAGAAGTAAAGGAAGAAAGACAGAAAAAGACAGACAAAGACACAAAGAAAGACGGACAGAAGAAAAGAAAGAAACAGAGAAAGAAGAAAAATACAGAAAAACAGACAAGGGAGTAATGTATGTAATAAAATGTATGTATAAAAATATTGTTCCATACTCTTATTTTCCGTATTTATCCAGACTGCATAGAAACCCAGGGCGCACAGGAAGACATGAAGCTGGCTTAAAACATCTGAACTCTCTGCATTTGAATATCAGAAGACAAAAAGTCTCGACTAAGGTCAAAATGTTCAGGTGATGCTGTGAGAGCATTACGATGCACTACTCTCATCTTCATGACTCAAAAGGCAGGAGATAATCCAAACTTAGAAACATAAAGCAAGATCTGGCACAATTCCTCCACAATTTCATCTCCGGCTCTCCAGGTTCACATTCTGAAGCAACATTTCACGAATAAACCTAATCCCATATTACCTCCGCTGCGAGTAAGTCGAGTAAATCTCCTTGGATGAAGCAACTGCATGTCACCGGTTCATTTTCAGAGTTCAAACTGTTTAGTAATCATTACCTCATGTTTAAGGTAAGTATTTATTTACTGTCTGAACCTGAAAACAGGGTGTTTCAAGAGATGCTGTTGGGAGTCAGCTGCAGGGGTTGCTCGGTGAACCAGCAGGAAATCCGCAGGAACAAGTTAACTGACACTCAGGGAGCATAACTATAATGCACCCCTGGGAATTAATGTAGATATTACAGCCCTCTGGGGTGCACTCCGGAGGAGCATAGCAGCTGCAGAGAGAAAGTGCACGGTCTTTGTCAGAGGATGCAGCTGCACTCAGACTTCAGGGGGAATATAAAGTGTGTGTGGAGGTATGATTGGTGAGAACGGCCTCAACCAGTTCCTCCTGGTTTTTCCACAACGATGCTGGATGACTTTTAGTTTTCTTATCCCCGAGTGTCACCGGTTTGTCTCGGCTCTGTCACTTTGTTTAATTGGAAGCGTTTGTAAAAGAAATCTGCTGGCCTTATTTTTCTACAAAGTAACCCTACAAGGAAAAGGGCAGAAGATTGAAAAACACAGGATAACATCTCCACCAGCTAAGAAAGAGATAAAGCCTTTTTTATTTTTGTTATCATTTTTCATTTAACTTTGAGGGTAAAAATGGCAAAGTACACCATTAAGGACTAAACTGTTGAGAATTCAATTGGAAATACTGGACTTTTTGCTGTTCTTTCACATCTAAATGTTTCAGATCATTAAATTAGATAAAGATAAGCTGAGTAAATACAAAAAAACAGATGAGGATTTCATTTATTACTGGGGACAAAAGCTATTCAAACTAACCTGGAACTGTGTGGAAAAATATTTGCCCCTCCTTGTTAAACTTTATTAACCTGTTAGCGTTCCTTTGTCTTGGTGGAGGGACATAACGTTGAGCATTTCGTTTGCGACACCCTTTCTATGTCCAAATACATATTATACGTCATTTGAAAGCTAAGATCCCTAAAATTCCAATAATGTATGCTAATAAATGATACTATCCTAACTGTAGACTAAGTAAACGCTTTTTTCAAACCACTCGGAAAAGCGAAATAATGTCCAACTCACTATTCAAAGCCTCAAATCATTGACAGAACTGAGCCATCTTGAACAAAATTGTCTTTTTACGTCCACAAGGGTCCAATTGATGTACTCTAATAAAATAGATAGTCCACAACAAGTCCACAATCCAACTCATGCCATGTACACATGTAGCCGGGTTTAAAAAAAAAGAATATTCTCACCACCTCGTTTAAAAAAAATCTCCGTCCACACCTAACCACGTGAGTGTGTTGTTAAGCACATTCATAGACATACCAAACCTGTAGGGGGCAGTAGTTCCCCCAAATCCTATTCACTCAAAGTAACTTTCTATGTTCTAACTTCTACACAGAGCAGTAACTAAGCTTGTAAAAACAAGCAACCAAAAAGCGCTTGGACTATTGATGATGCCAACACATCTCTGAAGGCATAAATGCTGTTTCTGAGTGTAAACACAGGTCGCACAGGTGATGTCGGAGCATTTTTTGTCACGGAAAGTTACGTTGCGGAGCCGAAAACTTCGGTTATTTCTGTCCAAACGCTTAAAACGGAGAAAAAACGCAAATCTTCACTTTGGTCGAATTTTCAAAAAGATTTGCTTTCGGTGCCATAAATCTGCATTTTTGTGTGGACCGTAGAAAAAATATCTTCGTTTTGTCAGGTACTGTGCTACATGTGGAAAAGGCAAAAGTTTGCTGCTGAAAGCCTTTTAAATTTTCTTTAGATATGTCCATTTCTCACAAAGTTTTCATAATAACGTCTAATAGTATGTCTAAGTGTTTTAGGTAAAAACTGCAGAAAATTTAAGGGGCTAACTTTGATTACACTTATGTTCGATGAGCTGATTTGAATTTTCCTACATCTAGACTTAATTACTGCCAGGCCTGTAGAAGATCTAAACAAGCAACATAAAGTGCCCGATCTAAAGAAATTAAGGAACAGATAAGAAACAAAATCACTGATATATATATATATATATATATATATATATATATATATATATATATATATATATATATATATATATATATATATATATATATATATCAGTCAGCAAAGGATTAGCATCTAGACTGCTAGCTTAAGGTTGATGTTTAATAATTGACGATTAGCATCTGTGCTGTAAAACTGGATTTAAACAGCAATAATAAAGAGCAATATTAAGGAGCATAGGCTTAACAACATTGTTTAACAAATGATTTATATACTAAAAGGAAAGAACAGCAGCTTTTTATCTGGAGTGTAGCGTCAGCGCTGTAACTGACCTCTATGGGAACCCCATTAGGTCAAAACTGTTAAACAGGTCCATGCAGTGCAGAGTTTGACCTCTGATTGAACTCACAAGCAACGCAGCAATGGGGAAGTGGAAAGTACCGTTACATTAAACTAAAAAGCACAAATTCGGCACTTGACATGCAAGTGATGGGGAGGGCTTTGCTTGGCCTAACCCTATCCCGGGCCCAGAAAGGTAACATTATTCTTTGTCTTAAGAAGTCTTTAAATTATGAAAGAAGTCTGCATCAGTGCTTTCGTTCACTGAAAAGTTTCAAAAATGTTTAAATATTCTCATCAGCAGAGAATTTTCTGAGATTTGACAGCAATCATCTAACTTCATCTAAAAGTGTAATCTAATATTCATTCCCTACTCAAACACAAATCTATAAGAGGCAATAAAACTAAATAAGTTAAAGAGTAATTCACTCAATATTCTCAGTTTAAATGTCTCAGTAAGGACAAACAATAAAGGTATTGCCAATTTATATTCATGCATTCCACATTAATCCTTTTTTATTACATTTAATTTTAGTACGAATTTCCTTTTATTTTCAAATACTGAGAATTAGAATGTGTAAGAAGGTTTAAAAGTTAAAACCTTGTCCTGCATATACCTATTTCTCAGGGCTCAACAGAAAAGAATAAAATAGACTTTGTGCCTCGGATTTTTATTATTTTTTTGGAAGGGCAACATTACAAAGAATGTTAATGAATAAAAATAAAACTGAACTAATAGATTCAGGCCAAACTCATTACATGCTGACACTTTATCAGCACTTTAAAGGTTCTATATTAAAGAGAAAAAAAGTTGACTCTGGCTCTGCATGCATTATGCTTTTATTTAGTTTCAACAAACGTTGAGCCTTCAGGCCTTTTTTTCCCAATTACTCATGGAAGAGGGACATTTAATCATTATTACATACCAGTTTACTTAGCTGTGCTTTGTATAACAAACATTGCCTTGCACTTCTTCACATTTTCTCATGATACTGCCACAAACCTCATGGTTATTGGGGTTTTATCTAATAGCCTAACACAGGTTAAGGCATAATTATGAAGTTATGGAAAAAGCATTTTTGGCCTGATAGGTGAAGATATACAGAGTGGATAAGGAAGGATCAAAACCAGGTCTGCATTTGAGTCTGTAACTGTTTTATGAAGTAGTTTCTTATCGCTCATCTAATAATTTAAGGACAAAGCTCTGAATGTTTTAGTAACTACAGTCTTCTACACTAGAGAAAACTGAATGCTGTATCCACCTGAATGTGCCTTTAAAATCTTAGAAAACAGCTTTGAAAAATCAAAGACCTGTCACCTGATAAACAGTTATTTCATGCAAAGCATAAAAACGATTACAGAGACCAGGCCGACATTTCTGAGTGCGCTGAGTGGCATTTCAAAAACACAGAGCACAAAAAGTTAGGGTTATTGCAAACCAATGAGTCATGTTCGTTTGGGTCAGGCTAACATTGGATCCAGCAGAGCTTGGACAACTTTTTATGTAAAATGTTTTTTTGTTTTTTTTTGTTCTTTTAAACAAGTGGAGGTAGTTGAAAAAGGAAGGATTTAACTCTCAGTTCAATAATCAAGGCCTTACATTTTGCTCTGTACTTTTACTGCTCTGGCCTGAAATTTGTCCAATTAGCAATCAGAGGAGCATTAAGCCAACTGCCATCGATGATTCTTGGACCTTTCATCCAACTCCACCACAAGTTTAATTTCGGTTAGTTTGATGCTTTACTTGTCCTTTTTTATTGCTTAGAGGAAAAAACAGACATTGCTGTAATATAGTTTATGAATCAAAGTCAGGACCTTAATCAGGTCGGAAAAGGTTGCTATGGCGGCGCATAGTGTTGCAGCGGCTTCTCCAGCTCCCTGAATTAAGCCTAATTTGTTGCCCTTTGTGGGCACTTTTAGCACTAATTTAGTGCTAAATTCACGGCTGAAGTACAGCTCAACCGAACTGACAGACATCAGGGACAGTTCGGTAATTATAATATCACAAAAACTTAAATCTGCTCTCGGACGCCAACGGTTCCTGAGGACAACGGAGTGGCGCAGCAGGATTCGGGGAGCAACAGGCAAGAGGAAACAATGTGCCCGAAAACAGAAGAGAGGAAAGCGGGCGGGTGCGCTGGCACAGTTAAAGGCTAGGAGACCGCCGATACCAACTCTCTTCCTGGCCAACGTCCGCTCACTGGATAACAAACTGGACTTGTTACGTCTGAGGCTGAGTGTTTTTACAGAGATGAGGAACTGTGCTGTTCTTTGCCTAACGGAAACCTGGCTCAACAACAACATGCCAGACTCAGCCTTCCAGATCGAAGGGCTTCAGTTTTTCCGAGCGGACTGCGACCACCGGTCGGGTAAAACACGGGGAAGAGGACTCTGTGAATGAACGTTGGTATATGAACTGTGGACCTGTGAAAAGCTCCTGCTCTGAGGCAATAGAGCTTATGAGTGTGACATGTCGGCCGTTTTATCTGCCACGAGAGTTAACTGCAGTGTTCATCACCATTGTTTACATTCGACTGGGTGCAAATGCCAACGAAGCATCAAAGGAGCTATTTGACACCATTAGCTCGTTGCAAACAAAGCACCCGGAGGCGTTTTACGTGGTTGCGGGGGACTTTAACCATGTGAAACTGACGGACACTCTGCCAAGTTTTTACCAGCATGTCACCTTTCCTACACGCGGAGAAAATACTCTGGACTGTGTGTACAGCAACATCCGCGGTGCATATAGAGCTTTTCCTCGCCCCCATCTTGGCCTCTCCGACCACATCTCCATCCTGCTGGCGCCAGCATACCGCCCCCTGCTGAGACGTATCAGGCCAACGAAGAAGATGATCACTGTGTGGCCCAGAGATGCGGCCTGTGTGCTCCAGGACTGTTTTCAGTGCACAGAATGGCAGGTATTCAAAGAGGCAGCTACACATGAAGGAGAGGTGGACCTGGAGGAATATACATCATCTGTCCTTGGTTACATCTCCAAATGTGCTGATGATGTCACCACCACCAGGATACTAACTGTCAGGAGGTGTGTGGAGTATGGACCCAAACGTACTCGGTGAAGGAAGGTGGAGGATGTTTATTACAGGAGGAGGTGATGATGATGGTGAAGACGGCAGGAACGGAGATACTGGACATCGGGCAGGGACGGAATACAGCAGGAAGACGACACACCATGGAGATAGAGACTATTACTAATGATCTGGCCCGGAGTGAAAGGAAGTGATGGGTCTTAAAGGCAGGAGGTGAGTAGGATCAGGTGTGGTTGATGAGACAGACAGGTGAAGACAATGAGGCATGAATAGGGCAGCGTGACACTAACCTGCTATCCGAACCAGAAACCCTGGCTGAACTCTGAGGTGAGAGCTCTGCTGAAAGCTAGGGATACTGCATTCAAGGCAGGTGAGGCATCAGCACTCAGAGAGGCCCGAAAAGGACTGACTGCAGGCATTACGAGGGGCAAAGCCACATACGCCCAGAAAATCCAGGGTCACTTCACCACCAATGACCCTCGGTGCATGTGGAGGGGCATTAAATACATCAAGGACTACAACACCAAGGATGTACAATGCCCAAGAGACCCCTCCTTGCCAGATGCACTCAACCATTTCTATGCCCGCTTTGAGTTCCCTGATGTCTCCCCCAGCACCAAACTTATACCACCACCTGGTGACACGCCTACCAGTGTGACCACAGCAGATGTAAGGAAGACCCTTCAGTGTATCAATCCTCACAAAGCAGCAGGGCCCGACAACATCCCAGGGCGGGTACTGAGGGACTGTGCACACCAGCTGGCTGAGGTGCTG
>OY747723.1:25752231-25917231 GCA_963556495.2 Valencia hispanica
AGGAGTCACAACACGTCAAAGATTATTTACATTTCCTCAAGATTTGAACTAGGAACCTCTAGAATTGATCCCTTGATCTCCAAGTTTAAAACAGTTTAAGACTCTGACTTGCTGCTTTTTTTGTACATTTTGTAAATGACCCAGACAAGATTTACACATGGGCCTCACATGGTATTTTCAACAGATTAGGTAATAGCCACGCGTTACTTGCTGCTATAGCTTTGATTTCAGATTGGAAGCGTTTTTCTCTGATCGGATCCCAAGATCTCAAAGGTTGAAACTGTTTTGCATAAGAGTCTGACTTGTGGCTTTTATACATTTCTGTAAAGATTCACAGGTACATCAAACTAGACTTCAGAGTAACTCTTGACATCACATCCTGTTGAAATCTGAGGTCCTCAACTGGTCATTTTACATGTTTTTACAGTCTTTTCTTTCCATGATAAAGTTTTAAATTAATTCATTTACAAGATTTGTTAACTCAATAACAAGGTTGGCAAAACAAGCCCACATCATCACCACTCCGCCACCATGCTTGATGCTTCTAAAATGTCTGCTGATGCCTAACTAACCTGGTTATGCGGATCACAAGAGCGTTATACCGCCAAAAGCTTTCATAGAGTCTATCACAACAATACAAGCAGGTTTGTCGTTTTACTTATTTTGACAAACATAAGTGGAGTTAAATATATGTTTATTTGCAGGTATATTCAGACAAATTATGCATCTGTCAGGAAAACAAAGGAATCAGTCAATCAGACTGCCTTTAGAACAATGGGGCAAATCCAGAACATTTCCGGACCGTGCCTTTTTTACAAGCTCTCCTCCATGCACTTACATTCATTACTTGGTTGGCTTTTTTGTACATTCATAAAAACAAAACCATTGGACAGAAATATGTGTTGTTTGTTATGTAGTTCAGTGAAACTGTTCAGGGGATTGATTAAGCTTCAAGATAAAATTTTTTAGATTTTATTTAACTAAAGAGCTATTCTCTTTTGATTCATCAGGATGTTTTAACAGGCGATGAAGAGCGTTAAAAACTCAACCTGCTGCACAGATGATATATTATAGCAAGTCTGCACCACTTTCCCAGTCCAGAGAACATCTGATTGGTTGGTCAGTGTCCTTCTGGATCTCTCCTATCTCTCCATGGTGCAGACTTAGAGTTCCTGACACAATTTCTAAAGTTTTATTTATTTATTTTAAATCTTGATCTTTCCTGATTGTCAGTTATAAAAAATGAGCAGTAGGAAGTGAACAATTTCAGAGGGAGTGGAGGTTTATGATTAGATAATGAAGTGAAGAAAACTGCATCATATTTGGTCTATTTCTAATGAAATTGTTAACAATACAGGCTTAATAATCACGTGACAGATGCGAGACATTTAAACGTGGGGCCTATATAGTTAGGAAACGGGCAAAAAATATGAGGCCCAGGTGGATAATTTAACGGGTTCGGTAATGCCCACATATTGCCTGACTCTAAAGGTTTAATGCAGAACAACTCAAGCCAAAAGGTGGAGCCATGTGGGCCCTAGATGTGTTTTTTGCTGATGTAGTCATTATCAATTTGAGACCCGGGCAAGATCCTACATAGGTTGCCCAGCTGGGATTGCCCATATGGGTCAACACAAATGGGTCAAATAAAAGATAAACATCTTGAACCCTGTACCAATTAGTAGCAATCAGGCCTGAACAAAGGTCAAATGTGCCCCACACACACACATGCGATATTAACATATGATGTTATGTTATGTGATGTCTGTCTTTCGATGTATCTTTAATTTGGATAACTATCGGGTGCTGTTTGTAAAGTTACACAGTCAATAATTAACAGCCATAATTTGGGTTGTTTAGCCTGTCATAAGAAAAAAATGGGGGCTGAATTGTCATATTTGTGTCCGTTATTTAGTCCTTTATAAATGTTAGTTTCAAACTAAATATTTTGTTAGCAAGCTAAATATTTAGTTCATAAACTCATTAGCAAGCTAACTAAATACCTTGCAGACTAAATATTTAGTTTGAAGCCACATATTCAGCTAGAAAGCTAAACTGGCTAGCTAAGTTTATAGCTTCAAACTAAATATTTACCTCAGAGGTAAATTTATAAAGTCACCTCCTGATAAGCGAAAGTGGACTGTCAAAATAAGCTAAATATTTAGCTAGCTAGTTTAGCTACCCAGTTTCGCTTGCTAGCTAAATTGATTCAGCTTGCTAACTAAATATTTAGTTTACAGGCTAAATATTTAGCCTGTAAACTAAGTATTTAGTTTACAAACTAAATATTTAGCTCATAAACTAAATATTTAGTTTAAAACAGTGACAAACAAATAAATAAATAACATGGATGCAGATGTGACTTAAAAAGATTAAGCCCAATATTTTCTTTTATGACAGGCTAAAAAAAACAAATTATTGCTGTTTATTTTTTGACTGTGTAACTTTACTTTACTTTACTTTAAGTTATCGCCACTTACTGGCCTGGAATTTCAGCTTTCTATAGATCTATAGGTATTTCTGCATTTTGTTTGGCCAGCAAAAAATTCTTAGAAAAATGAGGAGCAGGTTTATTTTTACTTTAAAAAGAAATGTGTTGCATAGTGTAGAATATGTGTAACTAAATTAATCACTGCATAAAAGGCAAATAACGTGAAATATTTGGTTTCTGAACATGAAAAACGTCAGTTTCATCAGAATCAGAAAACATTTTTGTTTCACAGAGTGAGAACATTTGGTCTTGAAGGATTTCTATTGGTGCTCCAAGAAAAGGGGCGTGGCTTGTCAATCCAGGTGAGATTGTTGGTCATCATGTTGCGAGAAGTGACAAAATCTGAAACACAGCGTGTGGTTTATTGAACATGAAACACAATCTCTTTGGATTTCTGCAATGTCACTTCTTAAAGGACATTTATCATCTGACAACTTGTATCAGTGAATTTTCCTATCCCTACTTTCATCTTTGTGGCTATTATTTGGGGTTCCTAACCTTTAGCTGCATTCTCAACTGCCCTGTCATTGCATTTTTAATACCCCTTGATTGTAGTCATAGAAATGTCCCTTTCATGAACTACATCCTGAGCACAACTGAAAAGCAAAAGTTGTACAAATGAAGATATTTTCCTTAAGCATTTATCTGTAGCATGATAACAATCTGCTGAAGCCCTCACAGGTGTATTTGCTGTTTCAGTTTTAGTTGTGAGCGTAGATTCCTCCAGGTCTGATGGTGCTGATGATGGGAGACGACAGTGGATGATGGCCTGGCCTGATGGGCTTTGCTGAAAGCCACAGAAGAAGAAAAAGTTCACTAATTGACATGCTGCCATTTCTTCAAAAGCTTAAGAAATGTTTAAGTTGTTAAATTCACGTTCACGTTATTAGAGCATCCTTGCTTTGTACAAAATGGTAAACTTTAAATTAGAAAAAACTTTTAAAATTATGCCCTCAACACAAATTTTAAAACAACTATCATTGGACTTGGTCACTTGTCTATTTAACACCAAAGTCAAAATACAGCTATGAGAAAATTAAAAGTCTAATTGGGGCTTTTTAATTACATCAAGTTTAAATTATTTTGGAAGCTTTTTTAAGGGATTAACAGGATTGGCAAAATAAATAAAACTGCACTTTATGAACCAGAGGTGAATTTGGGGTTCAAACTTCATTTAGTGTGAACAGATCTTTTGCTAACTGACCGAAATTCAAGACTCTAATCTTTGCAAATTGTCATAAAACTAAATTAGTAACTGTGAAACAGAGCTCTAAAGCTTGTTGTACAGCATACTCTGTTGCTACTGCTACTATGTAGACGCATTTTGTTTTGGTAGAAAAAGTTAATCAGAAATGTAGCAAACCTCAAATACATCAAAACGTTCTCTTTAACGAAGAAAGCAACATTTTCATTCACTCTCAGGGTTATGCATATGCAGAAATATTTGCTCCCTAACCCACCAGAATGGTGTAACAGTCTCTAGTCTGTAAATAAATGGGAATCAAAGGGAGGCCGGGACTCACCGATCTGTGCAGAATACCCCCTCCTGGCCATGTTCTTGGCTCGGACTGCCTCTTTGATGCGATCCACCTCTTTCTGGTAGCGCTTGCGGTCCCTCATGGCGTTCTCCTTGGCCTCCTTCAGGGCGTTCTCCAGAGATTTGACTCGCTCAGCCGTAGCCCGCAGACGCTTCTCGAGTTTGGGCAGCTCACAGCGAAGGTCTGCGTTGTCTCGCACCAGCTGAGGATGCACACCACACACCACTGATTTGACTGTCTTCAAAACAATCATAGAAACTGTGATCTTTTAAGAATTTTACTAATGTTGAGCCTCCATTAGAGCCAGGTCAAAACCATCGGGGGCTCGTCCAGGATTTCTATTACTCAACCAATAGCTTGAATTATATGATTTTGAGTTTACCTGCTTGTGGACCTTGGTGAGCTGGTCCAAGTTGTTTTCCAAGAAGGAGATTTTCTGCTTCTGAGCGACGTTCCCGAGCCCCTCCTCGCAGTCGAGCTCTGCGCTCTTGAAGCCGAAGAAAAGATCAGAGCATCAGCACAACACATCACGCTAAACCAGCTGTTTTAAGGGTTTACGACTTGGAGATTTACCTTCTTTACTCGTGCTGTCAGATCCTGGACAAAGAGTTTGCGTAGGTTGTGCAGAGTCTGCAGCTCTTTGGCCTGAAGAAAGATGAAGATCAGGTGAAAAGGTGTAGGAGGAAGCTCCAGAATGACTTTTTAAATAAAAACGTTCCCAATTGGTATAAAGCAGCTTGATTAATTGTTTTTGGTCCAAATGCTCAATATTCGACTAGCTCTGTGTTTTAAAAAAAATCAACCAATTAGAAATCCTCATGTGTGGTCTCTAGGCAGATTTTCTTAGAACACCCAGACTAATATGGTAAATGGTAAAGTGAAATCAGACAGATGTTTTGATCACATTATCATCTTTTAATGAGACACAAACAGAAACAACAGTTAACAGTTCGTTCCTGCAGCTATCTTCATGTTTTTGAAGCAGGGCAGCCATATTGGATTTAAAGGTTCAGGGTTTAGAGACACATTGACAACAGTGTGTGAAGGAGGAGCAGCTTCTATTGGTCTATTATTTTATACACTCAGCTTTAGTAGTTACTTTTATACTCTCTACCCTCCCAGCTGGATTACTTCAATTTTAAGGACTGTCAGAAAAAGATGGAGGAATTCTGGAAATGTCTTGAATTCTATTAATCCTGATTATTTCCAGGTGTGGCTGAAACCCAAAACATTTTTCCATGCTATCTGAAAAGGGTTTCATTAGACATAGTCACCCACCACAGTCTCCTCCAGCCCCTTAAGGTCTTCTTTGGCCTGCTCCCTGTGTTCATTCAACAATCTGGGGTAAGAAAAACAGAACAGGCCATTATGAATTAAACTTTACAGCAATAAATATGAGTTAAGGTTGGTCTTAAATGGTTCCTACGTGAGCTTCTGCAGCTTTGAATCCTTCTCCTGGTCCTCAGCCTTCAGTTTTTCATAGTCTGACACGAGTCTCTCCTGCTCCAGTAACAGACCCTGGTTTAGACTGGAAGAGAAACATGTTAGAATGAAAATAAGATCATCAAGACGTCAGATCATGGCGTTTGGACCATTAAATGCGTCTTTATTAACCAGTGCATGCAATGCATTTTGCAGCTGGAGGTTTGCAGCTTAAATAGACGGCCCAAACCTTCAGGGTATTGTTGACGTCTTCTGCAGAGGTTGAGAAAGATCCCATTTGATGCAGCAAAACAGCTATAGTTGATATGTCTGCTGCCAGAAACTAAAACACGGGTCATTCCTGAGTCATTTGAGCTGAAGTTGTTCAGAGAGGTATCTGCTGAGAACCATCCCTTTTAAGGACAAACTAAAGCAACCCAAGACCATAATAGTCCATCGCCTCATGACCTGATCGAGTATTGCCACTATCTTCTTTCTGGTCTCCCTGAATAAGTCCCTTCATAAACTCCAACTCTTCCAGAACTCTGCAGCTCGGATCATAACTAGGACTCCCTCCAGAGAACACAGTTCTTCAGCCCATAGAATCCTGGATCAACTTTAAAACTCTAATTCTGGCGTTTAAGTGAATCTATAGCGATGCCCCTCCTTATCTGTGTGACCTGCTTCCTGTTCCCTCAGATCTTCGTCAGCCACTCATCTTGTTGTTCGTTTTGCCCGGCTTGTCACCATGAGGAGCAGAGCTTTACAGTTGCTCTGCTCCTCGCCTCTGGAACTCACTTCATCCCAACATCAGAAATATTGACTCTCTAACTGTATTTCAATCCCAGCTCAAAACACATCTGTTCAAACAGGCGTACGACAGTTTTAGTTTTAAAAACATGTTGGACAGTACTTAGCCCAATTTTGGTGGCAAACCTTTTTGATGCAGACCAACAATCTGAAACTCTTCACCCTCTCCTTTAGGGTTTACCAACAGATACAAGCATAGTGGTCAGAAATTTTGATGTGTTTCTTTAGTTCAACACAGCCCATTTGGTTTTCTTGGGCAGCCAGAGAGTAGATGGTTCTGATTTCCACATATCTGTCCTCCTACTGTGGTTCAGGTATGTCAGATGCTTTCATGAAAGCTTCAGATATAAAGTATTTTAAAGGTAGAGTTAAACCTTTTTCCTTTGGCTTTGAAAAGCTTCCAATTGAAGCCGACTTTAAAGCCAGAAACTCTTGTTTCCTGAGCTCCATCTCCTCATTAAACTTCCTTTGAAGATAGCTTAAAGTGCAAGACGTTGAATAAAATGTACCAGAAACCATTTCAGCTGATATGGTTCATCAACCTGCAGTCGGAGCTCGGGATGTATTTACAAACTGAGCCCGTCTTTGGTTTTCACAGTTTCTGTGGGGGTTTATAGAGGTTTCCTCACTCTGTTAGCTCGTCCAGCATCTTCTGCTTGTCTTCGACCTCGTCCCTCAGGCGGCTGAGCTGCTTCTGATGAGCCTCCCTGTGGCTCTCCAGCTGCTCCTCCAGGGCTTTCTGGAGCTGGACGTTAAAATATACATCAGAGAGACCAAAAAAACCCACCTAAACTTATGGGTCTGACGCTGCTTTCAGCCGTTTGCCTCACCTTTGTGTCCTGTTCTCCGTCCGCCCTGCTGATGTCCTCCTTTGACACCTCGTGGCGTTTTTCTAAAGAGGAAGAAAAACACAAAGCACAAATTAGGGGTTGGAGGCTGCAGAAGACTGGAGACTGCTGTGGAGCACCACCCTCAACATCCAGCCAGAGCTAGAGTATAGTTTAAATCAGAGCATGTTTCTGTTCTAGAACAGCCTAGTCAAAGTCCAGATGGAAATCCATTCATGAATCTGAGGGAAGATGTGAAAATTGGACATATTGACTATTCAATCTGTAAAAGTCTCCTAAAACTGCATGTTGTGGTGTACCGACCTTGCGCCTGCAGTTTGGCGAGCTCTTCGCTCAGAGCGTCCTGACTCTCCTCCAGCTGCCTCTTCTTCTGCTCCATGTTCTGCATGTAGTCGGTCAGAGACTTGATCTTGGCCTGGTGCTGCAGGAACAGAGCAACAAATAAAAAGCCTCCAAGGAGGAAAAAACTGGAGCTGTCAATCAAGAGGGGCGGTTGAAGACTTTCCCACAGGGTTGTGGATGTCTGTCTACCCATCCATCCATCCATCCATCCATCCATCCATCCATCCATCCATCCATCCATCCATCCATCCATCCATCCATCCATCCATCCATCCATCCATCCATCCATCCATCCATCCATCCATCCATCCATCCATCCATCCATCCATCCATCCATCCATCCATCCATCCATCCATCCATGTCATGTTTACCTGTGAGATGAGCAGCTGACAGGACGCCAGCTCCTTCTCATTGACCTGGACCTTACGGTGGGCGTCGGCCTGGGCGCTCTCCAGCTGCTTGCTGCGGTTCACCAGAGACTTGACCTCCGACTTCATCTTGCTGATGTAGAGTCGGGCGACGGTGAATTCCTCCTCCACGGCCGAGCCGTTCCCCTTCGCCTCTGCAGACTGAACGAGGGGGGCGCAGCGGTCAGACCCGTGAATCCTTTGGGCCGTAAGTATTGTCAAACTTTGCACCACATCATCCTCACCGAGGTCGCCTTGACGTCGCCGGTGCCGATGATGGCGCCGATGTCGCTGAGGTCTCGCAGCAGCAGGGTGAGGACCTCGGCGGCTCTCTTCCTCTGCAGACCGTTCAGCTCCTCCAGATGATTCAGCTCCCGTTTCACCACCGACAGCAGAGCCTGCCGACACCAACAATCAAAGCTCTTTCCTACAAATGCGTAAACCTTGACTCAGGAATCTGGACTCACCGTTTTCTGCTGGAGCTCCTCGCTCAGCTGCTGGTTGGCCTCGTCCCGCTCCTCCACCTCCTGGCTCTTCTGGTCGTAATTGACGGCCAGCTCCTCCAGGGCCTGGAGCACCTCCTTCACCTCCTCCTTGGCCAGCTCGTTCTCCGTCTGCAGGCGGCACAGCTCCTCCTGGATCTTCTCGTGATCCCGTCTCGTAGACGCCAACAGCTGTCAGGAAAAAGTGCGTAAAACAATACAATACGTTGACTTTTTATCTCATCTGTAGAAGAAAACATCCAACCAATCAACCAACCTCTTCTTGATCCAACATCTGCTCTTTGAGTTTCTCAGCAAGTTGACTGTGTTGGTTGATTTCATCATCCTGCAGAAAAAGAAAAGGAAACGTAGAAGAACTTAGAAGAAAGGTAGTTATTGGCAAAGACAAAGCAAATAAAACCAGTCCAGTCAGATGTCAAAATGAATAGATTCTGATTCAAGCTCAATTACAAAGATTCAGACTAATTTATTGTCAGTTGAATCTTTAACCAGTTGAAGTTAATTAATTCAACTTTAATTCATTTCAGTTCTATACATTCACCATCCATCCATCCATTCATTCATCCATCTGTCACTTTATCCATCCATCCATCTATACATTCTTCTATTCATCCATCTGTCCATCATCCATCCATTCATTCATCCACCCATCTGTCCATTCATCCGTCCGTCCATTTATCCATCTATTATTACACCCATCGATCCGTCCATCTGTCCATCCATCCATCTATCCTTCCATCCATCCATCCATCTGTCCATTTGTCCATCCATCCATTATTACACCCATCTATCCGTCCATCTGTCCATCCATCCATCCATCTATCCTTCCATCCATCCATCCATCTGTCCATTTGTCCATCCATCCATTATTACACCCATCTATCCGTCCATCTGTCCATCCATCCATCCATCTATCCTTCCATCCATCCATCCATCTGTCCATTTATCCATCCGTCCATCCATCCATCATTACACCCATCTATCCGTCATCTGTCCATCCATCTGTCCATTTATCCATACATCCATCCATCCATCCTTCCATCCATCCTTCTATACATCCATCCATCCATCTATCCTTCTATACATCCATCCATTATTACACCCATCTCTCCGTCCATCCTTCCATCCATCCATCCATCCATCCATCTGTCCATTTATCCATCCGTCCATCCATCCATCATTACACCCATCTATCCGTCATCTGTCCATCCATCTGTCCATTTATCCATCCATCCATCCTTCCATCCATCCTTCTATACATCCATCCATCCATCTATCCTTCTATACATCCATCCATTATTACACCCATCTCTCTGTCCATCCTTCCATCCATCCATCCATCCATCCATCTGTCCATTTATCCATCCATCCATCATCCATCTGTCCATCCATCTGTCCATTTATCCATCCATCCTTCCATCCATCCATCTATCCATCCTTCTATACACCCATCCATCCATCCTTCTATACATCCATCCATCCATCTATCTATCTATCCTTCTATCCTTCCATCCATCCATCTGTCCATTTATCCATCCATCTGTCACTTTATCCATCCATCCATCTGTCGATCCATCCATCCATCTATACATCCTTCTATTCATCCATCTGTCCATTTATGCATCCATCCATTCATCCATCCGTCCATTCATCCAATCATCTGTTCATCCATCTATCCGTCCGTCTTTCCGTCCGTCCGTCCGTCCGTCCATACATCCTTCCATCCATCCATTTGTTGGTTGAGTTTTCCCACCTTTTCACACTAATCTATGTTGTTAGTTAAGCTGCTTAACTAAAACGCAGCACACCGACAGCTGAAACATGTTTATAATGAAGATGAGGAAGAGGACCTCCTGCTCCTTCCTCAGCCTCACCTTGTCATCCAGCTGTTTGTACAAGTTCCTGACGTCCTCCTCGAATGTTCTCCTCTCTTCGCTGGAGACGCATCCTCCCTCTGGCTGCAGATTGTCGATGATGGGCGTGTTGTCGTACTGCTCGATGCTCCTCTGATCTTTAGAGCTCTGCCGCTCCTCCTCAGGAACGTTCTCCCCTGTAAACCAGCCGCTCTGTTAGAGCCCCTATGCCTGAAATCCCTCGGATAATAAATCATAATCTTTTAAAATGGTCGTGATCAGTAGCTCTCCAGACGGTTTTTCTTTTCACTTTGGCCACTTTTTCTCTTTTGTTTCTGTCTTATAAGCAGAGACCTTCAAAACAAAACAGGAAGTGAAGATGGACAAATAAGCCTAGAAAAAAGCTGATATAAGTAGATAATTAACAGAATGTGAAATAAATCAATTAATCCAGCCTAAAGAGGAAACGTTTGTGAGCAGAGTGAAACCGGCTGCACTTCAGCTGAGTTAAAGGAAGAGGGGTGATGAAGAGCAAAGAGCCTCACTGCAGAAACACTGCATCAGCATATTGTGTTTGTGTTGCTTTTACAAATTTGGAGGCTTAAGAGGCCGAGCTGATTTAATGATTAGGAGGGGGAGATTTCCCATCACCAACCAGGGAATTCAGCAAAATCTAAAGTACAATGGCTCTAGAGGAGGAGGAGGAGTCTCAGTGGTTACTATGCAACAGAGGATGATGAAGAGCGAGGATGGAGGACACAGTGCAGACTCATCAGAGAGGAGGGTTGTCGTTTCCTCTTACCGTTCCTCCAGCGGTTCAGTTCAGCCTCCAGCCTCTGGACGATGTTCTTCAGGCTCTTGTTCTTCTCCTTTTCCTTCTCGTACTTCTTCTTCCACTCCTCGGCTGTCAGCTCCAGGTTCACAGACACCGTGTTCTTGATGGTCTTCGCTCTGAACCCAAACATTAAAACGTTCAGCAACCATGTTTCTACGGTGGCCCTGAAAGGTCACAGCACGCAACTTAAGAAAACACATGCAAGAAGACAAAACACAAGCAAATTGAGAAAACATTTCCATCAATTTGACAACACGTGTGCAGCATTTAGAAAAACGACAAAACACATTACAAAAATGCGCTGCAAATAGACCACCACACAACAGAAGTGTTTCCAGGGGACACTTAAATGTGATGCACACGGCCGGACATGCTTGTTGTTGACACGGATTTCGAGTCACAGCTCAGTCACCGTCTCTGTCCATTGGTGGTGTTGGAAAACGAGATAAAAAGTAATTGTTTTTTATTTATTTTAACATTGTGATTCCATGATTCAGCGTATTGCAGTGATCTGCTGCTAAACTATCGTCAGCCTTTAGCCGTGTGGTCGAGCTAAACTCATCATCTCGTGCTATTTTCACTGCTGATACAAGTACAAAATCCTCAGAAAGTCGACGGCAGCAGAGCAGGGACATATAAAAAGAAGATTCTTGTGATTCCAATGATAAAGAAACATTCATAACTGTAGACACGGTAAACCCTTTTGTCAAACTACTCAGAAAGAAAAATTATGTGCAGCTCACCGTTAGAAGCTACATATCCATGACAGAACAGAGCCATCTCGAAGAAAGTGTCTTTTTACTCCACAACGGTCCAATGAATGTTCTCCAGTAAAATAGTTAATCTACAAGTCTTATGTGAATTTATGAAAACCTTGGTAATTCCCTTCCTTGTGTGTATTTTATTTAACCCCTTTGTGTTTTTACGTCCCGTTGGCAGTGTGTTACATACTCCCGGGTCAAATCTGCCTTTTTTGACACCCTTTCTATGTACATTTTCATGTTAAGCATCATTTGAAAGCTGAGATTATTTCAGGGACGAGCCGGCCAGAGGGAGGTTTAGGAGTTTTCCTAAACGGCTGGTCTGCTCTTGATCGGTGGCCAGAAAGTTTGTTTTTGTACTCCAAAAGCAGCCGCTGTTGAGCCACTGCTATGATCCTGCTTGTGTATTTGAGTGAGGCATCTTCGTTTATAGAAGATCTTTGTAAGCATTACTGGTGCAGCTGCGAGTGATCAGTACCTCTCGCTGCTGCGCTGGATTCTGCTGTCAACTATTGTGATATTGTTTGCTAGCTGCTACCAGAAGTCGGTAGCCTGCCTAACCTCACAGTGGTTCAAAATATAAGTCACCTCGGTGCCAGAAAGTTAGAGATATTCATAGAAAAAAAAAAGCTAAATTCTGATCCATGACCCACCCGAGGTAAAGAAACTTCCAAGCTCCCGGGCTGAATTTCAACACCATCCTATCCCTGCTTGTGATCCAAATGGTGTATGCCAATCAATGATACAATCAGAACTGTGGACACAGTACACGCTTTGGTCAAACCACTCAGAAAGCTAATAAATGACAACTTACCGTTTGAAGCTACAGATCAAACCCCAGGACAAAGCCATCTCCAACAAAAACTGTCCCGTTAATGTCCTCCTTTAAAATAGTTAGGCCACAACAAGTCTTATGTCCGAAATCCAACATCATCTGCCGCTCAAAACCTCGATAATTCCCTTCTGTGTGTGTATTTCTCACAAAGTTTCATCAGAACTACTATTAGCATGCAAGTTAGCCTAACAATAACATAGCACAGTTCTTCTTCTTCTTTATCAAACAACAAACAAACAATTAGTCCATTACCGCCACCGATTGGTATGGATTGTGGAGCAGTCAATACATTGCATAGTTGGAACTTAGGGCGTTGTAACCTGTCTTGGGCGGGCCCGATACCTTAATGGGCGGACCTGGTCCGCCGAGGCCCACCCATGGTGCCGGGCCTGATCATAACTACCGTTGGCATGTTCACATTAGCCAAAAAATAACACAGCAACCTTCTTCTTATTTTTTGTGTTGTTTATTGGTGGCTGCCAAACAACAGATTGGTGCATTACCGCCACCCACTGGTATGGAGTGTGGACCATAATGTCTCTCAATGTTCCATTGCCTCTCTAAGACTGGGGATGTTTTAGCATTGTCCCTGCTTGTGCTAGCTCTGCTCTTGTTTTTATTAAGCCGAGCTCTAATATTCATTTCAGCATACAATCGTATCAGAGTATCTTATTTACTGCCTCCAAAAGTCCCGATTATTAGCCTACAGCACCCTGTGCTAGTTGTCTTGGGTCAATACATTGCATGGTTGCAGCTTAATTTATATGGTTGAAATCTATCTTGGGCACTGGCCCCCCTGGCCCACCCATTGGCGCCAGGCCTGGGTATTCAATACCTTCAGCCTCCTGCCCAGGTGGACAGCTCAAATCCTTCGGGAGAAAAGTTAAATGGTTGGATGTGAGACAAAGATTTAGCTGCCCGGCCACAAAGACAAGAAAAATGTTTGGAGGAACCAAGGTGAGGTTCTCAAACCCAAAAACACTAACTGTCAAGCATGGTGGTGGTAGAATGATGTTGTGCGTGTTTTCCCAATATGGTTTCAAAAGAATAATCGGGTTGGGGGCTTCCTTTCAGCTTCCACCACAGAGCATCGGAGATCCTCCATCTTTCAGACAGTCAGGTAGTCCCAAGCCCAGATGAAAAAGAAGGACAAAAATCTCCACTACTAAAGAAATATAGAGAGAAAATAGTCTCAAAACATCCGTGTGTGCGTAATACTTGATTTGTAACTTGTGTCAGCCTGTATGTTGGGTACTTGTATGTATAAAACGTGATTTGTAAACCTGATTCAATCTGAATAATGCAAATTCCCATAAAACTTCTTAAAATTCATTTTCTGATGGCACAAAGTTCTGCCCATACACGTCTATTTAAAACAATTTTCTGATTTTAAAAAGTAAGTGGTGGTCTATGCGTTAGATCTAAGGGATGATGAGATATTCATTTCTTTCACGGACAAATGTCTTTGCCACTTCAGCAACAAGTTTAGAGGGAAAGTGATAAGAAAACTCAGATGAAGCAGCGTTCTACTAGCATTTAAACGCATCATGTATGCACATATCTGGAGGCGTGAAATGCATCTCAAAACCCCTGATGCACTAGTAAACCTGATCTGTGCGTAAATGTGGTTTTGTCTGTGTGTATCAGGCGACTGGTGCATACGTATTTAATGATTTGTATGCACAGGAGCCGTTTTGAATTCACAGTTTTAAGCTAGTGTAATTTGAAATTGTGTGTGTGTAAATGTATTTTGTACCCGTAATTTCTTGATATTTGTGTCCACATTTGAACACAGTTGCAAGTATTCGAGGTTACGCACAAAATGTATTGTTACGCTTTACAAATCACGTTTTATTCATTCAAGTACCCAAAGTTACAAACAAACAAACAGGCTGACACGAGTTACAAATGTTTTGAGACTATTTTCTCTCCATAGAGAAATGGCAAAGAGAAAGACAGAGACATGCATCAAGGCTATTTCATTGAATGAGGTTCAACTTAACCGCAAACAAACAGCTGGATGAATGAAACTTGGACATAGTTTGGGACAATAATCCCAAACACAAATCAGAATCTCTAAACCTGTAGAGATCTGATATAGGGTGCTTAAAAACCAGGGGTATACCAGGATACCAAGAAATTACCCTGAACTCTACCGATTCTGGTCGATCCGGAGTGACGCCTGAAGCTTGTTGGTGGCTATAAAAAAGGTGAAGTCAAGAGGACCTTCTCTGGTTTAACTGCTTCGAACACTAAAGTTGCTCCAGAGAAGAAGCGTACCTCTGTCCAAACATGAGCGTAGACTTGGTCTCGGCCTCGTTGTAGACGGACGGCGAGCAGCAGATGATGATGGTGGTGCGGCAGTTTCCTCCCAGGGAGTCCTGCAGGATCCGAGTCATCTTGCTGTCTCTGTACGGCACATGGCTTTTCTGAGGAAACCCAGATCTGATCAGCCATCACAGACGGACGCAGTAAATCCAGGGGGACAAAGGTGCCAAATAACCAACTCACCGTTCCCTCAGCCAGAGCGGAGATGACGTTCCCCAGCGCTGACAGAGATTTGTTGATGTTTTTCGCCTCGTCCAACACCGCCCCCTCAGCTCCCGTCTTGCTGACCTGTTCAAGCAATCCACCTCGCATATTTAATAAATCACACAGCTCAGCAGATGAATGTGACCAAATTGATCTCATGGTTGACCTTCTCACTGCCGGCCAGATCGACCAGGTACAGCTTCCCCGACAGTTTCTTCTCCGTTTCCACGTTTTCCTGCTTAATGTTGATCAGGAAGATGCTGTGGCTGCGGGAGCTGTGCTCATTCATGTCTGGAACAGATCACAGAAATATTGCCAGAAGGTGCAAAATCCCCAATAGAAACCAATAGCAAGGTGGATTTGAGCCATTTTCTGCAGCAGCTGCACATGGAATCCATTCACCAAATAGTTTATTTGGTAGAGAAAAGAGATATTTTCAAGGAATTTTCAGAGTTCATTTTATCCACCCACAAAATAAAGATATTTGGTAGAAACAGTGATTACAGGCAATTTCTCACCTGTCCATTATTGGTTTTTGAATAAGATCTGTGCTTTTTATATGGAAATCTGCTCACAAATTTCACTGTAAATTTGTTGAGGAAAACGACAACTTTGAACAGGAAATGATAAACAAAGTGAAATTTTAAAAGAACCTATATTATTTCGGGGAAAAAAAAATCAAAAACCTTGTTTATCTCAGTGCTATTGCCCCCTACTGGTGAAGTGTTAGATAGATAGATAGATAGATAGATAGATAGATAGATAGATAGATAGATAGATAGATAGATAGATAGATAGATAGATAGATAGATAGATAGATAGATAGATAGATAGATAGATAGATAGATAGATAGATAGATAGATAGATAGATAGATAGATAGATAGATAGATAGATAGATAGATAGATAGATAGATAGATAGATAGATAGATAGATAGATAGATAGATAGATAGATAGATAGATAGATAGATAGATAGATAGATAGATAGATAGATAGATAGATAGATAGATAGATAGATAGATAGATAGATAGATAGATAGATAGATAGATAGATAGATAGATAGATAGATAGATAGATAGATAGATAGATAGATAGATTATTCTATGCATTGCTGTGTAGATGAATATTTGTACGTACTTGTCACTGCCACGTGCCGATTGGCCTTTCCCTCGTCGATGAGGTCCATCACCTCCTCAGGACTGGACACGAAGCGCTCAGTGCAACCCTGAAACAGAGCGTGGAAGTCATTCTAGCTGAAATCACATGACAGAGCCTGAATAAAACATAAATATTTAAATTAATGAAAACTACAAACTGGATATTTGTAGCTGGCAATTAAGGCATTTTATCTCTTTTTGTAGTCACAAAGAAAAGTTTAGCTTTGCGCCAAACCAATTCTAACATCTGCTGGACTCTGAGTTTCTGTAAAGGATTAGAATTACTGTATTTTTGAAATGTTCCCCTGCAAATAGATACCTTAATATCACATATTTCACTTAGAAACCCTGTTTGTGTTTAAAACAAGGATTTATAAATATAGAGCTCCAATCAGGACTTATATTCTCTGTTTAAACTAGGATTTATAAACACCAGCAGGTGATATTTAAAGATCTGATTGTTTATAAAGAGCGGCACAAACAGGTGCTACACACATTGTGTCACGCAGGACTTATAAACACAAATAGGTGATATTAAAATGATGGAAAGTGTTTATAAACAGCTCCAAGCAAGAGTTATACAAAGCAGGATTAATAAGCACCAGCTGGTGATATTTAACAGGCTGACAGAGAAAATATGGAGCAGTGCAAACACACATCGTTTAAACCAGGATTTATAAACACCAGATACGATGTTAAAAGACCTGACAGTGTTTAGAAAGTGAGTCTGAAGCTGCATTTGTAAATTCAGCTATTGATTGGGCTGGGCGATATAGCCTCCAATCTATATTGCGATATAATCTAAAGCATGTGCAGTAACGATATTTTTTGCGATATATTCTTATCTTCTATTTATATATGTCAAAATGACTGTTTGTGAACATTCTCACATTCCAGATAAATTGCAGCAGAACAACAACTTCCAAAAAGTATAAAATGCCAATTAAAGAACATTTATTGTGCAAAATGCATTCAAAATATATTCAAATCTTTTACAGAAAAATGCAACTCAAAAATTCTCACAAAACAAATAAAGATGAAGAAAAAACACCAAAAAAAACACAAAGTTCAAAAACTGTTTAAACTGAAGGGCAAAATGTAAAAAGAGAAAAAACATTTCTTTCTGCTTTCCTGATTATTTATTTATACATTTAATATTGTGCAAAAATAAAGCTGCACATATTCAAATAAAAAATGCTTCAAGTGCAACAGCTGTCTTTTCCGTTAATTAGAAAACAACTCATTTTAAACTTGCAATATCTGGTGTAAATACGAACACTGAACATCAGGATTTATCCTCCTTTCCTACCTGGTACAAAGTACGTAGGCACAGCTTGATGACATCATCAAAATGCGCAGTCGTGGTAAGCCGGTATAGTCAAACTTTCCAACATTTCTACCTTATATCGTTTATATCTCCCATTACTGCTATTGACCTTCATTCTCTTTATCTTTTTGTCTAATCAAGCAAAGACTTGGTGCCAAGATAAGATATAACGATACGACGCCAACATTTCTTTAGAAAACAACGATGTTATTTATAGTGTGGCTTTAGTTCAACTTGTCCTAAAAGGATTAATGTCTCAACTCAACGTTTTATTCTTGATAACACTGCCTCCATTTACAAATGGAGCTGCAGGTCTCCAATTCAGCATATTTCTTATTTGAAAATCAATGTTTGTTGATATCATATATCATATATCAAGCATTAAGATGGAAATCTGCACCACAACTAATCCACAGTAATTCTCTATCAAATTAAAGCCCATCTTACTGACCTTCACATAGGGCACCCTGTTCTTATCTTCATGCACAGCGAGGTTAGTCTTCGACACTTAAAACAGAACAAAGATCACAGAATTCAGGTAACGTTTGATTGAACAAAGAGCTTTAATAAAATGTGTGAACGGGTGAACAAAACTCACCGTCCAGCAGGTCTCTGATTTTGTCCAAGTAGATTTCAAAATAAGAAACCTGTAGAGTGAACAATCCAATTTAGAGTCCTATCGCTATTTACTGAGTGGAATATACACATCTCAGAAAATTTAATTCATACAATACACAAATTCATCACATCATTTATTGTAATTGTGATGATTCTGGCTTACAGAGAATGAAAACCCAGAGCTCGGTGTGCCAGAAAATTAGAATGTTGTCAAAAAGTTAAATATTGTCTCATCCTAACCACCTATAACAAGCTCCAAACACCTGCAAAGGTTTCCTGAGCCACTAAATGACCTCAGTCTGGGTCAATAGGACACAATCGTGGGGACGACTGCAGGATGGATAGATGTTCAGAAGGCCGTCATAGACACCCTCCACAAGAAGGGGAAGCCAAAATGTTCATGGCTGAAGAAGCTGGTTGTTCAAAGAGTGTTGTGTCCAAGCATATTCATAGAAAGTTGAGTTGAAGGAAAAACGTGGTAGGTAAAGGTTCAACAGCAAAACAGCAAAATCCATTCAAGGATGTAGGGGAAGCTGCACAAAAAGAGGAATGAGGCCGGAGTCAAAACATCTAGAGCCACTGTGCTCTGATGGATCCTACACACGGGCTACAGTCGTCTTACCTGGGCTGAGAAGAACCTGAACCAGACTGTTGCTCAGTGGCCCAAAATCCAATTTTCAGATAAAAGTAAAGTTTTCATTTCATTTGTAAATCGAGGTTCCATGGTCTGGAGGTAGACAGGACCAGAATCCACATTTCTTGAAGTCCAGTTTCCACAGTCGGTGATGATCTGGGGCACCAGGACAGTTCTGGTCCACTGGGTTTTCTGTAGTCCACAGTCAACACAACCATCTATGGGAACATTTTAAACCACTTCATGCTTCCTTCTGCTCAGAAGCTTTATTTTCCAGCAGGACCTGTACTGCCAAAGGTACCAGAAGCTGGTCCAGTGACCATGGTGGTACTGTGATTTGATTGGCCAACAAACGAGCCTGACCTTTAACCCCACAGAGAACGGATAAGCGTATTGTCAAGAGTGAAGATGACAGACACCAGAGCCAACAATGCAGATGAGCTGAAATCAACCTGAGCTTCCAGAACACCTCAGCAGAACCTCAGCCTGTTCCCCTCCATTGATGCATTGATGCAGGAATTCATGCAAAAGGAGCCCCAACCAAGACTCGAGTGCATAGACATTCACATTTTCTCAGAAGCCTGACATTTCCGCTTTTATTCATCTGATGTAATATTGGAACTTTCTAAGAACACAGAACGTTGGATTTTCATTGTCTATGAACCAAAATCAAAAAGATGATTTTCACTTTCTGAAATTAGTGTCGGAACGCATTAAACATTTTCACCATATTCTAACTTCAGAAGCGTAAAAACCAAATTTAAGTAATTGATGACGTAGAAAAACTTGTGAATCTCTCTTTGCCTTGATGTGAAACTCCAGGTTCTCGTCCATGGAGTAGATGTGGTCGAAGATGTCCTGGGCGATGCGAGGGATGATCCCCATCAGCTGCGGGTCGTGCAGCTTGCCCTGAACACAACAACAACAACAACAACAACAGCAACAGACGCTTCGCACACTTTCACTTTAAGTCAACTTTGTGATTACAACTTGATGGAGAAACAAAGGGATCACGCTCTAGGCTTCTTTCTCTGAGGATTAAACGACTCTATGTGAAAATCAGTTTCTATAGGAAACACAATATTTGACCTCCGTGTCTTGTCCAGAGACTTGGCTGGCTTTATTGCTTTGGATCTAACTCTCCATTATTCTGTTACACAATCCTCTAATCCTCACACTGTGGATTAAAGTTCTCCTCCGGTCTCTGCACACAGATTGACGCTTTGTTTGATCGATTCATTGCTTGAGCAACTGGCCGACAGCGACACCTCACCTCCATAGTGTGAGTCTTTCCAGAAGACGTCTGTCCATAAGCGAAGATCGTCCCATTGTATCCACACAGCACATCTACGATCACAGACACGAGATATATAGAAAACAGAACATTTATTCTTTAAAAACACCGTCTTAAACTAGAACAAATGTATGAAAAAATGACTGCGGCTTTATTCCATTACAGCTACTAATGATGGCAGCATGTAAAATATAATTACTATGGTTGTTGTGTGCAAAGAAATATTGTGTTCCTTCAGTCCAGGTCGACAAACATGGAAAGATATGAGTCGATGGAGCAAGAAAGAAAGGCATATTTAGGTTTTATCTAACAACAGCCCATTATCTTAGGACATCTTCAGAGAAGTTTGGAGCTGCAGAAATTTAGAAAGGAGCCAATAGTTCCCAAAAACAATAAATTCTTGAACTTTTTTTTTCTGTGGGGCCTTCTAGGATTTTATAAATCACCAGATGATCAATTGGAATAAGGAGTAAGAAGCTGCTGAGTGGAGAGAGATAAAAACAGCTCAGTAACGGGGAAGAATATGAAAATAAATCGTGAACTTTGGATGGCGGAGCCTTCGGGTGGCCCCACATTTAGCTTTGTTGTTTTGCACTACGGGTTACTTACTCAGAACTTACCAGTCACTTTACAGAACTTCGTTTTTACTTACAAGAAACATTCACCTGCATTTAAAAGGTACTTTACCGGGATTTACCAGGTGCTTTCCAACCAATTACTGGACCCTTTCCTGGAACCTAATGGCTACATTCCTGAAACCATTCCTGGATCTTTCCAAGCATTTCCCCCTAAAGCTTTTGCAGAACTTATTGGGTGCTTTCCTGGAGTTGTTGTTGAACGTTCCTGCGGTGGCGCAGTTGGTAGCACTGTTGCCTTACAGCAAAAAGGTCCCGGGTTGAAATGGGTTCAAATCCTGAGGTCTTCTCACTATGCATGTATGGGTTCTCTCTGGATTCCTTCCACAGTCCAAAAACAGAACTATTAGGTTAATCGGTCTCTCTAAATCGCCCTTAGAAGCGTCTATAAATAATGGATGGATGGATTTTCCCCAAAGGTGTTTGCAGAACTTATTGGGTACATTCCTGAAACTTTGACAGAACTTACTGAGTCATTTTCAGGCGATTTCAAGGAACTTCTTTGGGACTGACAAGAAATTATTGGGTCCTTCCTCGAACGTTTCCAAATTTTACTTGATACTTTCCTGAAACATTTCAGGAGGGTTTCGGAAAAGAGTTGAAATAAATATCTACACTTTTCAGTGTAAGAAAACCTGGAGTAATCCGTCATTATTTAAAAACTTCATCGAAACGTCGTTTTAGGAAATTAAAGAGATGCCTACAGTGTTCTGTAAAGACTTTTTTTCAACCAACATTCACAGCAATAACACTGATGACATTTATATTCTTCATATATTCCATTTTAAGTGGTATGAGAAAGACTAGAAACATCAGTACCTAAATGGGTTTGTCTTTTATAAATTAAACTGACAAGAAAGCAGAGCAGAAATATCTTCATGTTCATACGGTCTGAAATGAAATACAAAAACAATCACATTTCTAAGCCAAGGCATCATAACTCTTACTTACCTTTGACTATCTGTTTGGCACACTGCTCGTAAACCCGCTCTTGTGTCGTGTTTGGCGGCAGAACGCGGTCGAACACGTACGGCTTAGCCTGTTGCAAGACAGGACAGATGGAGAAACAGATCAGCATCCGCCTTGAGCTTGTAAATCAGGCTTGTTCTGAGATTTTCCCTGTGGTTGGGAAATGCGACTGTCTAGTTTAGATTATAGAAACGCAGATGAAGCTGATTTTAAATGAACTTTTAGGGGCTTGTGATGAGACCATCCATCACTCCTTCACCCCCAATCCAACACCTGCCTCTTTATCTCAGGGGTAAAATCCTCATGTGTGCAAAGTGCTGCGCTCAGCATTTAAAGGCAGCTGCAGCAGAACCCTGAGTGTCTCAAAGTCTGAAAATAAAGCAGAGAAACCCCTGACACACACTGGATCTGGATGCTCTCGTGATGGAGGACGGGAAGTAGTTTGATCAAATATGCAAAGGCAAAAATGATGTACAGTAGGGCTGGTCCAGTTCCAGTGGCCTTTTTGTGCGAGTGGCTGGAACAAATCCATTTTAAAACGTTGGCATAACGATGGCCAAAAAATCCAAATACTCCACAAACTGATGCTAAAGAGAATAAAACAATTCTTTGTGCGTGGACTATTATTTTCAATCAAACCCCAAGTTAGGACTGATTAAAAAAAAATTTAAGCTAAAATTTAGACAAAAATAACAGAACTGCAGGTTATTTGACAGTTTCATGAGCTTTAAGCATCACATGGAAGAGTTTTGAGAGCAATTTCTTCTAGAGATCACAGGTCTGCCTACAAAGTCAATCAGACAGCTGCAGCTGATCCAGAACGCTGCTGCTCGTGTTCCTCACTAGAACCAGGAAAGTAGAGCACATCACCCCAGTTCTAAAGTCCTTACACTGGCTCCCTGTAGCTCAGAGAATAGACTTCTACATACGTCTACTAGTTTATAAATCATTACATGGCTTAGCACCAAAGTATGTTAAAGATTTGTTGTCGTATCAACCTTCAAGACCTCTCAGACCTTCTGGTTCAACTCTACTCTGCATCCCCAGAATCAGAACCAAACCTGGAGAAGCAGCATTCAGATTTTATTCTCCTCTAATCTGGAAGGAACCTCCAGAAAAGCGCATAAACACTTAGTTCCTTTAAATCGAGCTGTGACCAATTATCACTGGAAGATCGTTAACTTCTGCTCTGGATTGCAGCTTTTCGTTTCCTCCCTTTACTTTGTCACTGTAATGTCTGTTTCTGTTCGCTCATTGTGTTATGTTTTTAGCATGTAAAGCACTGTAAAGAACTGCATTGCTGCGGACAACTAGGCTTGCGACCATCTGGACTGGATCTAATAAACCTGGTATTGTCCATCGAGACCAGAACACAGCAAGGCACACTGCTAGAACATTAGTCACTATTAAGTTTCACAAATACTTAAAAAGCACCGAGTTTATCAACAACTGTAAGTAAATCAAAAACGTTATGATCAACAAGTCATATCAAAACAGAGAAAGCAAGCAGTGTCTCGTTGCACTTTAAGTTGAGTTCATCTAAGTATATAGAAAGATTTATAGTCTATAAAGTATCAAATAAAAAGGTGCAATAATCATGTTAGTCAGATTTAAATTCTTTTTTCCACATTTCACTTAACTGCAAAAAATAAATCAGCAGTTTAGGTCAAAAACAGACAGTTGTAGAGTGAAGCATAATTCAGAGCTGGCCCAAAAATACTCACTTATTGTTTGCAGCGGTTTATCTAGAATGGTACTGCTTTTAAATTTACCCCCAAGTTCAAAACCTTTTATTTTTAGAGTTACATTTTAGACTTAAAGGTTTTATTTGGATTTATAAGGAACTAAAAAAAATACTAGTTTTCCAATTTACCTGCTTCCAAACAAAATCACAGTCTAAGTTTTATGGGAGTTTCCTTATAATACAAGAGGCAGAATATCACCAGAATAGAGCTAGTAAAGAACAGCAGGGAGAAGATAGTAGGTCTACAGAGAGCTGGGATGGTCTCCAAGAACATCAATGGTGAGAAAGTGGCAGAATATTGGGAAATAGATGAGATTTGAACCGTCAGCTGCCTTCATTTGGGGGATCTGTGCAAAACCTTGGCTTGTGGGGTGAGAATGACCATGAAAAAGTTGAGGGATCAGGCAGCAGCTACATGGGAAGATTTCAATGAGTGGATGATGATTTGAAGGCAGAACCCCCCAGCTGGTAGCAGGTAGCACACATACAGAACCACGCTAAATGGATCAAAGACGGTTTGGGAGGAGGTGGAGCGAACCACTTTGAGTTGTCAAGCAGCAGTTAAGGAACCTACAGGATTTATACAGTTTATATACAGAGAAATGGACCAGAAACCCTCCTGAGATGCGTGACAACTTTGATGGTGAAAGGATTCTCCACCGAGTTCTAACCCGTGTTCTGATTTCACTCCATGACATCCAACCTTTTTCTTTTTTTACTTTAGTGTGAGGCACTTATCGGAATCTTTCACCGATGTCCTGACTTCAACATGAAAACACCATCAAGCTTTCTTGTTTAGAAAAATCAGCAGACGATCAAATCTCCATTTCCTCCACTGCATCTAAACGTTACAGTTTGAAACGTCACAATTTAATGCCAAATGAAAATACATCAATAAATAACTGAGATTTACATGAAGGCACACAAAAAAGAAAGAAATCTCTCGACTCTAACAAAGTTATTTACTTACTTAATGAATGAATGACAGATATAGACTTTATAAATTATATGAAGAGGCTGATGTGAAGATCAAGCAGAACATATCCTTTAATATCAATCTATCGGCTTGGTTACAGGTAAATATTGAAACTAGAGGTTCTTTTCTTTTCTTTTCTAAAGTTTTTGCTCATCATTTAGTCTCTGATTTTTACTGTAAATCACATCTGGACCTCTGATCGTGAAGTTTGAGGACCGTAAAACATTTAATGCTCTTTGCAATGAATTAAAAATAAACCGGGTCACTGTGAAGCATACAATTGTTCTTAAGTCACTGCAGAAACCAGTCGAGCCGTCATGAACCCAAATGTTTTGCGCTTTTAATTCGTTTATTTGCAAAATTGTGCAAAAAGCACAGTTCTCCTATTCATGCATCTTTTTTTTTTTTTTAATGCTACCAGCTTTATTTCTCCCCTGCACTGCACCATCAGCCCAATGAGTCAGACTCACAGCGATCACCACGGTGTCGTCCTCCTTAAACTTGGGAATGTACTTGTCTCCTCTGGTGATTTCGGCCTCGTTCAGAGGCCTGAAGCGGCACATCACATTCACCCCGCACTCTGCTGCACCCAACATGGTCGCTGCTGCAGCAACTTGGCCTCCCCGTACAAAAATATTCAGTTTAATTTAAATAAATAAACAGAAGGAGAGTCAGGGGCCCCGAGGACGGCGGCGCGTCCTGGTCAAGTCAGAATAAATGAAAATTAAAGGTTTGAATTTTGCCGAGTCAACAGAAGTTACTTTGACGCCGCATTTGCTGGTTTCCGTGAAGTTTCCAGCTTCATCTTGGCTCAGAATCACCGAGTTTCCTTTATCTGCGCCATGGCCAGGCGGGACGCGCTGCAGCGCTGCGGAGCTCACAGCTTCTTCTTCTTCTTCTTCTTCTGCTCCCCTGCAGCAGAGCGGACTGTCCGCATCGGACCGACCCCTCGGCGGGAGGAGGAACCGGGAGAAGCAGCAGCAGAGACGGGCGAGTCAGAGGAGGCTGAGCCGGGAGAGCAGCATCGTCCCTGGACCGCTGAGGAGATCGGCGCGCGCTCCCGTGTGATGCCGCGGCGCGCATCAGCATCACGGCGGTGACGCGCACACACCATGGTACCTCCTTTCCTTTCAGGTTTAACCCTTTAACTGAAAACAGTAACACGTTTTCTGCTGAGTTAAACTAATTGCAATAAAATCCACTTTGTCTTCTGGATTCAGCCTAAAAATTAAGATTTTAGCTTAAATCAAGCTTTTTTTTTTTTTTTTTTTTTTTTTTTAGACACGAGTTTATATGGACAGGTAACATACATGTCCCAAATTATGCAAGTGAATTTGGATGTAGCCGTTCACCAATTTATCAGCTTCATACAATACCCCAGTACCACTGCATGATGCTGCCACCACACTGTGGCCAGACAAATTATTTCAAGTTTAGAAGACACAAAAATTGAAGTTTAATTCATTTGAGGAAAATGACATAAGGAAGTTGTGAGCTTCAACAGAATGTTTTGAGTCATCAGTATTTAAATCTGTAACCAGGCAAAGTTCATCCAACATAAATGCTTTAGTTGTGAAATGCAGGAAATCCAACTTTCATAGTTGTCTGCACTATAGTGTTACTTGGACAAGGAGACCCGCAGAGGTAGATTTTGCTCTTATTTCATTACATTAAAATGGCTTTGCAAACTCTTGTGAACGTAAATCGTTGAATATTAGGGTAAAAACACTGAAAACATTTAAACAGTAGAGTAGGAGCTTTATTTCAATTCAATTCAGTTTATTTATATAGCGCCGATTCACAACAGATGTCATCTCAAGGCACTTAAGAAGTCATTTCAATACATTTATACAAATATTCCAATCAGTTTTAAAGTTTCCTATTTAAGGAATCCCAGCAGATTGCGTCAGTCATTGGCGTATTTCAGGTCACTATGCCCCTTAAATTACCATTAAAGTTCTACTCGTGTGTGTGTTTGTGTGTAACCAGAGGGTGGTAGGTTCAATTCCAGCTTCTGCTATGCACTCAACCCCAAGCTGCACAAATTTGTTCCCCTTTTAGAGAGTAGAAAGAGCTTTGAGGGGTCAGTATGAGGAATGAGTAGTTGAGCAAACTTTCAAAAAAATAAGGCAACTAGTTGCAAAGTAAACAACAAACAGGCTTGTATTGAGTCAATCTACATCAAGAGGGTAAATTAAAGTTGAAATCCTGAGTTAGGCAAACTTCAAACTACAGTTTAGACTTTCGTCAGCTTTCGTCAAAGACATGAGTAGACTCGACCGTCTTGTTTGTTGAATTCAAGATTTCGCTTCGATTTAACCTCTATTTAGATTCACACCATGCTGGTAAAGCGCTCGTAAGTGTTGAACCGTCTGGCTGTTGATTTGAGGTGAAGCTTTTAGACTGTCAAACAAAGCATCAATACAACTAGCAGCAGAAAGGCCCCACAGCATGACGGAGCCACTTCCCCAAAAAACACATCCTACATACATAGGATCGTGACGATCCTGCAACTCTGAGGCGTTTCTTGGATTATGCGGACTACGCAGAAGCAAAGCGTACAGAGTCCATGCCACTGGTTTACTTTTTAATCATTTCATTAACTCTGGGTTAAGTTTGTAGGAATTCCCAATCATCATCATCATCGGTCAGGACTCGCAGGAACAATCTCTGTCCAGATCGGACCAATCAGTCGCATGGGCTTCCTGCTTGGTTGGCATCCTCTCGGTCCCTGATGGAGACAAACCGGCTTCTCTGTGGACAATAACGCTGGTGCTCCAGTAGTTTGAAGCTTTAGTGGTTTTGGTGTTACTGGGTTGCTCTTTTTGAAATGCAGAATATGATTTCTATCAGTTTTTTGTTTGTTTTTTTTAATAACCATACAAACTGATACTTGTAACCTTGACTTATTTGTGTGAACACAGCTGAAACCAAGATGGCTCAACCACCTTTTAAAAAGTTACATTTTAAAACAAGCTTTCAGAAGGTGGTCCTGATTTAGAAGACAATGATTTCTTATAGCAAATTATGTTAAATATATGCCACTATCAACAGTGTGCCTGACTTTGTATCCATGCAACTAGTTTCACTGCAGGACATAAGTAGAAGCAATAGGCGTTTTTACTTTTTTACCCACTAGAGGGCAGTGTGAAACTAAAAAACAACCCCCTTATATTCAATTTTTGTCAAAACACCTTTAAAATGTGTGATGTAAAAATAATAATAATTTGGAAGAAAATACAATAAAAACCACAACATTCAAATAAGAGTGAACATGTTTTTTAATATCTTAAACATCTGTGCAACATTATTCAAAATGTTACATCACTGCATGACCTGTAATGTTTCACAATATTTACAAAAAAAATGCTGCTTACATCAAACCATTAAAAAAAAGAAAAAGTCCAAACAATCTAAAAATAATGGACTGACACTATTCCTAACCCACATTAATGCAGAAAAGAAATAAACAAGGGCAACCAAGTGCACATGGTACATCACGCAGGTCTATCCTTTTTGTAAAGTATATATTAGTGAGAAAATATATACTTAATTACAAGCCAAAGAGAAAGCAAATACTGACAGAAAAAAAAAAATGAAAGAAATTACACTCACACCTCAACAGAGAATCACAGGCGCAAAACGCTTCCAACATTTGACCACGAAGAACATGGATGTGATGGAACATGAGTTCCTGACATGAGACGGGGCTCCTGCTCATCATTGCACAAAAAAAAATAAACCAAAACAAAAAACAATCAGGGCAGAAGAGCAGAATGAACTTTACCGAAAGAGCTCATGTGTTTATAAACGGGAGAGATATAGATCGACTCACAGCTTACGGTAAGAATCAGGGGAAAGACTTGAATGGTGCAATCAGGAAGTCAGTGAAATAAAAACAGTACAAATGGACTTCTTCAAGCAAAGATAGAGACAGGAGGACTGGACCGGAGCTTTTCTCCACATCTAGGGTTTGTAGTGTTTAGCATTTCATCTTCTGGGGGGAAAAAAGGAGGGAGATATTTTGTAGTGTATCGCTTAACGTAAAAGGTTACAAACTTTTCATAACTGGGGCTTTACAAAAAAAAACCTCAAAACAAAATCGACATTTATTTGGGTTTTCTTGGTATGATTCCAACCAACCAGTTCCAGTGCTAAAAATGATGCTTTTATCGAAAATCAGAAAAAAAAACCCCAAAGGATGAAATAAGGACTTCATCAGGAGCTAGAGGTTGGCTCATGGAAACAAGCAGAGAGCAAAGTTTAAAACTTCCAATTAGGCAAATGAAAAGAAAAAAACCAACAATCAAAACTCAGATTTAACAACAAAACTCCCTATTTTTAGCTTTATAAACACCGCTGGGTCCGCTATTTGTAAACCCTGCTTGAAACAGTGCATGTAACTCCCGTCTACAGAGGAGTTTATAACCATTCTAGTTCTGTTAATATACCAGCTAGCGTGTTTAAACTTAGCTTGAACGCACCGTTTATAAAAGAAACTCCCAGTTCTCACCATCTGGGATTTATAAATCCTGCTTACGATGATCTTTGAATCGTTCAATAAACACCAAATGTTTATAAATCCCGCCTGAAACCGAACGCGCAACTCCGGTTTGCTGCGCTGCTGAAACAACACATGCAACTCCTGTTTCTAGAGTTGTTTAGAAACATAGTTAAAGCTTTAAATATCACCATAAGATGTTAAAAATCCAGATTGAAACTGTGCATCTCCTTTTTGCTGTGCTTTTTTTTTTTTTTTAATAACCAGGATTTATACATTTTCTCTGAACCTTTAACGTGACTCCTGTCTGCGGATCAGATTTTTAAATCTCACCTGTTGGCGTTTACCAATCCTGTTTGAAACCGAGCGCGAAGATCCTGTTTGTAGCGATTTTTTTTAAAAGACGACCAGCAGGTATTTGTAAATCCTGTTATAAACGGTGTGTTTAACCACTATTTGCAGTGCTGCTTTTAAACTGCTGTTTAACAGCCTTTATAAATTAGGTTGGTGAAATCAAATCATTGAAGTTTGAAGTCAAAAACAGTGAAAAAAAACAGAAAACATTCTGGTGCTCTGAACCATTTCAAGCACAGAAACTGCTTTGGTCAGGAGAAACATCTTACGTTGCAACAGGAGGAAAGAGAAGTTTGAATATATAAGAAAAACAAGCAGATTAAATGAGAAAAAAAAAACTAAAGATGGCTGAAGATGCTGTTGATCCATCGCTTGGTTTATTGCACTTGATCATTCGGTAGCGATTACAGGTTATTGATCCGGAGGAGCAGCAGTTCGATGCAGAGTTTCTGATACGGTCAGTACTGTAGTGTTAAAACTGCATTTAATACCTCCACGACTGCATTTTATAGAGGTTAATATTCATAAATAACACGCCTTTTATAGCAAAACACCCCCATGACACAATGCATAAAAAATGAGAAATCCGAGCGCCAAACTTTCTTAAATAAAAACGGGATACATGATCTATTGTTGAACAGAAAACATAAACATACATATACACATATAAGGCTTTAGTTCTCAACTCTTGGTAGTATTATTGCCATCTAGCCTATTTGTAAAGCTTAAAATAAATATGGAGTACTGTACATAAATAATTTACATCAACAGGCAACAAAAAAACAAACAAAAAGGCCTCTAAATAAGAAAAAAATAAAAATGCTTCCGTCAAGTTAGTGTTTTGTTTCATGATCTAAACTCTGAGGTTGGTTAGTCCACCTAAAGCTATAGTTGTGGTAAAAGTAACTAAAACACTGTACAGACATGCATGAGAACAATCGAATCAGTGATGACGGCAGAGGTTTCTGAAGGAATAATCCACCCAAACGTTACTCATCCCTGCAAACGAAAACACACTCGGGTTAATTTTACGAGTTCACGCTCCAACGAAGAGAACAAGTCCTGTTTTTTTCTCTCTCTCTCTCTCTCTCTTTTTTTTTAAGAGATGTTGATTTAAAGGTGGATTATTCCTTCTTAAGAAGCGGGTCATCGCATTCGTAAACATGAACGGTTTGTTTTTTCCCCGTCTCGGATGGAGCAAAAAATAAACACGGAACACTTTCTGCTGGTAAAGTTCATTCTGTTTTGTTTCTAAGCCAACACTCGGCCGGATCCTGGACTGGGGGGGGGGGACAGCACGACTTACGGTTCATCATATAAAAAGCTTTAGGCTTCCATCTTGTTTGTCCTATGCATGCGGCCCAAAGCAGCCGCACGTCTGAACAGAAACCAAGACATTGGTACACTTCTACTGCTTTGTTTTTGTACAATAAAAGATAAAATGTGCATTAGGTACGCTTGTACATGACATTGTACAATATTTACATACAATTCTTAATAGCAGGACATTTCAGGATTATCTATATACATATTGAAAATGTATCAGAAATATTTGGACTGTCTATTTTTCTTAAATATGTAAGGTAATGCTTGTAGCTTTTTTTTTTGTTTATTTTACTATCTTATACTAGAAAAAAATAGTTAATTCAGTGAACCGTAGACAAATTGCGACTGTTTTTATTGGGTTTTTTTGTGTGTTTTCCTTATTTTTCTCTCTACAGTTAAAACTGTATTGGTGATTTGAGTTTCCAGCACCTTCTGTGGTCGGTCACAAAGTCACGTTGATACCATGGAACAGGGTTTTGTACCACTGAGAAGAGTCCACGTGTAGCACCTGTTGAAGGGCTCGGATCGCCGCCGCCGACGTTCCTGGGCCGGACACATTCAATGTTATCTGGAGATCTTCCTCCTCTTGGGTTTGGGGAGCATCAGCTGACGGTCCCTCGACGGGAGCTGGAGAACAAGAGGGACGGCGTTAACACGGCATCAAACGTTTCTCTTCCTGGTTTTTAAAATGGTGCGATGGTTTTATGGCAGACACGGGTGTAACTTTAAACATCAAATCAAACTTTATTTATAAATCATCACAAAGTGCTTTACAGATTAAAATGACCCCACATAAAACCACCTTCCCTTCCCTCCCCCACAGATTTAAAAGCATGGTCACAGGTATACCCCCCTCCCCCCAACCCATCTCCCATGCATACACACAGTTAAAAGAAAAAGTAAAAAAGGACATTGGGCCGAGTGCAGATGAACCATGCAAGGAAACGCCATCAGAGGAGCCATCTGCCCCGGCAGCGGTAGATCAACAGCAGCAGCTGAGGCACTGACACAGGGCACCCAGTGGAGGCAAGGCCAAGACCCCCACCTCCACCCAAGCTCCACCTGGAGAGCACCCAGGCAGCTACTATTTCATTTATTTCTGTTATTCAACTTAAAAAGTGGAACTAATATATGATACAGACTTATCACATTACAAAGAGAGATATTTCAAACCTTCATTTGTTATAATTTTTATGATTATAGTTTACAGTTTATGAAAACCCCAAATTTAAAATCTCAGAAAATTAGAATGTTGTGAAAAGGTTCAATATTTGTCAAGTCAAATTTGGATCTCATAGGGTAGGAACCATCTACAGCCAACTGGTTGCACAGTGACAATAAAGGTGATGCACCACTCTCTGAGAGGCAGCTTGGACAGAGAACATGGTGGTTAAAGTTAATCACAATGAGTCTGTGCAGGACTAGTGAAAACATCTACAAACACCAGAGAGGCAGCCGGTAAGATAGGATTATTTTATATTACTGGTGGTGTGTGGACTTTGCTGCTATTGGGCATGGAGAAATGTTGACCTGATTGTTTGACTAGGCGTGGCCCAAACAATTGAGGCGCTGATTGATCTGTTGGCTTGGTTTAACCTTACATTGTTTGTGGTTATTAGCAAATTTGTGAGATGGTTACGCTATTTAGTAATTTAATTGATATTATCAAAATGATTGATTGTGGTGGTTTGTTCAATTGTTCAATACTGCATTCTGTTAAGAATCTTCTTCCAAGATGTATGTATTAATTTCTGGTTTAAGTGGTAATTCAAAGATGGTAGATGGTATTTACTAACAAATATTTGATGGTGTCTTAGAGTAGTGCTATCTAATAAGTGATAAATTAATTATATGAAATACTTAAAAGCTGATTTAAAATTGTTTGCTTGTTTGAAGGTTTTTCACCTGACCCGAAATGTGAATTAATAAACTTAAAAGCAAGAAGTAAAGCATTGTTGTGGTGACTGAGTGGAATCCAGTTTCAAACTCTGGGTGGATGTTTGTCCCTCTCAAGTGGGGAAGGACTTGACAATATTTTAGGCTCAAAGTGTCACACTCGAATCAGCTAATTAATCCAAAACAACTCCAAAGGGTTCCTGAGCCGTTATATTATCTCTCAGTCTGGTTCAGTAGAAATCACAATCATGGAGAAGACTGCTGACCTGACAGTTGTGCAGAAAACCATCATTGACAGAAAGCCTCAAAAGGTCATTGCCAAAGAAGTTGGATGCTCCCATAGTGGTGTATCAAAGCACATTAATAGAAAGTTATGTGGAAGAAAAAGGTGCACAAGTAGAAGGGACGACTGCAGCCTGGAGAGGATTGTCAGGAAAAGGCAATTCTAAAAGGGTTGGGGACCTTCACAAGGAGTGGACTGAGGCTGGAGTTAGTGCATCAAGAGCCACCACACACAAACGGATCCTGGACATGGGCTTCAAATGTCGCATTCCTCTAGTCAAGTCGCTCCTGAACAACAAACAATGTCAGAAGCGTCTTACCTGGGCTAAAGAAAAAATAAATCTGCCAGAGTCTGGAGGAAGAATGGAGAGGCACACAATCCAAGATGGTGGAAGTCCAGAGTGAAGTTTCCACAGTCTGTGTTGATTTGGGGAGCCATGTTACCTACTGCTGTTGGTCCACTGAGCTTCATTAAGTCCAGAGTCAACGCAGCATCTACCAGGACATTTTGGAGAACTTCATGCTTCCTTCTGCAGACCAGCTTTGAGATGCTGACTTCATCTTCCAGCAGGACTTGTCACCTGCCCACACTGCCAAAAGTACCAAAACCTGGTTCAATGACTGTGGGATTACTGTGATTTATTGGCCAGCAAACTGGCCTGACCTTTGACCCCCATAGAGAATCTATGGAGCATTGCCAAGACAAAGATGAGAGATATGAAACGGAACAATGCAGAAGAGCTGAACGTTCTATTGAAGCATCCTGGTCTTCCATAACACCTCAGTAGAGCCACAGGCTGATAGCATCCATGCTACGCCGCATTGATGCAGTAACTGATGCAAAAGGAGCCCAAACAAAGTACTGACTACATATGATGGTTATACTTTTAAAATTGTTTTAATTTCATGCAATATTCTAGTTTTCTGAGGTTTTGAATTTGAAGGATTAAATAATTCAAAGGCTTGAAATATCTCGCTTTGCATGTTATGAGTCTATATCATATTAGATTCACCTTTTAAGGTTGAATTACTGAAATAAATTAACTTTTGCACGATATTCTAATTTTCGATAACTGGAAGCTCCACTTTTTTTGGGGAAGGATTTTCCTTTCTTTTGGGAAGATGTAAAACGGACCTTTGTTCTTTTGGGTCAGCGGATGTTCTGGCCTTTAAACCCAGTAACATTTCAGCAATTTCTACCATAAATGTTTTAAAAAAGGCACACCCAAATTAAAATTACAGCTGTTCTAGAACCATTTGGAGAAGAGGCATGACTGGGGTCTCTTTGGAAAGAAAACTCAAGTTTCCCCTACAACAGTCAGAATCTATCCAAGTCCCATTGTTACCAAGTAATATGATCTCGAATATAACATTTTATGTCCGCCTATTTATTTTCTATTTATACACGCCTTAAAAGTGGCTTCAAAATGGAGCGGCGGACTGAAAAACACGCTGTGGGTATGAAGCCTGAAGTATTGTCTGCATCCAGGGTGCATGAAGGAGCGTTTTCACAGGTCCTTCCTCCCTGCAGCTGTTAAGACTCTGCAACCAAAATGGCTCCCAACAAAATCAATAATGTTTACATCACTGCTGTAATTTGCACTATTTGAATCGTTTAATTAACATTTCTGCAGCTGCTATTTGCACATCTGTTTATATTCTGTTAACTACTAGTAAATAATAAGTTTACTTTTTTTACCTTTTATTGCACAACTACACATGCACATTCAGTAAAAGTTCACCTTTTTAAATGATCCCACTCAGTTGCACATTCTAATCTGAGTATGCCACTTTATTTTAAACAACTACACAATAATTTGGTTTTTGTAATTGTATAAATTTATAAATTCTTAATTCTGTTTTCATACTTTTTCTACCATTCGTGTGTGATTGTGAATGCTTCTTAGGCTGCTCGATTATAGAAAAAATATATAATCACGATTATTTTAGTAATAATTCAAATCACGATTATTGGTTGCCTTTAAAAATAAACTTTTTTGAATTAAAACTATGCAAAATATTTTCTTTGGACAAAAAAAGTCCAAATTATATTAAATATGCTGCAGTTTCTAAACTAATCTTCTATTAAAGACATCTGCTCACCTGCCCCCTGCTGGCCAGCTCTCACACCCGCCCAAGCAACCCTTCAGCGCTGCCTGATGACATCATCACACAGCGCTGTTTGTTTATGTCGGACCAAAGCTAGCGATGGGCAAAATGAAGGCTGCAGCCGAAAACAGTAAATTCCTAAGAGGTCTAACGCCAAAACGGATGTGCGTCAGCGTCCGAATAGTGCCGACGGTTAGCACGTGAAATGCGAAGGGAACAGAAACATATCACAGCAGCATGAAATAAAACGAGTTTGTTTTGAGCCGAGTTTGAGAGATCTGCTCCTCTGATGAGTCTTAGACTTTTCTGCAACAACCAGCCCTGTGCAAAGAACACAGGGGCTTCTGAACTTCAGTTCTCCTTTCAGCAAAAGGTGAGCACTTATCAGAGTTATCTCAAGAGCTACACTACCGTTCAAAAGTTTGGGGTCACCCAAACAATTTTGTGTTTTCCATGAAAAGTCACACTTATTCACCACCATACGTTGTGAAATGAATAGAAAATAGAGTCAAGACATTGACGAGGTTAGAAATAATGATTTGTATTTGAAATAAGATTTTTTTTTACATCAAACTTTGCTTTCGTCAAAGAGTCCTCCATTTGCAGCAATTACAGCATTGCAGACCTTTGGCATTCTAGCTGTTAATTTGTTGAGGTAATCTGGAGAAATTGCACCCCACGCTTCTAGAAGCAGCTCCCACAATTTGGATTGGTTGGATGGGCACTTCTTGCGTACCATACGGTCAAGCTGCTCCCACAACAGCTCAATGGGGTTCAAATCTGGTGACTGCGCTGGCCACTCCATTACCGATAGAATACCAGCTGCCTGCTTCTTCTCTAAATAGTTCTTGCACAATTTGGAGGTGTGTTTTGGGTCATTGTCCTGTTGTAGGATGAAATTGGCTCCAATCAAGCGCTGTCCACTGGGTATGGCATGGCGTTGCAAAATGGAGTGATGGCCTTCCTTATTCAGAATCCCTTTTACCCTGTACAAATCTCCCACCTTACCAGCACCAAAGCAACCCCAGACCATCACATTACCTCCACCATGCTTAACAGATGGCGTCAGGCATTCATCCAGCATCTTTTCAGTTGTTCTGCGTCTCACAAACGTTCTTCTTTGTGATCCAAACACCTCAAACTTGGATTCATCCGTCCACAACACTTTTTTCCAGTCTTCCTCTGTCCAATGTCTGTGTTCTTTTGCCCATCTTAATCTTTTTCTTTTATTGGCCAGTCTCAGATATGGCTTTTTCTTTGCCACTCTGCCCTGAAGCCCAGAATCCCGCAGCCGCCTCTTCACTGTAGATGTTGACACTGGTGTTTTGCGGGTACTATTTAATGAAGATGCCAGTTGGGGACCTGTGAGGCGTCTGTTTCTCAAACTAGAGACTCTAATGTACTTATCTTCTTGCTCAGTTGTGCAACGCGGCCTCCCACTTCTTTTTCTACTCTGGTTAGAGCCTGTTTGTGCTGTCCTCTGAAGGGAGTAGTACACACCGTTGTAGGAAATCTTCAATTTCTTAGCAATTTCTCGCATGGAATAGCCTTCATTTCTAAGAACAAGAATAGACTGTCGAGTTTCAGATGAAAGTTCTCTTTTTCGGGCCATTTTGAGCGTTTAATTGACCCCACAAATGTGATGCTCCAGAAACTCAATCTGCTCAAAGGAAGGTCAGTTTTGTAGCTTCTGTACCGAGCTAAACTGTTTTCAGATGTGTGAACATGATTGCACAAGGGTTTTCTAATCATCAATTAGCCTTCTGAGCCAATGAGCAAACACATTGTACCATTAGAACACTGGAGTGATAGTTGCTGGAAATGGGCCTCTATACACCTATGTAGATATTGCACCAAGAATAGTAATTTACCACATTAGCAATGTATAGAGTGTATTTCTTTAAAGTTAAGACTAGTTTAAAGTTATCTTCATTGAAAAGTACAGTGCTTTTCCTTCAAAAATAAGGACATTTCAATGTGACCCCAAACTTTTGAACGGTAGTGTATGTATAAAAATAACGATATTATTATTATTTCCGTGACAAATACAATGGTTCATCATGCTGCAAGTAGTTCAGCCGATCAGCCGCACTCAGGACGGACTTTCTGCGCTTTGCGTGAACAAGCAGGAGGGCATCCGTAATTATCGTTTTTCTGGATTATGCCATATTTGTAATCGTCTAGTGTAATAATCAAAATCGTAAATTGATTTCAATTAATTACACAGCCGTAAATTTGCTGCTGTTACAGCTGAATTTCCCCTTTGTGGGACGATGAAGGATTATTCTATTCTACCCACACCAAACTTGACAGTAATAAACCAAACAATTAGTATTTTGGATGTTTTGTTAGCTAAAAAGCTCAGCGGACCCCAAAAAGTGTGTCGGAATAGGCGCCCTCTACAGGGTTAATGAACAAAGGGGGTCAGGCTGGTTTGGAAATCATTGTTTTTTCTTTTCAACCTGTTTTTTAAAATTTTATTTTAGCATTTATTTGATGACATGAAACGTGTGTGTGTGTGACAATTAAAAAAAAGCAAAAACAGAATAAATCTTTGAGGTAGCAGATACTCACTGTGCCTGACATCTTATCCAGCTCACTCATGGCCTCGTGGAGAGCGACTTGCAGGGGGTTATTCAGTTTGGGTCTGCAGGAAAACAGTTTATTTAATCACCATCATATAAAGCGACACCACCAGAACGTTTTGACATGCAGCAGAACGACTGAGCTTCTTACTTCAGGCTTCTCTTGGCAGCTCGGTCGAGTGCCTCCAAGTCGTGGGTTAGCGTTTTCAGTTTCTCCGGCTCAACCTGTAGGGAGATGAGGGAGACAACGTCAGACCGAATAGCGGAGCGGAAGACTTTAATGAAGAACTTTGATCAAGGAATGACATGAAATGCAAAAAGCTCAGACATAGAGAAACCTCTGACTCCTACGCAGAACTCCAACATCTCAGGAATGGATGTGAACGGTTCTGTTTCTATATGTCGTAACCAACTGAAAAAGTCCCAAGTCCTGCCGTTTTAAAATGTAAGTCAGCACTCTATACCAACGAAGAAGAAATAAGAACAGAGATTCAGATGGACGAAGAGGATAAAGAACCTGGGACTTTGTGCGACAGACTAACACAAGGTACTGCATCATTGTAAAGTGAAAGTATCCAGCCCACTGATTCCCCTAAATTAATTATAATGTACTTAATTAACAAATGGCATCCATTTGGTTGGAATATAATCTCGGTATAAACCCAACTGTTCTGTCAAGGCCTCACATGTTCTTTAGAGAACATTAGAGAAGAACGAGCATCATGGAGACCAAGGAACCCAGCAGATGCATCAGGGAGGAAGCGGGAGGCTTCAGATCGGATCGTAATGGTCCATAAAAAAAAACCAAGGTTCGATACGTTTTCGCTACAAAAATAAAAACAAAAGTGCATACTAATTATTTTTTGTTTTTTTACTTTGATCAAAATTAAACAAAGAACCTTTTTTACTTGATACCTTCTTTTCAATTCCTGATATTCAATTATACAACTTACTGGACATCTGATTGGAATTTGTTTTCTTGGGGAACCCCCCCCCCCCCAAAAAAATAGTACAAGCGGACATAGCCAGAGTAGAAAACAATTTAACCACTCTAAACATTGTTAATGTTTGGAAATGTTTGAATCATACTTTGCCCATATTTGAGAATAAAACATGATTAAATAACTTTGAGGTTGTTTTGATATTTCAAAAGCCTAATTTCCCAGCTGTACTTGAATGCAGGATGGGGAGCTGTTGGGAAAACCCTCTCTCATCAACTGGGATTCCTCAGACTTGCATTTTATCCAAAATAAGGAGTTTGGGCTGATTGGATGCTACTGGTAGCCATGTTGGACGTCAGCTGGTTTTTCTCTAGTATCAGTGATGTTTACATTCAGCTCCACATTGTTTCAGACGAGTCATTCAGTTCAGTGCAGAGCGTGTTATGGACCTTATTGCTGTTGGAAGATGCATTCGCTGACAAAGATTCTGGTTCGGTCCATCTTTCTTTCACTACTTTAGCTGCATGAGGAACCATTAATGATCCCAAATAGAGTTTAGTTATAGCTGGGAGTCCTTTGTTTTGTTTTGGTGTCACTTTTTTACGTTGCGCTGCGGAAACGTTGCACTGCGCATATAGAACAGCATCCCAAGCTGTTGACATCTCCCAGAGCTCTGTTCAATTCATCACCTGAACAAGGAGTGAGGATGGAATAACTGCAGAACTACCAAGACATAGATGTCCACTTCGACTCCAGCTAGACATTCAACCAGAGGAGCAGCAAAGAGCCTTATGGTAACTCTGGAGGAGCTGCAGAGATTCACCACTCTTATAAAACATGCATGTTACAAGTCTGGGCCTCACGGAAGAGCAGCGAAGTCCTCGCATGAGGCAAGCCGAACAAGTCAAATCTGCTTCATCATGGAGACGCAGTAAAGCAGTGTTTGTCGGATGAGACCCAAAAAATTGAATATTGGGCCTAAATACAAAACACCATCAATGGGACAACTCTGAACACATCAACCTCTATGGTGAAACATGGTGGAGGCAGGGTCATGCTGTGAGGGAGGTAGGAGAGTGCCAATTCACCATGAATCGATTTGAATTCCGATGTGAAACGTGCACAATCGATAGTGATTAAAAAGTGTGCAAAAATTGATTATTTTTCCATAATAATTAGGCAGCAACGTGTCCACTTTATGAGTGCAGTCCGGGGCGTCCTCCCCGAGCTGCAGCTCATGTTTACCAGACGCCAGACGAAGTGGAGCTATAAGCTTGAAACAGGAAGGAAATGTCCTTCATTCCATCCCAGTGGCGACTAATGTGTGGCGGAGAGCAGCGTACTCACAGCTGGTAGATTAGTTTTGTTGTATGACAGGTGGCAAACATCCCATTGGTCAAAATAATGCAGAAACTATGAAAACGCTGCAAAGTTAGAGTTCTGTAAGAGTGGAGTATAAACTTATAAACTGCTTTTTATTTTCTATTACTTTGAATAGAAAAATGATACTTATTTTCTCGGAATTTAGTTTCAGATTTTTGTGTAATTTCTGTCTTGTATGACATAAAAATCCACCTATTGTTACAGGTTTATTTTCTAATAAAGGAAATTAATGATTTCTATTTCGGTTTTAAAATAATTTCTCTAAGGATTGACTTGTAAAAGCTGATTTTAAGTTTATAAATTTTTTCTTTAACCACATAGAGCAGGAACACATTAAATACGTTAAAATCAAGTCGTCTTTAAGCAAACAGAAAATGATTGATGTGTTTAAAGATTGGACCAAGTTTCCTCTTTTATAGAAATCAAAATAGGGTCACCCTATATTGCATTTAAATTGCCAACACACATTTCCTTTAGCTTTCATTGAAAATATGATCTTGATATGATTATGAAACATATTTTGGTAGTGTGTTGGTTTATTTGTGGTTTGACAAAAGGATCGATCTGCCTGAGACTGAGGTAATCTGCAGTGAATATTGAACAAGAGTTTGTGTCTCCAGATCTGCTGAGCTGGTAGAGAAACGCCCTAGAAGACTTTCAGCTGTACAGACACTAAAATCTGCTTCTACTGAGGTCTGACGCGGGGCGGTGTAAACAATTACACACAGATGGACTCAGTGCTTTTCTCATTTTACTCTAAGATAAAAAGCGTTCCTAAAATCAACCAAGAAAAAGGTGATTGCAGCACCAGTGCATCTGCCGCAGTAACCAGTAGATCACCAGCAAGCTTCCATCAAAGGAACATATCTTAGATTATACTCTAGAACTTCAAAATGAAACTCCTGGCTGGTAAGGAGACGGGTGTTGCGTCTCACCTTGGCCTGATCTCGCAGCTGCATTGCGGCGCAGTGCACCTGTTCGTCCCCCGCCAGCTTGGCAGGCCAGGGCGGGAAGCCCTTCAGCTGGCCCCAGACCAGCTCTCCCATATTGAAGGTCCTGGAGCGGTAGTGGAGTAGCTCGGACGAGGGCGAGTCGGGCTGCCGCAGGTCCTCCTCGCTGCTCAGGCTCTTGGTGTCCGAGGGGCTGGGCACCATGCCGTTGAAATGGCCGTTGTAGTGGCTGTAGTCTTTGGGCGTGGCCAGAGGCCCCTCCAGGCTGGTGGAGGAGCCGGGCGACTGGTCGTCCCCCGTCAGCTCCTGCCTCGGGGGGCCCAGGACTTCTCCGTAGGCCCTGGTGTTAAAGTGAGGCGTGGCGCCGTTGATGTGGGCGCACCGCTCCACGGTCTGTTCCAGACGTTCCTTGTAGTTGGCAGGCGTCCGGTTGCAGTTGTTGAATCGGTCGAAGAAGGTCTTATCGTGGGGCATGGGCAGGCTGTGGTCGTTGGACCCCTCGGTGGGGCAGGGTGGGGCGGGGGCCAGACTGCCAGGCCTCTCCATGAGAGGACTACTTCTCACTTGGGTGGAGCACTCCAGGAACTCCTCCCCGCCCCAGGCGTTGTTGCTCTGCGTGTCAAAGCCTCCCCCGTGCGGCGCCTCTCCGTCCCACTGCCCTCTGGGAGTTCCCCGGCCAGGGGAGCGGAAGTAGTCGTTGGTCTCTGGACCGTCCGGGGTGCTCTTCCCTGGATCCATACTCTTCTGTCCACGTCCTGGCCTCCCCTGCCTGGGTCTGGCCTGCTGGGGTAACGCCTCTCCGTCCTGGTGCCCGTGCAGGACTGCGCTAACCACCTGAGGGAGGTTGACGGGTTCCCCCATGTTGGCGGTGAAGGCACTCATGGCACTGAGGGCGGGCACCGGACTGGCCTGCGTGGTCCCGCTCACTGTGGTGGTGATGGTGACGTGCATGCCCTTACTGGCGGCGTCCACTACTGCTCTGTAGATGGCGTCCACCACCTCTGGCCCTCCGCCGGGGCCCCTCTCAGAGCCTGGCGGACCTGCCGGAAGCCCCTCGCTTTGGGGCTGTTGCTCCTCCCCAAATTGTGGGTGGGGCAACATCTCCTGCTGTGGAGACACAAGTGAACAACATGATTTCTTCTTCTTAGAAAGAAAAAGTAAAGAACACACAAGGAGCAAAAACGTACCTGGTAGTTTGGATAGAGGTAGGCCATGGAGCCGCCATTGCTGCCGTCTTTGTAGTGTGGGTTGTCGGAGAAGTGCTGCTGCCCCTGGTAGGCCGGGTGAGAGGATACCGCCTGCCGGACCGGCTGCTGGTACAGCTGAGCTCCACCAGCGTTGACATGTGGCTGCAGGGTGCCAATGCCACAGCCTAAAGAAAACAGAGAAATACAAATAAACAGAGCCCAATGCTGCTCAGTGTTTCAACATTTAACCAAACGGACGCCTGTACAGTCTAACATCAGGGTGAATTAGTTGGGATGTAAACTAGCTTTGACTTTTTATAGAAACGTCTTAACTAGGGGTGTTCGCTATCGGCTTTTTTCAGGGATATCGTTGAAGTCTTAATTTCCGATACCGCCAATCAGGGGTCACGTTAATCAAATATTTTCCTTATACGACTGAAAAATCTAAAGGCCGTCAGTCATTTTGACAGATTCAAAACTCTGACCGCTTCGCGGAAATGCGTAGCCATTTTCAATTCAGGAGTACAGGTAGCTAAAATCAATCGCAAAAAAAAAAAAAAAAAAGATTCCCCGGAGAACATTGGAGCATCATTTCAGACAGTTATTGAGGCTTTGGAGCACGCTGCTGTGTTTCCTCCCGCTGAAGTGATAGCTTGTTGGTTAGGAAACGGCTCGTTCAGAGAGTCTTTCCAACTTCTGATCACATAAATCGGACAAATGTCCCCTCGTTTCAAAACTGCGGGGTTTAGGTCCAGTCTCCGAGGCAAAAATGCAAATGAGAAGAACTTCTGCAGCAATCCCACTTTTTAATTATGCACCAGCAGGTGATCCTTTCAGCTCCACGAAGAGCAGGAAGAAATTGTAAGACTGTGTGTTCAGGCCACAGCAGGTGAACTGTTTGTGTTTAAATAAAAACATTTTTAATTAATTGTGTTCTGTTCAGCTTGTGTATTATTTGAAATGAATTTTTTTTTAAACTATTGAATGTGTTATTTTAAAGATTGAGGGGTAAAAATAGATTCTGACGAGATTCTTTTGATCCTGTCGGTCGAAATGACAGACAACAAAAAATATCGACTGCAATCTCTGCCGCCGTTTGACGTCTACCTAAACGTTCAAGTTTGGCTCAGAAATGAAGAAGCCACAAGACTTTTGTCAAAAAAATAAAATAATTTTAAATTATACCTCGGATCTTTCATATTTTAACATTTTGAGTGAGAGGAAAAGTAGTTGAAGAGTTTGATGTATAAAAGTTGTCATTATAAAAGTAAAAACGTACTTTTTTGGATGATAATTGGGATGCAAGAAAATATCTATACGCCGATATATCGCGATATTCTATGTCATGATATTCAAAATTTGAATGGAACCATTAATGACAGTAATTTTTGTAGTAAAATTAAAAGTATGACTGGTAGTTTGTGGCTGTTTTCACCTTCTTCGTTCCAGTGGATCAACTGGATCTAGTAATAAAACTGGATGTGTTAAAGTATGTAACAGGTTGGAGTGTTTAGAACGCTGTGACAGTTTTTCTACAGTTAAATTCAGTTTTAAAAATCCCAATATATAGTCTTACTCAAAGTATCGCAATATATCTCCCCTGTACCGTGATGCATATCGCATTCCTAGCTGATAATATTGTAAATCCCTGGTCTTAACATTCCCACCTTCCCCAGTTATCTAGGCTTTAAATCTTTCATTTAAAAAAGGTTCAATAAACTAATTATAACACCATGATCCTAGAAGAGTATGGTTTAAATGTTTACCGTTAGGCTATAGGATAATTAGAGCAAGTTAAATTGGTTTCCCCATCCACCATATCTATTTTAAATTGGTTTATTGCTGTATTCTAATCTGCTGCTTTCACCAGAATTTTTTAAATAAATAAATCGATGTTTCTGAGCTGAGACCCACAAAACGGGGAAAAGTTGCACATTAATCTGTTGCAGCCCGACCCGACAGATGGACAAGTACAGCCAGACTTGTTGGCGAAAGCATCCAAGGAAGGCGCGTGAACAAAGTGCATCAAGGCCACAGATGTAGCAACGAACAAGGGAGCGGGCCCGGGCAGCAGAACCGCGCCGACAAAGCCCAGGCAGATACAGAACCTCCACATGCAGGCCCGGCGTGGATTTTTTCTTCTTTTTTTTTTGTGTGTGTGTGTGAACACGGACGAGCGGCGACTGGAGCAGCTGGTGCGATGCTACGCTGAAGGGCAGCTGTGTGTGCTTTCCTTTCTTCCTAAACGTCCCCACCCACCCCCGCCACCTCACTCGGCTGACCCCCCTCCCCCGTCCTCCCCACATCATCCGCTACTGCTATGATATAGTGACGGCTGTTGCTGGGGGACGCTGCCATGGAAACCCAGTGATGATTGGTGGTGCTCTCTGCAGCCAGGAAGCTCGTTGGGGGGGTGGGGGGGGGGGGGGGTGGAGCCGTTTTAGACTGCAGGGGGAAGGGGGCGGCGGTCAACTGGATACAGGGGGTCTGGGGGAGTTTACAATGAACTTTTGAGTGTTTGCTAATGGCGGCGGAGTGAGTGGCGGCGGCGGCGGTGGGGGTTCAAAGCACAGCAGCTGTATGGAAACAGATGGTTCAGACGGCACGGTTTAGCTCAGTTTCTACGACTCTTAAATGCTTTTAAATGCTGAAGAAAGGGAAACTCTGGTCACAAAATGCAAATAATAATCCAGGGTTTAATCTTAGAATAAAAAAAACAAAAAACAAATAGCTTGTTCAGGCTTGGGGAGTCAAGATAACGGGGCCCCATTGAAATGCAGCGTCATCACAACACATTTTCTGAACACCTGAATGCTTAGGGATGCACCATTATGGATATTAAACAGCATATTGTAGGTTGAATATTTTCTAAAAGTTTGTCCAAAAATCACTATTTGAAAAGTTTAAGGGAATTTTTAATTTTTAGTAAATAATGGCACAAATTTTCTGGATGCTATGCGCCGCCTCAGCTCAGTGTGGCGAGTAGGTAGTTATCGGGTCGAGCGTGACCCGAAACATTGTGAAGAATTGTGATTATGGACGCTATACAAACACCAGCCTATCAGGACATCGAGTGCAAAGGTTTCCAAATTAAAAAAAATAAGTAAATAAAATGGCACCATCATCTAGGGGTGTTCCATCTTGGGTGCATCACGATTACGATTCAATTATAAAACGATTATTTTTCTTGCATATTTTTCCCCACATTTAGGTGTTTTTCTTCATTCCTTCCATGGCCTTTTTCTACTCTTAAATCCATTCAGTTTCCATTAATTAAAATATCCAAACACATTCATGTTCTGTCTTTTGTTCATCTCAAACCACAAATAAAATAAACACGTCCAAAATATGTTTCATATATCAAGATCATATTTTCAATTAAAACTGAAGGAAATGTGTGTTGGCAATTGAAATATAATAGTTACCCTATTTTGATTCCAATAAGAAACTTTATCCAATCCCAAAACACAATCATTTTCTGTTTGCTTAAAGAAGACTTTTGATTTTAACATATTTAAAGTATTCCTGCTCTATGTGGTTAAAAAGAATTAAATAAACTTCAGATCAGCTTTTACAAGTCAACCCTTACAGAAATGACTAAGATCTAAATAGAAATAATTAATCGTCTGCATTAGAAAATAAACCTATAAAAAAATAGCTCCCTTTTTAAGTCATACATGACAAAAAAAATCTGAAATTATATTCTGAGAAAATAAATATTTTTCTACAAGTAATAGAAAACAAAAAGCAGCATTCTATCAAAGAAACTTAAAGTGTATACTCCAGTCATAGTTTTTGCATCATTTTGACCAATGGGATGTTTGCCACCTGTCATACACAGAAACTAATCTACCAGCTATGAGTACGCTGCTCTCTGCCACACATTAGTCGCCACCGGGATGGAATGAATGACATTTCCTTCATGCTTAAAGCTACACTTCTGACGCCTAGTAAACATGAGCTGCAGCTCGGGGAGGACGCCCCGGACTGCACTCATAAAGTGGACACGTTGCTGCTAACATGATACATAACAAAGACGCTTCTTTCACAACTAAAGTGCAAAATATTTGCTTTATTTTGGAAATTTCACGCAGCATGGATGAAACACATTAGCTGCAGCCATGACCTTTCTGCCGGTCCGTCCCCTAAAAATGTCCGTGTGTCACGCCAGACCTTTGTCATTTAATTATGAAAAATCAATCGATTTTTGAACACTTTTAAATTTCTTATCGGTTTTGCACGTTTCACATCGCAATTAAACGATTTATGGTGAATCGGCACACCCCTACCTCCCTCACAGCATGATACTGATGGAGTTTGATATGGGATACCGAAGCAAAGATCAGGCGCATACAGCTTTATCGGGACCACCGTCAACGGCTGTTTCTGGACCTGCAGCAGGTGGGAGACACGATCACGGATCGATCAGAGGCTCAGCACTACGCAGACGTAAGCCTCATTGTCTAACATCTGCTAATTACAGCTTTGTTGAAAGAATTATATTAGAGATTAGAGGCAAAGCGATATGTGGGTTGTCAAAGACACAGTAAGGCTAGCTTGCAGCATCCAGGATAATAACGTTAGCCTCGCTTAGCAAGGTTTTGCCCATTAGCTCTCCCTCTGGTCTCTCTCTGCAGACTCATAGCTGTATAGTTGTGATCCATCATATGTGTAGTTGTAAACATTTAATGTTTATTTTGTGTCAGAGCCGCCATTAAAATCCAGTTTTCTATTGATACCGCACCTTTGCCGTGGGGACCCTCAGGGCTCCGTCCTTGAACCTCTTCCGATTTCCCTTTATATTCTCCCTTCTGGGCAACAATTTTAGGACCCATGGGGTTAAGTACCATTTTTTATGCTGATGATTGCCAGATATATTTGCCACTTAATTCTCAGGAGTCCCTGCAGGCGCTCCTAGACTTTTAAGAATGTCAAAGAGGGGATGAGTCTTTTTTTTTTTTTACATTTAAATGTTTCAAAAACCGAGGCTGTTCATTTTGCCCCAAACGTAAAAGGTGATGTCTCCCCATTAGATCTGTCCTCTATGCCTGTTTCACCTTAGCCAGACTGTCACTAATCTACCATAGTCTTACTCTACCTACATTTCCAATTTGAAAACATGCGGCAAAAGCAGGCGTTGCCTAGCAGACCAAGGGGCTGGGTGGAGTCAACACTTCCTTGCTATCCCAACTACAACTCGCTACGGAGACGTGGCCGAGATTCAGCTTGTTTTATACTCCACACCGGCAGGATGGCTGTCAGCCATAGAGGCTGAGCCAGTAGCAAAGCCTGATTCAAATTCAAGTGCACTGTAAAGTTTTCACCTGAAGGGGGCGCCACACTGGCGGTTTTTGGTAGAAAAGTAATATTTTTACTAAAATGTACTAAAATACCAGAAATGACCAGACATGTAGGCAGGACTATTAGACACTCAGTTATACAGTTTATCAGCAAAAACAAAGTGGATTTGGGGACTACTTGCACTTTAAGGTGGGCTCGACATTAAAAATGGACTCTCAGGTTAACGCCATGGTCACGTCATGTTTTTTTTTCATCCGAGACGGATCTCCAAATTGAAACCCATTTTGAGTAAAAAGCACTTCCCGCCTTCAGTTGTTCCAAAGTGCGGCTGCTAGGTTCTTGACGGGCGCCGCTAGAAGTCATCATATCACCACTGTTTTGAGCTCACTGCTTTGGTTGCCTGTCGGGTTCAGAATCCAGTTTACAGTCCTTTTATTTGTTTTTATGGCTCTAAATGGACTGGCTCCCCTGTATTTGTGGAAGTTACTCTCCATTGTCAGCTGACCTTCTCCTGAGGGTCCCGAAAGAGCGCACTAAATCTCCAGGGAGCGAGCTTTTTCAGTATACGCCCCTAAACTCTGGAACGAGTGCCCTCTGTCTGCTTCTTTAATTGCTTTTAAAGCTCGTTAAAAAAATATTTATTTACTTTAGCTTTTAATGTCTTGACATTTAGAATTTATTCTTGGGTTGTCTATTATTTCTAAGGCTTTGGGACTGAAGGAAACCACAGTGAGAACCATTATTTACAACAGAACAGCTTCTCAGGAGTGGCTGATCTACCAAAATTACTCCAAGAGTGCACTATTGACTCATAAAAGGAGGACCCAACAGAGCACAGAACATCTGAAGCACTGCATGCCTGACTTGCTTCAGTTGAGGTCAAATACAATTATAAATACAATAATGGCAAATGGAGAAAGCCAGAACCACTGCTGACCAAAAAGAACAGCCCATTTCATGCTCCCCTTAAAACATCTTGATGATCCCCCAACGACGTATTCTAGGGACTTTGTTGATTCGACACATTTGACATGACAGAAAAGTGGGGTAAATACCTTTCATAACACTGGAAGTCTTGTTCATTACGTAAACGATGACAAAACGTCTGGTCACACGACTGAAAAAATATGCAGAAGCAAAGCTTGATAAAATAACTAATCTCCACACAAACGTTGATTCAAGGGCCAGAACCGGGCCCATCAATCATTTTGGAAAGTCCCGTTGCCCATTTACCTCTTAGTAAATTATTTGTCCAATAGCTGCGACAGTTTACAACATTTTGCGTCATTTTACAGCACGTAGCACCGCCGTTTTACGCTGCTAATGGAAAGCTTACGACAGCAGTTTCTTGGAAAAACATGTCGCGTTCAAAAAAGAGATGCAAGGTTGACAGCAAAAATAGAACATTTAATGAGGACTGAAATGAAAAGTTTGCACACATCCAAAAACCCCATGTGTCTCGCCATTTACATTGTAAATAAAGAATACAACGTACGGAGGCACCTCAAGACGACTCAAGCTAACTTTGATAATTAATATCTACCGGACTCAAGAGGCTCGACAGACAAAACTACCAGCAAAGTTTTGTGATTTTGTAATTGCAATTAATGTTAGCGGGAATTTATGTGATTGTAATCTCAAGCAAACTGAAGATGGCGATGTTTTTTTAGATTTTTTTTTTTTTACGCAAAAACCAATTACTGTTACTGCGAGTTTGTGACTCAGATTTCAGTCAAAATTAAAAATGTTTATGTTTTGCAGCTTTTAGTGTTTGCACCAGAAGCCAGCAGTTAATCTTAATGACATCTGACTGTTATTTAAATAAAAATAGTTGAAAATGTAGTGGTGCTTTGCATTAACTGGTACAATACAAGAGATGGAGTACAGGGAAATGTGTGTCCCACTGGCAAAAGCCTTATGGACAATTTGACCCAACGAAAAATCTAATTGAATACCCCTGATCTAGGGTATTTAAAAAAAACAAAAAAAAACTGCAGAGTTTGTGTCGTTCGTAGTTGTCAAAGCTTCACTGGCGACTCAGGAAGTTCAACCTCAAACATCGGTTTCTGCCGCGACTGTGAGGATGCTGAAAATAAATAAATAAACATCACGCTCCACCAGCAAGCCTGAATTTCAATGAATTCACCTGGCAGAAAGAAAAAAAATAAAAAAATAAAATAGCCAGACGACCTCTGTCACGTTTCCAACAATAAAAACACGAAAACGCAAATCGAATACATAAAACAAGTCCAGACAGAAATGAGATCGCACAAATACAGTCGTTGCAAGTCATCCATGTGCATGCAAATAAACATAAGCGCACACACGGTGTAATGCAGACCTACACCGGCCTAAACTGTCATCAAAGGCTTCATTCTGGTCTCTATTCAGGGTCTATTTGTTACTATAGTGACCAGCTTTACAGCTCCCTATCTGGGTTGCTTCGCTTAAAGCGTGATGCAGATCCCATTTCTATCTTCTTGAGCCATTCACTGACGGAGTACAAATAAAACGGAGAGCAACACTGGCTGACTGACAATTAGTGGGCGAGCCAAAGATGAGGGGCCCGCTAGTTGAGCGTTGAGAGACGCTGGAGGAGCCGGGCCGCCTTGACTCGGGGCCTATCACCCAAATCCTTTGGTTTTTACTTCACCCATAACCATAGAAACCACAGCTTCATCATGCCAGCAGCTTTATCAGGAGAAAAAGGAGGGGGATTGAAAGCAAAAAGAGTGGGTAGAAAAAGACTGTTCTCCTCGTTTACAGGCCATCTCTATATTCATTCAAGGAATTTAAACGTCTACAACCCACAAATTGGGTTAAAAATGGAACGTGTGCTGTTAAATTTGCCTTTGTTTTAAAGTGTGTTCAATACATTAAGTACTATTTAACCTCTTGACCGACTGAATACGCTTCATTTGGTAATTATTAGGGGAGTAACTGGTCATGCATTTTCTACAGGAACACATGCAGAATGTTTATGTGAGGAACTCAAGAAGGCAGTGCAACGTTAAAAGGTGACGCTAAAACAAATCAGAAAGCTAAACTCTCCTATTTTTGAACATTAATTGTTTCTCATGCAGCTACAGTAGAAAATGAAAGATGAATCAAACTAGAACTTTGTCAGCGAACGCATCTTTGAAAAGCAATAAGGTCCATAGCACGCTCTGCACTGAACAAAAGTTAGCATCCAATCAGCCTAAACTCCTCATTTTGTATAAAACACAAGTCGTGGATTCCCTGTTGATGAGAAGGGATTTTCCCCAACAGCTGCCCATGCTGTCTTCAAGTACAGCTGGGAAACTAGGCTGTTGAAGTATCAAAACAACTCCAAAGTGACTTAAGTATTTTTTATTCTCAAATTTGGGCAAAGTATTATTTAAACATTCGTTTTCTACTCTGGCTATGTAGACTTATACTATTTCATTTTTTAAAATCCTATCAAATCTCCAGAAAGTTCTATACTTTCAACTTTTTTAAGTTATGGAGCATAATAAAATCATACTTCAAGAATTGAAAGGAAGGAATTCAGGAAAAATGTTCTTTGTTTAATGCTGGTCAAAGTAAAAAAAAAAAAGTCAGATGCAGATTTGTATATATATATTTTATTAAAGTATACCAAAAACCGTAACTTTAAGACCCCAAATACGAATCGAACCGTGATTTGTGTGCCGTTACACCCCTACTAATTATTAATCTGAACCAACAAAAACCCGAAATGGGATTCCTCAAAGCTACCTTCTCATGTCTTGATCATGATATTTTATTGGAACGACTGGAGAGCTGGGTCGGACTCTCTGGTACAGTACTTGGCTGGTTCGAGTCTTACCTAAAGAACAGGGACTTCTATGTTTCAATAGGAAACTTTTCATCAGAACGAACAGAAATCACATGTGGGGTGCCCCAGGGCTCCATCCTGGGGCCCCTCTTATTTAATATCTACATGCTCCCACTAGACAAGATTATAGCGACCAATAACATTAGCTACCATAACTACGCGGATGACACTCAGCTCTACATTACAATGTCACCAGGTGACTCTGAACCCATTCAAACCCTAAATCAATGCATTGACCAAATAAATGGATGGATGTGCCATAACTTTCTCCAGCTGAATAGAAACAAAACTGAAGTGATTATTTTTGGACCCAAGGAGGAACGATCAAGAGTCAGCACACAGCTTCAATTAATACAGCTAGAAACTAGTGATCAGGTTCGTAACCTAGGTGTAGTAATGGACTCAGACCTGAACCTCCAGGGTCACATAAAGGCAATAACAAGGTCAGCCTTCTATCACTTGAAGAACATTTCTAGGATTAAAGGACTGATTTTGCAACACGACCTAGAAAAACTCATCCATGCGTTTATCTTTAGTCGGATTGATTACTGCAACAGCATCTTGACAGGTCTGCCTAAAAAAATCAGACAGCTGCAGCTGATCCAGAATGCTGCCGCTCGCGTCCTCACTAGAACCAGGAAAGTAGAGCACATCACCCCAGTTCTAAAGTCCTTATACTGGCTCCCTGTAGCTCAGAGAATAGACTTTAAAATACTTTTACTAGTTTATAAATCATTACATGGCTTAGCACCAAAATATGTTGAAGACCTGTTGTCATGGTACCAACCACCAAGACCACTCAGGTCCTCCAACTCTAGCCTACTAAAGATCCCTGGACTCAGAACCAAACATGGGGAAGCAGCTTTCAGTTTCTATGCTCCCCTTATCTGGAACAGACTTCCTGACGAGTGTAGAGCTGCTGAAACTCTGAACTGCTTTAAATCGAGACTAAAAACCCATCTGTTTAGAATTGCCTTTGAGTAAATGATTGATGTTATATGTATGAAATGTGTTCATGCTCTCTTGCTTTTTTTATTTTTCTCTTGCTTTATTGTGTATCATGTATAATGTGTCTTTCTTTTATGTGTTTCTTTTAAATCACCAAATCATGTAAAGCACCTTGAATTGCCCTGCTGTTGAAAGTGTGCTATACAAATAAAATTGCCTTGCCTTGCCTTCTCGAGCCCCTTTTATTCAATATACATGCTCCCACTGACTTAGATTATGGACTAGCACAATTTCTCATACCACATGTACGTCACCACATCACCACAGTCCATGCACAAACTAAGTCAGGTTGTCAGTGGCATGAAAGAGGGGATAGGTCAACGTTGAAAGACAGAGGTCATTGCTATTGGCCTCAACAACAAAAAACAAGGTTGAAAATCAATCAGGTAACCCAAATGTTGTGACGAAGGAAGACTTAATATTTAACATAATACCGTTAATTACTGTTAACAATATTAAGGGGTTCTTATCAAAACAGTAAGCAGAAAAAAAAGGTGAATGCCGTCATTTTCAGGTTAGATTATTATAGTGGCTTTTTTACTATCTCAATTAAACACTCCAAAACCAAGAAATAAGACCAAATCAGTCCCAAACTCACTCCACTTATTTGTAAAGGGGACAGTTTTTTAAATGTTATTAAAGTCTAAATTAAACTGAATGTTCTTCGGAGTTTAAATAAGCTCCATTATTGCTCGCCAGGCATCAAAAATGGAGACCGAAACAATAGATTCTTGCTTATTCATCATAACCAGGATCAGAAAAAACAAAACAAGGGAGGCAGGGTTTATTGCTACAAACTCCCTGAAAACCTGAGATGTGCGTCAAGCGTCGACTCCTTTAAAATCACTGTTATCCGCAGACTTTTTTTAATGTCTTAGCAGTTTATTCAGTTTACGCTTATGCATTTTATATTTGGATATTTCACATAGTTTAAACCTTTTACTACCATTGTTTTAATATGTGTCATATGTTTAATCTAAATGTCTTTACCTTTTAAAACAACAGGGCTGACCCTTCGTCTGTTATTTGATCCTCTCATCAAAGACGAGGCTACACCCCTATAAAGCTGTTAGCGCATGCAGGGAACTATGAGAAGTCACACTAAAGGTTTCCCATTATGCTGATGATCTTTGACTTTATCTTTCAAAACCCCTAATTTTTTTTACCATCCGCCTTGCAATTACCTTTTCGGTTTTGTTCCTTTTGGGGTTCTAAAAAAGTGGCAGGAAGGAAAAACCTTTAAAGAATGGAGCAACTAATTAAAAATGTTATCCGACCTCCCTTTAAAGCAGTTAAGGAGCAGTTCATCTATCTGGGAACCACAGTCCCAAAAAAACTCGTTGACGACAGATTTTTGAAAACAAAGTCCCGATTCTCACTCTTAAATACAACTATGGTGGGCCACATTATTCCGTCAAAATGTTCACATTTATTCAGTCAGTACCGGTTGAACACCAAATCCTTTATACCAACCTAGATTACTATCATATCATCCTCCATTTAGAATGACAAATGGCCTACTCAAGATGCGTTTACAGAAATCCTGAAGTTATATTTGACTGGACCTCCCTAACTTTTATGTTTTGTTTTTTTTATTACTGGGTGGATAATGTCAATTCCTATTACTGATCACAATCCAAACAGGATATAAAAGGAGAATTGGAGTTCTTTGTTTAATGCTGATCAAAAAGTTTTAAAAAGAAAGGAATACGTCATATGCACATTTGTATTCATTTACTTTTTTTAAAGAGAACCTAAAAATACCCAACCGTGATTTTTGTGTACCTAACACCCCTAGTAAATATAAATCCGAACCAACAAAAATCAGATATGAGATGTGGGTTACATTTGACTGGACCTCCCTAACTTCAATTTTTATTTTTTATCACTGGGCTGATACTGTCAATGTCTACTACTGGTCACAATCAAATCAGTCTTAAATTTACATTATTCAAAAAAAACTGTTATTCAACCAAATCTCCAGTCAGTTCTATACTTTCAACTTTAAGTTATTCAGGAAAAAAGTTTTTGTTTAATGCTGATCAAATTTTTTAAAAACTCATGCACATTTGTATTCATTATTCTTGATTAACGAGTACCGTAAACGTACCGAACAGTGATTGTTGTGCACGTTACACCCCAACAAAAATCAGATACGGGTTATATTTGACTGGACCTCCCTTACTTACATCTTTTTTAATTACTGGGCGAATGATGTCAATTTCTACTACTGGGAACAATCCAAAGAGGATATAAAAGGTAATTAGAGTCTTAAATTTACAGTATTTTTTTTTTAATTCAACCAATCCAAAGGGGATATAAAGGGGAATTAGAGTCTTAAATTGACATTAGAAACCCTTGAAGCCCAGCCCGTTTCTTAAGGACAGTTCTTTGCGACTTATTCTCACCTGAATCAGAGACCGTCTGGTTACAGCCTCCATCGCCTCCTCCGTGCGGCACCATGTTAGTCCTCCTCATAGCGTGGAGCTGTGAGGGGTGAGGACCCGGATGGGACAGCGGTGGTGGATTAGTGTTGGGGCGTACCAGCGGCATGCCGTCGGGTCCGATCGGTGTGCCGCTTGGCCCCATGGGCCCGCAGCTGTTCATGGACTGAGCCTGAATCTGGGCCATCATGTCGGGGAACTGGCCTGGACGGGGCACAAGGTGGCCCACAGAGGGGTCCAGGTTCTGGCAGTGCTGGATGGGATCTCCAGGAGGCCGCAGCCTCTGCTGCACCAGGAGGTTGTGCTGAGGGCCACTGGGGAGCATAGCGTCATTGTAGTGAAGCGGCGGCGCCGCCCCGTGCGAGCCAGGACTGAGACCTGGCCGGTGGCCGTTCCCTGCCATGTTGTGGGAACTGTGGCAGCTCATGGACTGCAGCAGCTGGGCCATGGAGGCGTTGGGGTGCAGGTTCCCCATTCGGCCCACTTTACGCAGCTGCTCCGTAGCACTGGGCCCCTGCATGTGGGGGCCTCCCATGCCCTGCTTGTTGAGCATGTTGAAAACCATGCTGTTGGCGCCGCCATCATGGTTCCCGGCGCTGCCGGACGACTGCTTGCGTTTCCGTGTGGGGTCCCTTTGCTGGGCCATGAGTTTGTCTCGAAGCGCCGCCCGACCACTCTGACCTTCCGGAGTGTTTAGCAGCATGGTGGAGTTTGGCGGTAGCATGGGATTTAAAGTGCTGTGTCCCTCCATGCTTCGGGGGCCCACGCCCCCACAGTTGCCTCCGGCGGCCGCCCCGCCGGCGGCCATGCCAGGAGCGCTGTTGCCAGCGGCACCAAGTTTGTTTTGATTTGCTAGCTGTGCTTTGGCTGCGGCTGAGAGGAGGCTGCTGGCTGGGAAGGAGGCGGCGTTCTGTTGGTTCAGGATCTGGTTGAGGGGCATCCCAAGGAGTCCAGGGTGGCCCTTCTGGGAAGCGCTGGACGTTGCCAGAGAGGAGGACGAAGAGGAGGATGAGGTGGGTGAATACATTGAGTTGCCGTGCTGATGGGTGCCGACTGGGTTTCCCATCCCGGGCAGCAGCTGGGAGTCTTTATACTGGTGGAGCGGGTCGGTTTTGTTGGTGGAGGGGCTGGAGGGCATGGCCGGCCGCGGAGAGCCCATAGCCGACCTGGGAGAACGAGGGGGGACCTTCATGGTGGAACACGGGGCCTGGTGACCCGAGGGCATTGCAAAGCTCCCGTGTTCAGAGGAGGTGGAGGAGGACCGCGAGCGGTGAGGCGAGGCCTCAATCCTCCCTAGGGCCGGCCCAGTCATGTGAACAGGGGAGGTGACGGGGGAGGGGGACATGGAGGGACCACTCTGTGGAGTCCTTTGCACATTGCCACCATGGCCCACAGGTCCAGGCTTCACGGTGGGTAAAGGTAAGTTGCTCGGCAGGGGGACGATGACAGGAGGGGGGATGTTTACATTCATCATTTGTACCTGAGAGTGGATGTTGGGCTGGAAATTAGAAGGGTTGGGGGCATGGGTAACGGGCTTGCTAGGGATGGGATCCAGAATGCCTAACGGGTCTTTTTCAGAGGTCAACTGCCGTTTCTGAAGAGCACAGGGTGGTGGTGGTGGTATGGATGGCGGGGGAGGTACAGGATGCACAGGGGGCGGAGCTTTGTGATGAAAGGCTGCTCGAGGCAGATCTATGCCAGGTGGGAAGTTCCCCCGTGGCACGTTCATGTTCATGACGGGGCTTTTGGCAGTGGCCGTAGGGGAGAGAGGCGTACTAGTCCTTCCCGACATGGCGCAGGATGGCTGGCCTGCAGGGGAGCCATGAAGCATTACACTGGGTGGGGAGAGAGGAGTCCTTGTGTTCCCATGGATGGACACTGAACCGGGACTACCGGCTCCTGGAAAGCCACAAGGATTGGTCCTTTGAAAGCCCTCGGGGCTGCCCAGAGTGTCCGTGTTGGGAGACTGAGAGCCGTCTCCATACAGCTTAGCACTGGAGGAAGACGGGCTCAACATGCCTCCGTACCCCGCCCGATACGGAGACTTCGTTCCAGGATCTCCACTCGGTAGCCTCTGTGCCCGGGGGTATCCGGAGTAAAGCTCAGGCTGCGGGGTCCCACTCGCCTCCTGAGGTGGAAACAACCTCTGCTGCTGCTGTCCGGTCGCCATCATCATCTTGAAGGGGATCTTGCACTCAGGGCCCACAGCATTGGGCAGCCCATCGTGGGCTTTAGTCCTTATTGCTCGTTGAGCTGTAGAATGCACGGCAACCGCAGATGACGTACCTAGAATGGGAAACAAATCAGTTCCCAGTTATATAAACCCCACACATAGGAAAAGTTCTCCAACACGCCACTAAAACTAGCAGGTAAGCATTTGGATTTACTCTAAATGAGTCGAGTTTAATCTATAGGGATAAAAATAAAATAGTTGCATTAAAAGTTATTTAATCCCTTGAAAGCTTACATTAGCTAAAACAGTTATCTAAAATCTAATAAGTTTAAATATGGTTTTAACATCAGATTAACAATACCTGCTGTGGTAAAGGTAGCCTATATGCTAGCATTAGCTAAAATGCTATAATTGCACATTGTTAAATTCAGCTTACATGATGCTTAGATTAGCAAAACTATAACCAACACATACCAAAATGGCTAACCATAGTACGTCCGCCAATAATAGCATTTAATTATAGATGTTACGCTAATGGTAGGAATCATCCAGAGACCCAATATTGACCTAATATTGAACTCCTTTTAACTAATTTTAGCTTTTTGGATGGACGGACGATGGACCCCGGTATTCATGGGGGTTACGGACCACAGCTTCCTGCTAATAGCAGAACTCCGTGAAAACTTGAGATCCCTTCTAATAAACGCTTATAACTGCTTAATTCAATAGTTCAAACATACATTAATATGCATTAATATGCACAGTGGAAACAGGCTGATACCTACAGTCTTCCACATCTCCGCCTTTGGAGACACAGCCAATCGGCGTAAAGAAAAATTAATGCCGCTCCTGAATTGGATGCTTTGCAAACGCCAGCCTATAGTGTGTCAAGTAGCTTTGCAGCTAGTAATTTTACCTTACAAAGCTGACTTTTCTTTGGAATATTTAAAATACGCTCTACCAAATAAAAAATAATCCATAAATAGGTTAATTTTACACAAATAGGGGGGTTTTAGTTCACCAATGTGTTAATATTAGCAACAATGCTAACGATAACATCTTAGATAATAGGCAACATGAAATCATATGCTAATGTTAGATATGCTAGTATTAGCTATTAATCTAACATTCGCATCCATGCTAATATGCTAACAGAACAACTGGTGAGACGATATGTAACGCGATACAGGGGAGACGAGACAATATATTGCGATACTATGAGTAAGACGATATATTGAGATTTTTAAAACTGAATTTAACTGTAGAAAAACTTTTGCAGCATTCTCAACGCTCCAACCTGTTTCGTACTTTAACAAATCCAGTTTTATATTAGATCTAGTTGATCCACTGGAACAAAGAAGGAGAAAAACAGCCAACTACCATTCATATTTTTGTAGTAAAATTAAAAGTGACTGTCATTACTGGTTACATTCTAATAAAAAAAAATTTTTTAACCCCGATATTTTGCTTTTGAATATCGAAACAATAGCGTAAAATTAAGTGTCACGATATATCGGTGTATCGTTATTTTCTTACATTCTTAGTTAAAAATAGAACATAAAATCAGATGCTAATGTTAGCTATTATTCTAACATAGCATCCATGCTAATATGCTAACAGAAGCGTTTAGAAAGTATCAACATTATTTAGTTTCCCCAATGGTAAAAGATATAGAAACACATTTGGAAGTAGGCCAAGGTTGTGTGAGCAGTTTAAAGTTTAAATGGCGTCTTAATGATTTCAAAGCTTTCCCCATTTGATGCTGAGGAAAATAGTTTGATAAATGTAAATATTTCCTACAAAACAAACTGTTAGAGTTTATTTGAATGGTTTAAGCACAGCCTACAGTAGTTAAAGGCCAATAAACACGCTAAAAGAGCTTCAGCAGCTGTAAGATGGCAATTATGCATGACATGCTATATATAATATACCCAGGTTGTAACAACTGTATTTGTGTGTCCATGTACCTCCTCCTGGGTTAGTCAGCGCCAGAGGCGGGTGTGTCTCCATGCTCTTGTGCAGAGTGGCCACAGCCAGGAGCTTCCTCTTGTGAATGCAGAGTTTGGTCACGTCTTCGTCTGCTTTCACATCCTCCGCCGTCCTTTGTTTGACAGCCGCTCCTGGGTCAAAGTTGAACACCTGACAAACAGACAGGTGTAAATTTGATGTTATGCATCGATGGTGGCTTTTCAAAATAAAATAAAAATAAATAAAAAAACACAGGAGGACGAATAACGAGGGGAGAATTAAATGAGAACCTCCAGCTGAGGAGGAATTAAAGAGGAAGGTGTAGGAATTATTCTGTTGTCGGAAAACAGTGGGACCTTGGAGCTGTAATCGCTCAAAGGTTCTAATCCAATTTTGGATGGATGGCTTGCGTGTTTATTCATCTTTAAATAAAACTAAAACAAAAAACCCATTTTGAATTATCTTTAGGTAAAACAATTCTAATATTTATGAAGTAAACAAAAGAGAATATGTGAAAATATAAATCTATTTCTTGATATTTTCTTGCTCCATACTGATCCAAACCTTGAAAATGCTTAAAACTCTAGAATTCTAACAGTGTTTCTTAATGAAATGCAAATTCCTCATTTCATTTAGCAGCAATCAGGTTCAAGTGAGGAGATTTATCTTAATTTATATAATGCATCCTAATTATATCTGCAATTATATGTAGAATCTGCTCAAAGTGGGGGTTCAAAGCAGCAGAAAAACATTACAAATGTCCAATATTCACATATTCAATGTCAGGCACTTTGAAGCTCCTCTAAACATGACAGGAGGGACTTCCAGACCCTCAATATGCAACAAGGCTTCACTTCTACAGTAGTTGTCCCACAAGTGTATCCTTTCTAACCTGTTCTATGTCTCAAGTCATAATTATTGAACCTATTCCATCCCAGGTTTTTTTTTTAATAACCCACCAGTTCAGCGAGTTTAGATCAGTTTCACAGGGTTCCTTCAGATTGTTTATGAAAACATAAAACAATAAAGTTTAACGTGTTAATGGATAGGAGGAAAAGAGAGACAGACAGAAAATAGAGAAAGGGAGAAAGAAAAACAGAAAGGAGAAAAAAGAGAAGAGAAAATGAGAAGAGGGAAAAAAAAGAGAAATTAAGAGAGAGATATAAAAGCGAGAGAACAAGAGAGCGAGAGAGAGAAAGGGGAGAGCAGGGAAAGAAAGAGACTGAAAGAAAGAAAAAGAAAATAGAGAATAGAACAAAGAGAGAAAGAGGGAGAAAAAGAAAAAAGAGAAATTAAGAGCAAGAGAGAGAGAGCGAGAGAGAGCGAGAGAGAGGCAAATCAAAGGGAGACAGAAAGATGGATAACTAATCGGACACACAGAGGAAAAGACAGGAAAAGGGGTGGTAGGACAGAAGGACAAAAGAAAGGAGACAAGCGATGAACGAAGGACGCATGGAAAAGGGAGGGAGGAAGTTAGTATGTGGGAAAGAAGAATACTAGGAATGACAAAGACCGTCTATCACCAAATCTGGAAATCCAACTTTTCCAGACATGGAAAAAACAAAACAGAGAATCTTCCATGTTTTCCCAGACTGCGGGGGAATCCTGGTCCGAATCCTCTCGACTCTTTCCTCCTGTCCTCCTATGAACGAGTCTCTCATTTCAGCCAGACACGAATCAGGACAAACGACTTTACCTTGTGGAGGATGAGCGGGCACTCCAGGCCACATTTGCACGTTCCATCTGTGAGCAGGTAGGTCTTCACCTGCTCCAGGCTGGACAGCAGCGAGCCGCTGGGACTGGAAAACAGCAAGGTGAAAGGTTATAGAGATTGTAAACCTGCTACACACCTGCAGAAATATTAAATAATAACACTGCCACTGGTTTGAACTTTGCCTGAACCCTTAGAGGAAGAGCAAGTCTGAGGTGGGATGTCCCATTACATCATACTGATGGAGACGTTTGTCCCTGCAGAGCCGGCCCACAGCTTTCCATTTGTGACTGTCCGGTTTATTGCATTCAGCATTTGTGCTATAAACGTAGGGTTGCACTTCTTTTGTCTCAATAAGTCGTTCAGCTTCCAAAAGGCACAACATGTTGGGAAGGTTTTACCAGCGAGCAGATGTCAGACACACTGCGGCGTTAGCGGAGTGGCCGAGGGAACAAGCATGACTCAACGCGCAGGGAGCAGCAGCAGCAAAACGACGCCGTGTTTGCGTCGGTTTCCTGCAGAGCCGATAAATCAGAGCAGCTCTGACCGTGCGTGGACACTAAACAAACCTGCTGGGGGCGCTCTCGTTCATTCAAACCACCAACCCTAAAGCCTCGTGTTTACATTCCTCCCATTAAAGCAAACTCCTTTAAGAAAACTGTGCTCATCAAGACTATGTAAAATACTCCCACCTACACAAAGGATGACAACCTAGTCATTGATAGGTCCAACCTCAGAGATGGAGGCAGATCTGAACTAGTATTTCTGTTTTTAGGTGATTGATCGAACTATGTTCCAGGGAAAAGAGGCTTCTACTCCCATTCTAGTGCCGCTTCAGCAACAACAGGAAGAAACGGATGGAGGCGGGCTCATGGAGACCAACAACCAATCAAAATGGTGTGACTGTAAAACTCCACAATATGTTACGCATTTAATTCACCCGATTTAGGACACAATGAAAAAAACTATAGTTAAACATTTATAAAAAGACACAAATACTAAAGTTCAATCATAATACAGTCAATATCTCTGCAGTGGGCAGACATTACATACAGATCCTCATAAAAAGACGGACGGACGGTTTAATGAATGGATGGATGGACGGACGGTTTAATGAATGGATGGATGGACGAAGGGTTGGTTGATGGATGGATGAATGAAGGGTTGGTTGATGGATGGATGAATGAAGGGTTGGTTGATGGATGGATGAATGAAGGGTTGGTTGATGGATGGATGAATGAAGGGTTGGTTGATGGATGGATGAATGAAGGGTTGGTTGATGGATGGATGAATGAAGGGTTGGTTGATGGATGGATGAATGAAGGGTTGGTTGATGGATGGATGAATGGACGGATGGATGGTTGATGGATGGACGGATGGATGGTTGATGGATGGACGGATGGATGGTTGATGGATGGACGGATGGATGGTTGATGGACGGACGGTTGAATGATGGATGGATGGACGGACGGTTGGTTGACGGATGGACGGACGGTTGGTTGACGGATGGACGGACGGTTGGTTGAAGGATGGACGGACGGTTGACGGATGGACGGACGGTTGGTTGACGGATGGACGGACGGTTGGTTGACGGATGGACGGACGGTTGGTTGACGGATGGACGGACGGTTGGTTGACGGATGGACGGACGGTTGGTTGACGGATGGACGGACGGTTGGTTGACGGATGGACGGACGGCTGGTTGATGGACGGACGGCTGGTTGATGGACGGACGGCTGGTTGATGGACGGACGGCTGGTTGATGGACGGACGGCTGGTTGATGGACGGACGGCTGGTTGATGGACGGACGGCTGGTTGATGGACGGACGGCTGGTTGATGGACGGACGGCTGGTTGATGGACGGACGGCTGGTTGATGGACGGACGGCTGGTTGATGGACGGACGGCTGGTTGATGGACGGACGAATGAATGGCTGGTTGATGGACGGACGAATGAATGGTTGGTTGATGGACGGACGAATGAATGGTTGGTTGATGGACGGACGAATGAATGGTTGGTTGATGGACGGACGAATGAATGGTTGGTTGATGGATGGACGAATGAATGGTTGGTTGATGGATGGATGGTTGATGGATGGATGGTTGATGGATGGACAGATGGTTGGTTGATGGATGGACAGATGGTTGGTTGATGGATGGACAGATGGTTGGTTGATCGATGGATGAATGAATGGTTGGTTGATCGATGGATGAATGAATGGTTGGTTGATCGATGGATGAATGAATGGTTGGTTGATCGATGGATGAATGAATGGTTGGTTGATCGATGGATGAATGAATGGTTGGTTGATCGATGGATGAATGAATGGTTGGTTGATCGATGGATGAATGAATGGTTGGTTGATCGATGGATGAATGAATGGTTGGTTGATGGATGGATGAATGAATGGTTGGTTGATGGATGGATGAATGAATGGTTGGTTGATCGATGGATGAATGAATGGTTGGTTGATGGATGGATGAATGAATGGTTGGTTGATGGATGGATGGATGAATGGTTGGTTGATGGATGGATGGTTAGTTGATGGATGATGGATGGATGGATGGATGGTTGGTTGATTGATGGATGGTTGATGGTTGATGGATGGACGGCTGGATTAATGAATGGATGGATGGACGGTTGGTTGATGGATGGACGGATGGTTGATGGATGGACGGTTGGTTGGTTGGTTGATTGATTGATGGATGAATGAATGGTTGGTTGATGGATGGACGGACGGATGGTTGGTTGATTGATGGATGAATGAATGCTTGGTTGATTGATGGATGAATGAATGGTTGGATGATGGATGGATGGATGGACGGATGGTTGGTTGATGGATGGATGGTTGATGAATGGACGGCTGGCTGGATGAATGAATGGACGGACGGCTGGATGAATGAATGGATGGACGGCTGGATGAATGAATGGATGGACGGCTGGATGAATGAATGGATGGATGGATGGACGGTTGGTGGATGGACGGATAAATGGATGAATGGATAAATGGATGGATAGGCAGGTGGATAATGGATGGACGGATAAAAGCATGGGTGGATGCGTTGATGGATGAATGGATGGATGGACAGATAAAAACAGATAGACGGACAGACGGTTGGTTGATAGATTGAATGATTGATGGATAGTTGGATGGATAGATGGATGAAAGGTTGGATGGTTGATGGATGGACGGATGGATGGATGCACGGACATACGGACGGATGGACCCTTCTAGGCGACATGATGACCAGACGCTGGTGTCTCTCTCTGGCTGTGGAGACCAAACTGACCAACCAGCTCTGGATGGGCCCTGGAACCCAACCGTCTGCTGAACCCTCAAGCTGACCTAAATTACCAGATCAATCTTTTCAACAAGAAACTAGTCATATGCAGCACATAAACACTTCTCCAGACATGTTCTTACCTCACATAGACCACGCCCCCGTCGTGCCCCGCCTTGCGCTGCCAGCCAATGGGGACCTGGACAGGGATGGCCTGCCTCTCATCTCCCGCCTCAAAGTCCTTTCCGCCATTCATTGCTCCACTGGTTTTACGCTCGACGCCTCAGAGGTGTATGTATCAGACATGAACCGGCGTCATGTTCCGTCTTCCTAAGCCGTGGTGGAGGTGTCGGTGCTGGGAGGGTGGAAGAGATGGGCCAGTTCTGCACGATTCTGCTTCGATGTGGGAGTCCGCCCTCTGGTGGCGCTAACGGGGTGGTGGGAGGGTAGGGTGAGGCGGGCTCACAGCTGACCCTACCCTCTGAGCTGCATTCTGGCTACAGCACTGATGACATCCATTACTGTATCCTGTCATTCGGAGCCATCCGACTGGCTGGAAGGGAAGGGACGGGGATCGGGACTGCCGAGTTTTTCCAAAGGAAAGTCCTTTATCCTTCACTTCTCAACATTTGTCCGTTTCCAAGGAAAAAAAACCATCAGACAGACAAATGGGGTCTTTTTAGGATATTGGTTCCCAAACACAGTTGGGTAGTGGTTGCCCCATGGCTCCTGAGAGGGAAGAGAAAACGCACAATTAGAGTCAGAGTTTAAAAACCAATCCAGCTCCTCACCAATCTGAGGTCATTTTCAACAGTCGTCATTTACAACTTTGCACCAACAGCAGCTAAGATATTTTGACGATAAATTGTATTCCAACCATTTAAAAACTGGGGTACAGTTAGAAGTGGACTAGTCAAATTCCAAACTTAAATGCGATTGAGATGATGTAGCATGACCTAGTACTTCCCTTAAGCCTGCCGCACACAAGAGATATCTTCTGATCAAAAAGTCATTCAAGGCCGTTTGCTCAGCATATAGCTCGCTGTGTGTGGCTAATTCCCCCCCCCAGATTGCGACATCTAAATTGTTTCTAACAGCATTCCCTATGATGGAGGTGGTGCGTTCACGGTGTGCGACCAAGCTTTGACATCACAAACAGGCTGCAGCTACCTGATGCACATAACATGGATGCAGAGGCAATAAAGGTAGCACTTGAGACCGGAAGTGTGATTCATGCTGCTAGAGGCTTTAAAAACTGCATCAGTGATTTATAACAGAGACGCATCAGATTTTAGTCCTGCTTTATGCTCCTTCATATCACCCACAGGGGGAGGAGAAACCAAAACAACCAGAATGCATCACTGTGAAATCATTGTGTTGTTCTGTCAGCAATGGTTAGAAACTACTGCTCGCATCAAAATGGCCTCACAAGCAGTAAAAGGCTGCTGAGAATGTAAACGTGAGGGGTTCTGCTGCAGCCAACAAGACATTCAGGACGGTGAGGATCCATGTTGGAAGAACCCGCTTCTGGTTCTGTCCATGACAGCAGCAATGATCAGCGTGGCAGTATGATTGGGTCTGCAAAGCTGCATCTGATAGAACCACAAGACGTCCGCAGTAATGCAGATTGGACCTAAACATTGTACAGGACCAGAACCCCTGCCAGACTGAGGAACAGCAGCAGTTACCTCTGCATTGCTGTTGTCTTACCGTCTCGGCATGGTGTACCACCAGCAGCAAGCTGATGATTATTTTAATTATAAGGAAGGAAGAAAGGAAGGAAGAAAGGAAGGAAAGATGTGACTGAAGGAAGGAAGGAAGGATTAAGATTAATCAAGAAAGGAAAGATATGACGTTAGGAAGGAAGGAAGGAAAGATATGACGGAAGGAAGGAAGGAAGGATATGACGGAAGGAAGGAAAGATATGACGGAAAGAAGGAAGGAAGGAAGGAAAGAAGGAAGGAAAGATATGACAGAAGGAAGGAAGGATTAAGATTAATCAAGAAAGGAAAGATATGACAGAAGTAAGTAAGGAAGGAAGGGAGGAGGTTATAAAGAAGGGAAGGATGTGAAGAACTGAAGATAAAATGAGACAGACTAAACATACCCAATAGGGAAACAGTCGTGTAAATGATCATTTTTCCATATTATCCTGACCTACAGATGAGAGTTTATTTAGAATCACCCAGCAGATACTTTACGCCCAGTGGAGGAAGTGAGAAAGCAGCCAACATGTCTGTCTTCAGGTCAGACTGAATCAACTTTCCATCTGCCTGTTCTACCCCAGAGGGTGTACTTTCTTTAGACGGACTCTGGATGCCATGGATGTTTCTAGGAATCAGCAGAAATCATAGAGAACAGCAGGTTATCTTAAGATTAGCACGCCTGCTACTTAGTAAACACGTCGACATCTTGGTGTGAAACGCACTAAATATTACACCTGTTGAGTTCTACACCTTTCATCATCAGTAATTAATAATATTACACCTGTTATAATCAGTACTGAATGAGAAGAACAGGGAGAACATGGCGTGGTTACTAAATGTGAAAGCAGCGGAGGAAATTATCAATAAATATCTGTAAGTATGAAACCCAAAAATATCACAGGTACTGAATAATCTGAGTTTATTGTTAAAAAGCTCTGAATGAGTCAGCAGTGAGAAGTAGGCTGGGTTTACCTCCACAGTCATGTTTCCTTCATCCTTTCTAATTAGTGTTTGTATTAAACTTCACTATAAACATATAGAAGATATTTCAATTCAATTCAGTTTATTTATATAGCGCCAATTCACAACAGATGTCATCTCGAGGCACTTAACAAGAAGTCATTTCAATACATTTATACAAACAGCAATTTGAGCATTTCTACAGCAATCAGGGATGGAGGGATGGATAAACAGATGGATGGATAAAAAGATGTATGATGGATGGACAAACAGATTGATAGATAAACTGATGGATGGATGGATAAACGGATGGATGGATGGATGGATGGATAAAAAGATGTATGATGGATGGACAAACAGATTGATAGATAAACCGATGGATGGATGGATAAACAGATGGATGGATAAAAAGATGTATGATGGATGGACAAACAGATTGATAGATAAACAGATGGATGGATGGATAAACAGATGGATGGATGGATAAACAGATGGATGGATGGATAAACAGATGGATGGATAAAAAGATGTATGATGGATGGACAAACAGATTGATAGATAAACTGATGGATGGATAAACAGATGGATGGATGGATGGATAAACTAACAGATGGATGGATAAATGGATGGATAAACAGATGGATGGATGGATGGATGGATGGATGGATGGATGGATGGATAAACAGATGGATGGATGGATGGATGGATAAACTAACAGATGGATGGATAAATGGATGGATAAACAGATGGATGGATGGATGGATGGATGGATGGATGGATGGATGGATGGATGGATGGATGGATGGATGGATGGATAAACAGATGAATGGATGGATGGATAAACAGATTGATGGATGGATAAACAGATGGATAAACTAATGGCTGGGTGGATAAACAGATGGATGGATAAACTAATGGCTGGGTGGATAAACAGATGGATGGATAAAAAGATGGATGGATGGATGGATGGATAAAAAGATGGATGGATAAACTAATGGATGGATGGATGGATGGATAAACTAATGGATGGATGGATAAACTAATGGATGGATGGATGGATAAACTAATGGATGGATAAACTAATGGATGGATGGATGGATAAACTAATGGATGGATGGATGGATAAACTAATGGATGGATGGATGGATAAACAGAAGGATGGATGGATAATTTCTGAGGACAACGGATGAATGGATCTCTGGTGATTTTAATCATGACCAATCAGGTCATGTCTGGGTCTGATGTGGACCAAAGTGAGACTCACATGAAGCCTTCATCAGATCCTGGACACCGAACTACAGAACATTTTCTAGAACAAAGGAGTAGCTCTGTAACAAACAATTTATCTTTTAGGGCAACATTTTAGGAGAAATCTTAAAACATGTTTTTATCTACCATAGATTTTATTATCAAGTTTCTCTTTTCAAATATCCACCAATCTTCACTTAGTCAACATCATTTCTTTGGCCCACCAGTGACTTCATTTTGATCGTTGTGGCTTTTAATGTTTGGACACCCCATGCAACGCTTATCCAGATACTTGAGTAGCAACATAAATATGTTTATTACGGTAAACACGGTAGAGTAGGCGGCGTCAAGTACAGCCAAAAATTGCCAATCTTTGCTCCAGAGATTTTCAGGATGAAATTGCCAGTATTTCATAAACTATATTTAGCTAAGTATACTTTTTTTTTAATATTCAGGTATGAGAGTATCAAAAAAAACAGGAAACTAACTATATTTCTAGCACTCCCTGAAAGGACAGCAGCTTTTGTTTGGTTTAGAAAAGCATACTCTCCTGTTTCACCTCAGTTTTTTTAACTACAAGTACCACCATTTTGGGGGAACTTAACATTTCTCTATATTAAAAAGGATGTAAATTACTCCAGAATGTAGGTCTTCATACCGAGCACACATGATCTAGGTATCATCTGGAAGGTATTTTAAGTCTCTTTCAGATAACACCCTTAATTTTATATCAAATACACGGCAAATGAATTAAAAGATGCACAGTGAGGAAAAATACCTTTCGTTTAAGAAGCTATTTTCCCGTCAGTGAGTCTGCTGTTTTTACTCCCATTATGCTGCTGGCTGCACCTTCCTTTCAAATAAAGCGTCTACTTGCTCCACCAAGGTGAAGTTCTGAGAATTTCAGATAATTCATGCATTTCCAGAACAACAAGCTGGGGTTAACGTCTGGTTTTATTCACGTAAAATTTGTGCAGATGTTTAAAGATCAACCCAGTTTTCTGTTTGCCAAATTCAAACTCTTAAAAACGTGAGCACATTCTTAATTAACCCAAATGTTGTCTTGATTGCATGAAAATGGGGTTTGATGTCTGTAACACAATCTTTGACGTTTACTATGAAAAACAATGAAAGCTGAAAATATTTAATGATCTCTGTAGCCGTTTTAAAACAGAAAACATTAACACTAAAGAGCAATACTTATTTTACATTCATAAAAGAATTGCAATTTTATTAAATTACATTTATTTGGCCCCTTTAAAAAGGACAGTAAAGTTGATTATTTGTTGAAGGTTTCTATTTTTTGAATACGACTTAAGTTATTGGCCTTTGCTTTTAAAATGCTCAAACTGCAACAATCTTGTATTAATTTATAAGCTTGTTTAGGTTCAGCGTAAAAAAAAACGGCCCTGTGCTTGAATTAATTTCTAAAGTAAACCCATCTATAATCAGCTAAAATCTGCAATACTTGAGACCTCTTCTAAAAACGCCCAGAAACACCTATTAAAATAGTTCAAACACCAAATATACCTTAATATGCATTAATACGCACAGTGGAAACCACCTTAGCTTACTGCCACATCCAACGTCTACAGTCTCTCTTGAGGGTGCAGCCAATCAGCGGCAAGCAAAATAAATGAATAAATGTATATCAGTTTCTTAAGCTGAGTTTTCCGTGGAATATTTTAGATGTACGCTACAAAAATAAAATTATGGGAATAGGTGAATTTTAAGCAAATAATTTGGAGTTAAATTCCACAAAATATCCGAGATTACTGGACCATTAATAGACAATTCCATGCTAATCTATTCTAAACCTTTTCACCCTAAATTATCAAAATAGGAAGAATTTTATTTTCTTTACATTTTACTCCCTTCATAGTGTCAAATGCATTCATGCTTTAAGGATTAAAATAAATGTCCTGCTATTTTAATAAAATCCAAAAATCACAAAATAATTTTTTGGGGGAAATTTTACACTTTATTTAAATGAATTTTCTATGTTCGGTTGCAACATTTTACGCTGTTTAGCCTATTTCTAATTTACAGACATAAATAACACCAGGATTTTATTTTCTCCATTCCATAGGCACAGAAACCCAATGATTTTTATTTCATTTTGTTTGATTTTTTTTTTAAATTCTCTTTTTGTTTTGATAACTATTTAGGAAATATTCCTAAAACAAAAAGAAAGAACTGTGAGAAGAACATTGCCTGTCCTTTACAGGGTAATCAGAAGGGAATTATGTCACAGGTTACATAGGCAGAGCCTCATGAACTAACAATAACACAAATGAGTAGATTATATCCAGATTTATTATAATTTAACCAACCCAATATAGCTGAGTGAAACATTAAAGAAAAGGCGGCTTTAATAACCAGACCTGACAGCTTTAACAGTTGGCTAAATGACAGCAGTTCCCCCTAAAATCTGGACCTGACAGACGGCTGGACATCATCAAAACAAGCCTAAAGGAGAGATAATTAGCCTAGTGGACGAGGCTGAACAGCAGAAACCTGCTTTGTAGCTTTGCTTTAGCGTCTGTTCGGCCTCGGTGAGCCCGGTTCGGTGTCAGAAAGACGGTCTGGGACCAGTCAGAGGGCTCTCTGATGCTCTGGAGCCAACAGTGAGCTAGCCGCTAGCCTGCTAGCTTGTTGTAAGGATAATGTACCAGACGGAGAGCCAAGCTCAGGCTAACAACCATCGGCCTTAGCGAATCGGAATCGGAACCGGGTTCGGCCAAGTCCAGCACCCGCATCCCGGGTTCCGATTTACAAATTATCGAGGTATGAACATTTTTAGCAAGGCCCCAGTTGGGTTTCGAGCCAAATGGGGGCAAGAAGAGGCCAGGGCCAGGCCGAGTTAGCACCGTTAGCTTAGCATGCTAGCTAACAGCCGTGCTAGCCCGTTGCGTTTGCAGATGAAGAGAGAGACGCTTTTCGGGCTCCTGTCTGCGGTAAAGCAGGCCGAAAACCGGCCCCTCTTACCCGGACATCCCGGCGAGTGCATCCCGCCGCTGAAAGAGTGACAGAAAGGAGCGAGGAGTCGTTTCAGACGAGGAGAAAAATAAGAATAAGAAGCCTACCCATTAGTTCTCTTCTCCTGCTGCTGCTCTCCTACACTGGAATACTGGAGATGATGGAGAGACGAGCTGCGCATGCGCCGGCACGAGCTGCCAGCAGATGGAAGAGAGGTGATGCACGTTTTACTCCGGGGCGCTGCATGCACGAAATGAGCACGGTGGAGGCTGCAAAGCTGGACATAAAACAGCTGGAGGAGTGGCCTGGATGAGTCAGAGAGATGAAACTGGTCAGAAAACACAACCCTCAGCGTTTCATTAAACCCAGATAAACAACCATTATACCAAGAAATCTAAATTAATACAGAAAACACTGGATGTTTTGAAAGACACATTTGGAAAGCAGTAGAAATAAAGCAAATATATCAGGTAAAAATTATGTGAGGAATCAGAAATTCAACATTTTACAAGAGAAGAAATTAACGTTTTCCATAAAGGGGCAAAAAATGGATTTAGAAATTTTACAGGATTAAAAACAACCATGGATTTTTTTTTTTACATGTGAAGATAAAACAATTTTCAATACAATGGAATTCAAATAACACAATATTTCAAATTTCACAATAATTTAAATTTGACAAATACAGGAGCAAAACGTTAAAAATTCACAAACACGGAAATGTTTAGCTAAATGCAAAATCATGAAAAAAAAACATGAAAGTGTTTTATAATTTCATACAATTTGGAAAAACACTAAACCAAAGCAGAGTAAAAACACAAATAAATAATATTTGGCAAACAGATATAGAACTAAAAAACATTAAAAATTGCAACAAAAAAAAATCGACAAGAAAACAGAAAATTTATAAAACACACAAAAGCAAAACAGGAATTATCATTTTAACACGAATAATACAGAAAATAACCAATAAAAAAAAAAAAACTAAAGAAAATCCAAATTTCATCATTGGAAACAACAATAAAAAGCTATGTAAATTTACAGAATTTTAAAACAACTTATAAAACTTGGAAAAAAAAATCTATCAACATTTAAATACATTACACAGACGATAATGTCAAATAAACACTGATAAGAATTCATGTTTTCAGAAACAGTGTTGCACAAAAGACTAGAGCAATTTAGAAAATGTGTTCCAGAGAACAAACACTGGGACAAAAAGCAGCGAAAATGTTCTATAGGGTCTCTAATCTGACAAAACCCACAAAAACTAAGCAACCGATTCGCTCAAACAGAACAAAAGGAGAAATACATTCCCCAAATATTAGCATCTGGAAAAATAAGAAATCACAGAGACAAACTGTCTGCTTCCTTTTGGGGGCGCCAGAGAGGATCATCTACCCCATACCTCCTCTAGTTTGATCCACGCTTCAGTTGATGCTTCAGTTGACCTCACATTTGACTCTATAACTCCTGAGAGACTACAAGGTGCTCAGGTGCCGTGGCTGCAAAACAAGCCCAAAGCCTCATACATCCACCACCGTGCTTAAGAGCTGATATGAGATGTCTGCTAATATGCTGTTATGTATCAGGCTAATGAGCAGCCGTAGTTGTTTCTTTAACATCATTGCTGTTACCTGTCCGGCTTGACATTGTGTTGACACAGCCTAAACTCCTGCTTGTATAGAGGAGGGAACACCGACTGATTCTTGGTTAATCCAGTGTTTTTAAACTCTTAAATCCTGTAGGAGCAGCAGGAGTGTGCTTACTTGTACTGCTGCTATCACAGACTAACCTGTTCCTACTTAACAGGTTTTCTTTCAGCTAGGGCTGGGCGATATGGCCTGAAAATAAAATCTCTGATTTTTTCACACCAAATCCGATTTCGGATTTTAATCGATTTTTTTTCTTTCTCCCTTTACTTTCTTAAACAGAAATAACAAATGACAGAATTTATTTTTCAAACCCTTATTTTATTATCTCCTTTGGGAGTCTACCTCAATTCAAAGTTGTGTGAAAAATCTCGATTTTCCCAAAAATAAATCTTCTTAAATGGCAAATTAGAATTAATCGATAAAATCGATTTATCGCCCAGCCCTACTTCCCGCCAATGAGTCATAAATAATATTCTGCTGTGCAAAAAGAAAAATAATTCCCAGAATTAATCATTAATTAATTGGTTTCTAACACAAAATCGTTTTAATCGTGTGTTGAGCTGCAGTGTTGTTGATTATCTGCAGCTATATTGTAAACAAGAGGGCAGCACAAAATGTGCAAATCTAGAAAAACTGACACTGAACCCGAAACAGGATCAATAAAACACATGAAAGCTTGAAAACGAGGCCTTCGGCTGTGAAGAAGCTGCAGCTCTGAAGGTCAAACCCGAGGAGACGTGAAACGAGTTCGGCCGGCGTTTAAAAAATAAAAAAGCTCTTCATGTGTTTATATAAGGGCAGACACAAAGCTAAGTATGTCAGCAGAAGGTCGTATTTTACCATAATATGACAGAATAAACAGGCGCTCAGTGAAGGAGGCGATTTCTGAGATATCTGCTAGTTTACTCTGCTTGTTTCATCCATTAGCTCAAAGCCACAGGAAACATTTGAAGCATCTCCAGAGTTTTATCTTTAATAAGGAGTGAAAACCTGGAGCAGTTTTAAAATCTTTATAAGGCTGTCAAGTCAACAACAAAAGAAAACATGGATTTTAGATGTTTTCATCATAATAAATGATAAGATATACTAATATTTTTTTCATGCATCTCAAAATGTTTACATTATTATAAAATAGAATAAAAATAACCCTCAGTGTTTTTTCACTGCTTAATACTTTTTCTAAAATGAAGCTGTGAAATATCTTCGTTAGCATGATTTTTTTCAGCTGTCACAAAAAAAAAATAAATAAATGCAAAACTATAAAATTAGAGATATAAGAATATGGAGAGAAAACAGAGTAATATTGTTAAGAAAAAATACCCAAAACAACCAAATTAATAAAGGATCAAATCTAATTAATATAACAGAATACAATTGTTGTTTTTAATATAATTTCTTGGTTGATTTGTGAAAGCTTCAGAGTTGGCTGAAATGTTTTGTTTATGTTTTTCCTATGTGCTAATTTAACTCTCAAACAATTGTTAATGAAAAAAATCATGAAAATATGAAGAAAATAGAATAGAAATGTCCTTTATTATTTCTCAGTGGGGAAATTCAGGTGTACCAGCAGCAAAGGTGATTCACACATAAGTAGAGATATAAAATATAAAGTAAGTATAGAAGAGTGTATTTGAAGGGAACCCTGACCCAGATTACACATTTATGACTCTACGTTGTAATGAAATATTCTGAAATGATCTGAATCAATACTCAGTGAATACCATTTATTATTATTATTTTATTGTGCCTATAAATAAAAAATAAATAAAAATAAAAATAAATAAATAGGGGGATGCTTCATGCTTAACTTCCAAAAACCAAAAAATAAAAGGGAAAGTACAGCAATATTTAGAAATGAATATAGAAAATAAAAATAGAAAAAAATATAAGTACAACACCCAAAAAAAAATCCACCCACAGAAAAAAAGAACAAAAGCACATTGTCAAAAAAAAAGTCAGAGTTCACACATTTTGTATATTATTACAATATTTCTTTTATTTTAATTAAAGTTTCACATCCAGGATTCAGTCCAGCTTTATTTCCAGTGGCTTGCAAAAGTATTTGGCCCCCTTGAACTTTTCCACATTTTGTCACATTACAGCCACAAACATGAATCAATTTTATTGGAATTCTACATGAAAGACCAAAACAAAGTGGTGTACACGTGAGAAGTGGAACGAAAATCATACATGATTCCAAACATTTTTTACAAATAAATAACTGAAAAGTGGGGTGTGTGAGTCAATACTTTGTAGAACCACCTCTTGCTGCACTTCCAGCTGCCAGTCTTTTAGGGTATGTCTCTACCAGCTTTGCACATCTAGAGACTGAAATTCTTGCCATTCTTCTTTGCAAAACAGCTCCAGCTCAGTCAGATTAGATGGACAGCGTTTGTGAACAGCAGCTTTCAGATCTTGCCACAGATTCTGGATTGGATTTAGATCTGGACTTTGACTGGGCCATTCTAACACATGGATATGTTTTGTTTTAAACCATTCCATTGTTGCCCTGGCTTTATGTTTAGGGTCGTTGTCCTGCTGGAAGGTGAACCTCCGCCCCAGTCTCAAGTCTTTTGCAGACTCCAAGAGGTTTTCTTCCAAGATTGCCCTGTATTTGGCTCCATCCATCTTCCCATCAACTCTGACCAGCTTCCCTGTCCCTGCTGAAGAGAAGCACCCCCAGAGCATGATGCTGCCACCACCATATTTGACAGGGGGGATGGTGTGTTCAGAGTGATGTGCAGTGTTAGTTTTCCGCCACACATAGCGTTTTGCATTTTGGTCTCATCTGACCAGAGCACCTTCTTCCACATGTTTGCTGTGTCCCCCACATGCCTTGTGGCAAACTGCAAACGGGACTTCTGATGGTTTTCCTTTAACATGGCTTTCTTCTTGCCACTCCTCCATAAAGGCCAACTTTGTGCAGTGCACCACTAATAGTTGTCCTATGGACAGATTCCCCCACCTGAGCTGTAGATCTCTGCAGCTCATCCAGAGTCACCATGGGCCTCTTGGCTGCATTTCTGATCAGCGCTCTCCTTGTTCGGCCTGTGAGTTTAGGTGGACGGCCTTGTCTTGGTAGGTTTACAGTTGTGCCATACTCCTTCCATTTCTGAAGGATCGCTTGAACAGCGCTCCGTGGGATGTTCAAGGCTTGGGAAATCTTTTTGTAGCCTAAGCCTGCTTTAAATTTCTCAATAACTTTATCCCTGACCTGTCTGGTGTGTTCTTTGGACTTCATGGTGTTGTTGCTCCCAACATTCTCTTAGACAACCTCTGAGGCCGTCACAGGGCAGCTGTATTTGTACTGACATTAGATTACACACAGGTGCCTCTATTTAGTCATTAGCACTCATCAGGCAATGTCTATGGGCAACTGACTGCACTCAGACCAAAGGGGGCTGAATTATTACACACACCCCACTTTTCAGTTATTTATTTGTAAAAAATATTTGGAATCATGTATGATTTTCGTTCCACTTCTCACGTGTACACCACTTTGTTTTGGTCTTTCACCTGGAATTCCAATAACATTGATTCATGTTTGTGGCTGTAATGTGACAAAATGTGGAAAAGTTCAAGGGGGCCGAATACTTTTGCAAACCACTGTATAAAGTACTTTACCACAAGGATCAAAAGAATACATAAAAAAACATAAAAATTACAAAAGCAATTACAAAGACATAATAAAAACGTAGGATACTAAAACAGAAAATACTTTAAAAGATTTAAGAAAGAAGAAACCTGACAAATTGAAACTATTTTAGGAAATAAATCTAGGAATAAATTCAATAATATAATTAGGTCAAAATATGCCAAACAAGCAAAGCCCCCCCACCCCCCTCCCCAGTGAAATATACATATAAATTCAAATGTTGTTTTTAAAAGAGAAAAAACATACCTGATTATAAATATAACCAAATACGTCTACGTTATGACTTTCCTTCCCACTAGGGGGCGACATAGACATCTGCGTTATGTGATTCTGGATTTAACTCTCCCTCTCCTATTATTGTTGTCTCAATAGTATTTTCTAAATCAGAAGAACTATATTATTTAGTGGTACGTTTATGCTAAAGCCTGTTTGTTTTATAACTTTTAGTATTATATTTGGTTTGACAATTTGTCTTGCTTTCCGGCCGGCTGCCTGCCGCAGCCAATCAGAGGGGAGCTGCAATGAAAAGCAGGAAGTGGCGAGCAGTGACAGAGCTGCGTTCCCGCGAAGATCGAGACGCATTTTCACCATAACACGTTCAGGTATGAGACTTCTTTTATCCAACTGTCTGTGCAAATTAATATATGAACTAACTCTTTATAAAACATACAATTAAAGGTTAGTTACATCCGAATTATAAAGCCGCGGGCTGATTTACCACCGGCGGAGAGTGTAATCAAAGTTCCACCAAACTCCTATTTTTATTTAAGGTAGTTTAGAGATTTCATCGTTTCTGACTGTTTTTAACTGGGCTGAGTTAATTGTTGGGAGATGTTTTTAAATAGCAATACCCTCTCTACAATTCGGCTAACAAACCATCTAGCCAGGGATGTTGTGCAGTATTTTAATGACATAATATCTAGTAAAAACAAGTAGTAACTCCAGACAGACGCTGAACCGAGATTTCTGTGCAATCTGGTGTCATTGGAAGCATTAGTTTAATGCCGATTTGTTTGTTCTTTAATTATTCATCAAAATATCAACATTTGTTGATTAAAACTAGACTGTGCACAGATCCCATTTATTCAAATATTTAACCATATGTTTTATAGGTTTTTCCACATCATGAGTAAAAGAAAAGCAAAAGATGCTCATCTACCCATTGGCGAATGCATCAATCAGGTTTGAAATTAGAAATGTATTGTCTTACTTTGTTTATGTTGATTAAAAAATATTGTTTTTATGTAACTTTAATTTTCAGGTCCATCAGATTTTAAGGAAGAGGTTTTGCCATCAGCAGCTTCCTGATGAACCAGAGGGAGTGGAGGCTCAACACAAGTAGGTGAATGTGTCCAAGTTTTTTGGAATCATTTTCCAAACTTAATTTGGGTTGACCCGGTTTAGTCCACCCTGGCTGGCAGAAGTGTCCCAGTTAAATTCATTTTCCAACAGCATGAAATAATGTTTACCTACAGACACCTGGTGGAGCTGCTGAAGCGAACAGCAGTCCACGGTGAAAGCAACTCGGTGCTAATCGTCGGCCCTAGAGGAGCGGGGAAAACCATGGTGAGCCTCCGCCGAGTTACTGAGTTAGGAAAAGTGACTGATCGTGAGGGGTGACGTCTGTTTCTCTGTCTGCAGCTGCTGAGGAGTGTGCTGAGGGAGCTGTCGGAGGAAACGGAGGTGCAGAAAAACCTCCTGCAGGTTCACCTCAACGGTAAGCTCCGACTGCTTCGGAGTACGGTCTCAAATCGAGAGGGTTTTCACGCATTCTTTCGTCCGGCTTTTCCAGGTCTCCTGCAGACGGACGACAGAATAGCACTGAAGGAAATAACGCGCCAGCTCCACCTGGAAAACGCTGTTGGCGACAGAGTGTTTGTGAGTAACAACGAGGGCGTCTTGGGGGAGTTTCTGCAAGGAAACCGCAGCGAAAAAACGATTTGTCTGATTTCAGGGAAGCTTTGCGGAAAACTTGGTTTTCCTACTGGATGCGTTGAAAAAGGGGGATCGCAGCAGCAGCCGTCCGGTCCTGTTTGTCCTGGACGAGTTCGACCTGTTCACCCACCATAGGAACCAGACCCTGCTCTACAACCTGTTTGATGTTTCCCAGTCTGCCCAGGCGCCCATCGCCGTAGTTGGCCTCACCTGCAGGCTGGTGGGTCATCCATACATCCCTTCTTTCATGCATTTATTTTAGATCAAAAATGTAAAGACTAAAAAGGATGGAGCCTGGGATGGCGCCTTGTGGAACGCCTGTTTTAATTAAAGGCAACAAACGGGTGGTTATGCTGGGTGGTTACAGCTGAAACCAAACTAATGGATACACATTGTGATTAGTTTCCAGATCATCTATTGGTTGCTCTGAATCAACCTTCTCCAGTGCTTTCAACGGGTTTTCATTTCTAAGACGAGCTCACGAAAACGAAGCACCAATTCCTTTCCTTTCAGGATGTGCTGGAACTGTTGGAGAAGCGGGTAAAGTCTCGGTTCTCCCACCGTCAGATCCACCTGCTGAGCGCCCTGACGTTCCCTCAGTACTTGGAGCGGGTCCGTGCTCAGCTCAGCCTGCCGGATGACTTTCCAGATGGGAAGTTCGCTCAGGAGTGGAACGCTGCCATCACAGTGAGTCAATAAACATTAGTACTGAAACGGAAACGGGATTTGCAGCTCTCGATCTCGATCTGCCGCCATCTCCTTGCAGACGCTCTGTGAGGACAAGTTGGCTGAAGAGGTCCTGCAAAGACATTTCAACTCCAGTAAGGACTTCCGCTCCTTGCACGTGTTGCTGGTGAGATGACCCTTAAAGACTTACGATTCCCTAAAGAAGGAAACCTCCTGACTAAAATATTCCCTCTAGATGTTGTGTTTGAGTCGAGTCTCCGTCGCCAAGCCAGCCATCACGCCAGCCGACCTCCTGGACGCAAGTCGCTTGTGTCTCGCCGATGCCAAGGCGAACATGCTCCATGGTAAGACAGTCCCCCCCGATTCTGGTCCAGAATTTCATACCCGAGTCACATCTGAGATTTTCTCCTTCTCTGTAGGTCTGTCGATTTTAGAGCTGTGCCTGATCATCGCCATGAAACACCTCAACGACGTCTATGAAGGAGAGCCGTTCAATCTGCAGATGGTCCACAATGGTAGGGCTTTAGGTCCATCTGCAGTGTGCTTAAGCTTTAGGTCAACTATCAAAGTTTGAATTCTAAGACCAGAACCATTCCTAATCCAAAAAGAACATAAAAACCCATCTCTATGGTGTCACATTCCCTCCAAAAACCAGAGGAGTGTTTGTAAGCAATCTCTACAGTGCTGAGCTCTGATCGAGGTGGTAAAACACGCCCCCTCCACCCATCTGTCAGTTGGGGGGGCAGTAACTCTTCAGATTGATCCGATTGGCTGGATTTTCAAACCAGGGACAGACAGGACGGGACTTGGACCAATGGGAGAAGAGGTGGAGAAGGAAAACGAAGAATATGTAGGAGAGGAATAATTAACACTTTCATTTTCCTTACACTTCTATTATGCCAAGTCCTGTAACAACTCTCTAGATTTGAGCTCAGATCAATCAGATGTTACCGTAAGGCTCCTTTGGTTGGATCCCTGTATCTTTCTGAGTCACTCTGATCCCAACTCACAGGGTGGGGAGACGTCAGAAGGGGCTCATCAACCAATCAGTTGAAGTTTGGGTAACTTGAAATTCGTGTCACTTCTGACAGCCAATAATAAATCTAAATATATTTTTATGTTCATACATTTTCTAAACTACATTGTTTTGGCTAAAGGGACCAAAATGTTGAGAATTGTGGATAAAATACTCCAAACTGGGGTATGTTATCACATCCAAAGTATCAATCATGTAATAATTCTCCTAAAAAGACAGGTTCACTGTTTGGGTTTAGCACAATAATCAATATTTAAAGTGACAACTACATCAAAATGAAATGACTCGTATAAAAGCATACAAATCTCATTTTAGAGATTGCAATGGATTAAGAGATTGTTTTACCAAGACCTGTAAATAAGGCAAGCACATTTTGAAGTAACCTAGAGAAAAGCAGTTAAAATACATGAGTTAAAAGGTCTTCTTGGCAAACAGTGGATACTTTCTATCAGGAGGAACATATCCTAACATTTTATTAACCCCCCTCCCCTACTTTACATTTAGAGTTTAAGAAGTTCCTGCAGAGGAAGTCAAACTCCATGTACAACTTTGAGCAGCCGGTCATCATGAAGGTAAGATTTCGACGTAGCAGCTAAGCCTAAGGCAACACGCCGCGTCATTAGTTGCGTCTCCCCCCCCCACCCGCAGGCCTTCGAGCACCTGCAGCAGCTGGAGCTCATCCGACCGGCCGACGGTTCCTCGGCCAAAGCCCAGAGGGAGTACCAGCTGATGAGGCTCATGCTGGACCACGGTCAGATCATGGAGGCCCTCCAGAAGTACCCTCAGTGCCCCACAGACGTCAAGCAGTGGGCCACGTCGGCGTTCGCTTAGACTTAAGAGTAAAGCAACATTTAGTTTTAACAGTTTCAGAATAAATTATTAAAGAAAACAAATGACCTCCATCTTGTCGCTCTTGCTTTTTACAGGGTTTAGGGGCCTTCAAATGGTCTAAAATCCATTTGAGGTTCTCTCTGCCGCCACCTGGTGGCGTTTATATTTCATTAAAAAATATTGTATTAATCCCAGAAGGCTTTTAAGGACTTACACATCTTTGGGATGCAGAAATCTGCGTTTCCTTGAAACACATCCTGCAGTTTAAGGTCTATCAAACTTGGAGGGAAACCTGAGTTGATTAACCAACGATTATCACCACAGAGTTTCCTCCATTTCCCTCCTGAGACATCATGTTCACTTCAGTTTTGAGACACAAAAGGATAGCAAACATTCACAATCTAAAAACATTTATTTACATCACGTGGATCACTTCAGCTGATTAAAAACCATGGTCTGCCAACGTCGGCGGAGAGAGACTGCGCTGATCGGAGATCCGTCTTCTCTGGGATATTTTCAGGATTTCTACGCTGCTATAATACTTTTCTCTGCTTCTTCCAGACATCACGCTTCAGTTTCATATCTTCACATTATTTTTCCAACAATACATTTACAGTCACAGCTTTCTTGACTTAAAAAAAAAAGTGGACAAACCCACTGAGCTTCAGTGAGTTTTAGCTTCAGAAACCCACCATCAGAGAGAGTAAGAGCAGATCTCAGATCAACGCCGCCACTTCAGAGTCTTGAGAAATGTGGGATGAAAAACAGCCGTAGTGTTTGTGTTTCTGTAGTCACAGAGGTTCAATGTTTCCTCTAAAATCCTTACCAAACAGTTGGGGAGGGGAAAAAAAAAGATCAACACTGGAATGGATCAACGCAGGGTTCCTACACAGCTTTCATTCTGTCATTAAGTTCTCAGACCATTTCTACCAGGCGAGCATCAACATCAAGGTGATATGATTTAATAGTTCCTTTATTGGTTGGGGTTTAGTCTGGCTCACCTTGAGGTAAGGTACTGAACTTGGTTTGTCATGGAAACCAGCACGACGCATTCTGTTTTCGCCAGGGTTTGTTAGCAACATAAATCAAAAAGTTTTACGTGGGTTTTGATTACATTTTTAGATGTCTGCAATGTAACCGGGAACAAGTGATTAAAATTTGGGGGGTGATCTGAAATCCACCATTAAAAGTAAAAGTAAAAAGTGGTTTTCGTCAATAACTACTGAACTAATAGAGTGAATCCTGCTGGCTTAGCAGAGGTCTGCGCTCTTGGGGTGCTTTTCTAGTTTCATTACATTGAGATGACGAGAACTTCAGCTCGTTTTGTCGAGTTAATGTTTTTCTCAAGATTAGAAATGAGCTGGACCGTGTTTGGTGTTCATCCTAAGTTAATGACATTTCTGTCTCATTTTAAAATCAGAGCTCATTTTGTTGACAATTTCATTTTCTCACTTCAAAATAAGAGCTAAAGTTGGTTTTATAGTTAAGTTATAAATGCGTTACATCTTGTTTTATCTTAAAATGACATTTCTGGCTCATTTTGATCATAATGAAATCACTATTTTCTCAAGTCAAGGTAAGCACTAAAGCTGGTTGTATCATTCAGTTTTATTTGTATCTTCTCGAAATGAAATCTAATTCATTGTAACATTTAATCAACAAAATTACATTTATGCCTCATTTTAATCACTAAGAAACACTTTCTCATGAGATTTTTTAAACTAATTGTTCCTGATTTTATTATGTCAGTAAAACTTTGGTTTTTGTATTGTTGCATTATCCTATTACCTCGAGATAATGACACCTCAAGCTATCTTTAATTACCTCGTAATGTCAAGATGTCATTTTCTCATATGTAGATAAGACTTTAAGCTGGTTTTATACTTAAATGTTATTATATGATCTTGAGATAAGCTTCTTTACTACCATTACTTTTTATTGCCTTATCTAAGGAAATAAAAATAAAAAATACAATCACCTCAAGCTTGTTTCGTTGTAACAGCTTGATTATTTCATCATCTCAACATAAGGGATAATCCATTTTTTCCTACTTTTTTCAATTCACTATCTCGAAATGACAGCAGACTATCTCAATGTCAAAAATATGATTTTAAAAATTTTATTACAGTGAGTTACATTATCTGATCAACTCCTAATACTTCAGTTCTTACCAAGAGTTTCATCAAATTATTTTGAGATATCCTGACCATAATATTGTTTAATGATTATTTTTCTCAACCCCATTTTTGTCTATTAGGACGGGTTTCTTAAACCTTTTTGTCTTGGTAGCAGATTGGTTATTTCATTATCAAGACTTTTGTGAATACCATTTGGTCTCTTTATCTTGAAATTAGTTCTCATGTTTATTTTTATCCCCATTACACTATAGTGGGATTTTAAACTCGTGTTACTATACGTTTCATTGTCATATGCCGAGTATCTCATTGTGTTGACGTGTCAAAGACCAAATTCATAAAATAATGGGTTTGTGTATTAATTTCAATCCCAAAATTATGACAGTAATGCTGGGAGTCTGGAAAGATGAAATGCTTTTTCCACACTAAATAGTTTATTTTCCCCCTATGCTGTGTAGGAACCCTGGAAATACTCGTGGTAGATTCAATTCAATTCAGTTTATTTATATAGATGATTGTACTTTCACATTAGGAAGTATTGCAATGGCTCGTTGAGAACAAAAGTTAGGGTAACTGAACCGCCTCCCTGAGGAACCCCCTCAGGCTGAATGTTGATAATTTCCTCTTAATTTAAGTGCTTCACAAACATAAGCCATTTCAAAATATATATATATATATATATATATTTTTTTTTTAACCATACTAAGGGGCAAAGTGAATGTAGAGGAAACACTGAAGTTCAACACTCACTTAGAAAGATTCAACTCAGAGTATATAGTCAAGAACGGGTAATTATGTCTGTACAGATCCTAGACTGCTTAAAATAGTGGGGGGCAACAAGACAAATGTTTCACGGGTAGTTTATATGCACAGCAATGTGAGGTGCTGGGCTGGAGAGACGGTCACCGTGGAAAACCGTAAAAGCCTGCACGCTTGGTACACCTTCGTGTGACAGATTAAACAAAACCTGAGGGAAACCAATTGTTTGTTTTTGATCAACTGAATTGCTTCCTGGAACCGTACTTTCGTTTGATGGATAAACGAATAACCAAACGTGTTGCTTTTACCATTTTCTACAGGACAGGGCACAATCACACGACACCAGCCGAATGCGAAGCCCTCTAGAGTTACACAGGGCCGGGCTCAATCCATCAAAGTACACACTTTATATATATTTATATATATATATTTATATAGAATCCAGGAGTCTGTAGAACATTCATTTTCGGTCGTTTGTCCAAAGACTGAATAGAAAGAAGCATGTTACAGTTTATATCTGTTGTCTTTTTGAATTAATGAAAATACTTCCTGAATTAGAACCCACCCGCAACCCCATAACGACGACAAAAACAAACAACCGCAAAACGTGTCAACTCCTTATGACTATTTAGAGTTGCATCGGAACGCTGATCCCCGAAACCTCAGGCCAGAATAAATTTTTTTTTATTTTAAATTAAAATAAATCCAAAAATAAATACGACATATCATTATGCAAGATCACGGATTTTTTTATAATTTTTTTTTTAAAAACTACAACGCTACAAGGTATTTGTATTTGTTTGTGTATTGAAAGCCACTCCTGCAGCAGGTCCTACAGAAGCGTAGGGTAAAGTTTGCGGCACTGGTTGCATATAAACTCGCTAGAACTTAGAAAAGCATAGTACTGAATCCCTGAATGGTGTTTTATCAGCTGGGGTCGGCTTCCTGATCGCAGTTTTTTTTATTTATTACTTTTTTTTTTTTTTTTTACAGCGGTTAATTATCCAAATTGGCTCAAAACACTGCTTGAGTTTTTGCATTTGAGGACGCACAATACTGGTGTTTTCTGAGTCACGGCAGTGAAAATGAGGAAACTTCTCTCCAACTTCAACCTGCACCGGATGGAAGCTTTCTAAACGCGGTTTCGCTTCTGCCTGATTTTGGTTTGTTTGCCGCTCTTCCTACCCCGAAAGATAATCCCTGCGAGTGAGGTAGTGCTTACTGAAGGTTTTTTCCCCCTTTCTCAATCCCTGACCTTTGAGGAAAGCTGAGTCTGACGCGGCAGCAGAAAGGAAGCAACAGATGCTGTGCTCGTGCTACAGAGTGTAAATAAGGATGATGGCTTCGACTTCCTTCAGGTTTGCGGCGTTGCTGTTGCAAGAAAACACGCGTGCAGATTTATCTCAAACTCTGTTTTTCTCCTTCCGGTTTCTGGATTTTAACTTAGCGTACAGAGAAAGTTTGCATAAACTCGTAAGGATAAATTATTAATTTCCTTTTAACCTTGAAGATCATCTGTTCGGGTTAAGTAAAAGATAAAAAGAAAAACACCATGCTAACTGTCTAGCACGGTAGGGTACTATCATGCTGAGGGTCAAACGCATTCCGCAGCAGAAAACGATCGAGCTTCTTGGCCACAACGCTAAAAGAGAGACTTTTAAACATTACCTTTCGTAAAAACAGTTACGCAGACGAAAGTCGGGCACCGTCGGTGGTGGCAGCATCATGCTGTGGGGTTGTTTCGGGACTACATCCCAATTCTTTTATCTTCGAATCAAGCATATCGACTCTTAACGAATCTGACAAGATGATTGGTCATCTGGATATTTTATAAGAAGTAGGGTTCAAATAAATAATTTAAAGCGACAAAAAAGTGTGACATTTCTACCTGGTGACTATGACTGCATTTAGCGATTTATTTACGGGGATTTTTCTCCGAACCTCAGGGAGAAGTTTCCTCAAGTTTCACTCCCGCGGAAAAAAACAACAAACAACCAACCCCAAAACCGCCCCGAAGCTTGAGGTGAGACTGCAGGTATGCCGGCACCAGAGTTCGACGTCTCGTACATCCGTTTGGCCTGACATCGACGAGAGTAGCTAACGCAGACGGGTAAGAAGTGGCACCAGGATGATGGAGGAGGTTCTAGAAGGTTCCCCCCGAAAGTCAACTGTGGGCCCGGAGAGCTGGAGGGAAAAGCGACAGAGCGGAAATGTTGAATGAGCGGCGAGCCGAGGAGAGATTCCTGAGGTGTGTAAAAAAAAAAAAAGCAACAGGATCCAAAGTGGGTCCGACGGGAAATCGAATACTGAGCGGCTCGTCTGAAATGGAGTTTATTTCAGGAAAACAGAAAAAAAAAAAAGTAAATAAACAGATATTCAGTTCTCCAACTTTTAAAATGACGACTTCATTGATCTACCAACGAGTTCAAACCAAAAGGGGAACGAGGAGGGAGTCTGGCGGAGGCGCTTAAAACCGTCTGAACTGAGGTATAGCTGGCTGAAGGAGGTTTATGGTTCAAAATGGATCCCGTCCCCACCCCTCCCCCCCCACCCACCCAAACAAAATAAAAATGAGCTGATTACCAGGTGGTCTGGCTCCGTGATTCACTATATACAGCAGCATTACACTATAAACATTCAGAAGCCGTTGCTTTGTTGGCAGAACGATCGTCGTTTCAGAAGCTCCACATTTTGTCTTCTTCTTCTGTGGTTTTGTTTGTTTGTTTTTTTAAATGCGACGAGAGTTCAGGGAAATCTCTCTCTCGAGTTCATCTCTCTCTCTCGTGTGTGTGTGTGTGTTTGGATATAAAAAGAAAAACAATACATGATCAAAACCGGGGTGTCCATTTCTCCGCCAAACGCCGTCGTCCTGCTTGGGCGAGAAAGACGTTTAAAATCCTCAGGCACACGTATCAAAATGAGGTGGATCTCGACTCGATGCGGAGATGAACCAAGAAGAAGAGACAAACGTTAAAAAAAAAAAGAGGAGGGGGAGGAGAGGACAGGTAGTCGACCAACCAGGGTCCGACGTTTGTCCCCGCCCCCCTCTGAGTCGACTAGCCGATCATAAGCTGGACTCTTTGGGCGGGAGGTCAACATTCGTCACCATGGTGACCACAGTGACGATCTCCTCGGGACCGATGACGGGGGCCTGGCGCTGCATTTGGCTGATCCGCTCCTCGACGCAGCCGGCGGACAGGCGGGCCTCGGCCTCGTGGTCCCAGCAGTCCTCGATGGTTTCGCAGAGCATGGCCAGACCCTGAGGCGGGGACAGGGGCACGGGGTTAAAGGTCACAGCAACAGCTTTAGGGTTCACAGAGGATTCCTCAGGGCATCTTTAACGAATTCAAAACGACTATCCCAAGGCTGAAGATATCCCTTTTGATGGTGCACCTTTTCCCTACCACACTTTTTCCTTCCACTCAACTTTCCCTAATATAATATAAGGCTAGGTTTAAATTATCCCCGTTACTGGTGCACTTTTCCCTACCACACTTTTTCCTTCCACTCAACTTTCCCAAATATAATATAAGCCAAGGTTTAGGTTATCCCCGTTTACTGGTGCACTTTTCCCTACCACACTTTTTCCTTCCACTCAACTTTCCCCGATATAATATAATACAATCCAAGGTTTATATAATCCCTGTTTACTGGTGCACTTTCGCCTACCACACATTTCCTTCCACTCAACTTTCCCTAATATAATATAAGCCAAGGTTTAGGTTATCCCCGTTTACTCGTGCACTTTTCCCTACCACACTTTTTCCTTCCACTAAACTTCCCCCTATATAATAATACAATCCAAGGTTTATATAATCCCTGTTTACAGGTGCACTTTTCCCCACTCAACTTTTCCTAATATAATATAATCCAAGGCTTACGTTATCTCTGTTACTGGTGCACTTTTCCCTCCCACAGTTTATCCTTCCACTTAACTTCCCCTAATGTGACATTATATATTATACTGCAAGACTGGAATTATGGGCGACTGTGGCTCAGTAAGTAGAGTAGTTGTCTTGCAATCGAAGGGTCCTAAGCTAAATTCCAGCTTCCTCCAGTCAATGTGTCCCTGGGGCAAGGCACTTAACCCCAAGTTGCCTACTGAGCTTTTTATTGATGTATAAATGTGTGTTCATTTGAGAGTGCGAATGGGTGAATGTGGCTCCAGTGTATTACTAGAAATGCGCTGTATAAGTTCAGTACATTTACCATCCCTGTTGCTGGTACACTTTTTCCTTCCACTCAACTTTTTCTAATATAAACTAATATATAAATATACTATAATCCAAGGTTAAAGTTATCTCCGTTTCTGGTGCACCTTTTTCTACCACACCTTTCCTTCCACTCAATTTCCCCTAGTATAATATAATATAATCCAAGGCTGAAGTTATTCTTGTTGCTGGTACACTTTTTTTTCTTCCACTCAACATTCTCTAATACAATACACCCCAAGGCTGAAACTATTGCCATTACTGGAACACCTTTTTCTACCCCACTTTTTCCTTCCACTCAACTTTTAAGTACTTAAATTTTTCACAACACAAAATTTTCGATTTTCATTATCTGTAAGCAATCATTATAAAAAATTATGACCTGAAATATTTCACTCTATGGGTAAATAATCTATATAATATATGAGTTTCAATTTCTGAAATTGAGGGACAAAAAATACAAAAAATACTTTTTTATCAAGTTTTACAGCAGGCCAGGCTCCTCTTTTTGGTGTGAGACAAACAACTAAAAGACCCTCCCTCTAAAATGAGCTTTTAAGAACCCACCGTGTGTTTCTGCCAGCAGTCCCGCAGGCAGGGCCGCAGCTTTTTGTGGACGACCACTTCCTGCATGTCATCCAGAGACGGGTGCTGGCCCACCTCCTCCTCGAAGGGGAGCATGTACTCATCTACAGGACCTATCAACAAAAACACGAGTCAAACACAGCTCCTCGAGCAGAAACGGACAGCGACCAGGAGGCCGTTCTGCTGAGTCGTTGCTCTCACCGTCTGCGGCGGTGCACCGAGACGCCAGCTCCCAGAGGACGAGGCCGAAGGCGTACATGTCGATGCGCAGGAAGGAGTCGCGTTGGAAGTTGATGGCACCCTCCAGGACTTCGGGAGCCATGTAACGGCGGGTTCCAACCTACAGGGTCGAAGGAAACGGTCAGAGTATTCGGGATTTAGCAGGAACACAGATTACGCTACAGGCGGAGTTAATCCCACCTGTCCGTGTGTGTCTCCTGCTGATTTTCCAGCCTCGAACTTCAGGGCCAGGCCAAAGTCAGCAATGCAGGCTGTCAGGTTGTTCTTCAGCAGCACATTCTTACTCTTAATATCCCTGAGGGGGGGGCAAACCAGAACAAAACAAGTCCTCAGAGCTCTGCAACAAGTTTGGAAGGACAGCAGTCGCTGGATGAGAGGCGCACCTGTGAGCGATGGACGGCTTGTGTCCGTCCTTGTGTCCGGGGATGTCCTCGTGCAGGTAGGCCAGGCCACGAGCCGCCGTCTGGGCGATGTGGCAGAGCTCATTCCAGGACACAACGTTCGCCTTCAGGTAGTCGCTCAGGGAGCCCTGCGGACGCAGAGGTTCGGATCTTTAAACAACCCGGCTCAACACACCCAGAGAATAGTCAAAGAGCTGGTTTTTAGCTGAGAAACATCTAGAAATCAAAATAAGTATGATATAAAACTAATTTATAAAGAAAATAATAGATTGGAAAGTTCAAAAATTAAAGCTGAAATGAAATAAACTTAAAAATACATTTAAAAAAATCATGTACAGGCAACTTATTTCTAGCAAAGACAAATCAAGTAAAGATTAATAAAAAATTTAAACAATTGTCTAATAAAATAAGAATGGATGAAAATAAATGCAAAAATTGAGATAATTTTTTGAGATAGGAATTTTGGGTTTTCATGAGCTGTATGCCAAAATCATCTGTTTTAAAACAATAAAAGACCTGAAATATTTCAGGTGGTTTGCAATGAATCTAAAATGTATGAAAGTTTAATTTTTATCATTACATTATGGAAAAGAATTAACTTTATCACAATATGCTAATTTTTTGAGAAGGACCTGTAAACAAAAAGACCAGAATTTGTTTGTCAAAGACTGATGCAGGTATAAGTAGTGACCACTAGAGGGCAGGTGGCTCCTACAATTGAACTGATCAGCTCAGCTGAAGGGAACATAGGGTCCAGGAACCTGGACTTTATGTTCTTGCTTATGACACGTTTCCTCCCTCAAATTAACAGTCAGTCCTCTTCTCTTTGAATCCCGTCTTTAATATCCGCGTTTTGATTAAATGAGAAGATTGAAACTCGGGGAGCTTGGCAGGAAATTTTAAAAGCAAGCCTCTGCATGCAGGCTCCGACCACACAAAGCTACTCGGATGCATCAAATATCAAGACATAAATCAGCCGTGAAGAAGAAGACGCCGAACTGCGCCATCTCCGCTTACAAAAACTCAGCGCACGTCTAGACTAAATCCTCCATTTTCAACTTTTATTGACGCAAGAAAGCCTTCTTAAGGAGGCAGATTTACACGTCGAGTCAAGCGAGGTGGACAGTAACCACTCTGGCCCTGAATGTGGCGCGGACGGAAATAAACTCAGCTATGTGGGGCGAGTGGATCCCCTTTAACCCGGCAGCAGTAGGAACCGAATCGATGAACTTGAGGAATGAGTGCGGACCTTGTCATGGTAGGCGGAGATGAGCCACAGCTCCAGGTCCAGGTTGTTGTTCCTCTTCTCCACGCCGATGAACTGGAGGACGTTGTCGTGCTTCATGCCGCACACGCTGTAGATCTCGTACTCGTTCTGCCAGGAGAGCTTGTCCTGATCAGAGGGGGGGGAGAAGGCGTTAGCAGGCGTTAGCAGGCGTTAGCTTCACTCTCCTCCCTCTTATCTGTAAACCCAGATCCAGACGAGTGGCAGTACCTGGATGGGGAAGATCTTCACGGCCACGTAGTCGTTAAGCAGCTGGGCCTTCCAGACGCAGCCGAAGCGCCCCCTGGCTTTCAGCTCGATGAGCTGCAGCGGCTTCTGGCCCAGGGAGGGGGAAGGAGGCGAAGGTCCTGGATCCTGTGGAGAAACAGAGGAAAAAAACGTTACTGCTGCTGGTTAGGACAGCTCCGCTTCACAGAGAAGTCTTCTGCTTTTCATGTGATGAAGCCCTGCTGGTATTTTCACTTCCCAGGCCTCCAACAACTTTATTGCTTTATGTCAGATGTCTGCTGTCGGGACTTGTGGGAGTTCGGCATGGGCGGCGCCTGGATTTCAGTGCTATCACTGTGAAGTTTTGGATCTGTTCATTTCAAATTAAAAAGAAAATCGAACCCCTGAGGGTGGCCTGAGCTTGAATTTACAGAAGCAGAGCTGAGATAGGAAACCTGCCAAGTTGGAAGCCAACCAGCTGCTGAGAAAGCTTAGAAATCCACTGATTACTCGAGCCTCTTCACCGAGGGTGTCGAGATGTTAAGTCTTTGTGTTGTAGGGGGGCCTCGTCTTTCTGTTTTTTGACTTCAACAACAACTGCAAATCATGAGCAACCCACCTCCGTGCTTCACAGCAGCAGAGGCTCCTGTAAATCCTCTGTTTGCTACAGCAGCTTTAGGCTCATTTATTCATCTGTAAACATCTGATTCTGGATAGGAAAGGGTGTGGCTGAACACGACTCCTACATGCTTTGGCTTCAAAGTTCTGAATCAAAAAGTCACGTTTCCTGACATAATTTAGATGAGGGTTTAAACTTGAAATCTTTAGCTTGTTTTGTGGTGATAAACCTCGACAAAACAAGATATTTAGCTCGATTTAAACCTACAATGGTCTCATTATCCAAACCAAATCATGATTTAATATTTGATAACTAGACCCTAAGGTGGTTTTTATGTAGCATCGGTTTAGTTTGCTTCAAATAACCAGACTTCCAATAGTTTTGCCATTATGGATATTTCTATTTTTTCTAGATGTCGAAATAACAAGAGCTCCAGCTTGTTTGGACGAGATATTGGTTCATCATCTCAAGGTAACTAGATTTAGAGTTAGTTTTGTCATAGCAGTGGCTTTATTATCTAGTTATTTTGAGAGAGAGAAAAAAGACGAAGATCATATGGCAGTGGTTTCATTATGTCAAGATGATAATTATTAAATGTGTTTTGTCACCAACTCATAGGATCACAAGGTATTGGTATGGTCAGTCCACTAAGACTAGAAGCTTGTTTTGTAATGATATTGGACTTTATCTTGCGATAACAAGACCTTGAAGTTGTTTTGATGGTATCGGTTCTGTTACAAATCCTCGGCTTCATCTTAATTTTATATTGGTTTCGACAGGTCGAGATAACAAGACCATAGGCTGGTGTTGTTGTTACATTGGTTTTGTTTACTCAAGATAACCAGACTTCCAATTAGTTTTGCCATGATAGAGATTTTTAAAAATTGTTGAAAAAAACGAGACTTCGGGCTTGTTTGGACAGAATATTGGTTTTATTAACTCGAGATCACTGAACTTCAAGCTCGTTTTGTCATGGCAGTGGTTTCAATATTAAGTTATCTCAAAGCAAGACCTGAAGGTCATTTGGTTCTAGTTTCATTATCTCAAGACGTAAAACTGCTTTTACCAAATTAGTTTCATCACCAACTCATCATCTCAAACGATCAAGATCACAAGAATATTCCCACACGGTATCGTCAGTCCGATAACACCAGAAGCTTGCTTTGAAAGGATATTGGACTTTATCTCGAGATAACAAGACCTTGAATTTGTTTTGATGTGATATCGGTTCAGTTAAATCGAGATAAAACCTCAGTCTCATTTTGATTTTATATTGGTTTCAACAAGTCGAGATACAAACACCTTAGGCTGGTGTTGTTACGTTGTTTTTTTTACTCGAGATAACTGGACTGGTATTGGTTTTGCCATGATAGAGATTTTTTTATTGTCTAGATTTTAAAAAATAACAAAGAGCTCAAACTTACTTTGAGGAGAATTTGGTTTCATCACCTCGAGATAACTAGAATTAAAGTTTGTTTTGTCATGGTAGTGGTTTCATCATCCAGTGATCTTGAAATAAGACCTGAAAGTTATTTAGCAGTTGTTTAATTATCTCAAAGGTAAGACCTAAAGCTTATTGGATAAATTAGTTTTGTCACCAACCAACAAGATCACAGGAATATTTTCACACGGTATAGTTATCAGTATTATCAAGCTTGTTTTGCAGTGATATTGACTTTATCTCGAGATAACAAGAACTTGAATTCTTTTTGATGTGATATCGGTTCTGTTAACTCGAGATGACACCTCAAGCACATTTTGTTTTTAAATGGGCTTTTACAGCTCAAGATAACAAGACCTTAGGCTGATGATGTTACATTGGTTTTGTTTACACTAACTTCCAATTAATTTAGCCACGATAGAGGTTTTTTTAATCGTCTAGATGTCGAAATAATAAGAACTCATCGCTTTGACATTCCTCATTTTATTAACTTCAGATACAAACATTTAATTGAGGTAACAATGAAACGCTTGTAAAGGTCCTTCCCAAGTTTAATGAATGATGCTCATTTTTGCACCATAATCATTTAAAAACTGGGTTTTGTCTCAAGAGTTAAGTTATGAGGTTAAAATGTTTTGCCATTTCATAAAACCTAAATGCAACATCAACATTTTTAAAGGAATTTGTGTATTTTAAACAATAATTCTGAATATTTGAAGAATATTAAATGCTTTTCAGGACAGTGTGGGAACCTTGTATCAATTAGATGTTCTCCTCTGTAGTTCTAGTCCTCAGTGTGGTTTTCCAGACCTCTGCCTGACCTCCACTGTTCCAGTTGACTGCCATTTAATTACATTACAAACAGAGGAAACGGCTGCATGAAAACACTTCATTATCTACAACAGCCAACTTCTGCTCGGTGTGAGTCACGTATTTTGATTTTCAGAGCAACGGGGCTGAAGAACTTCAAACTTCACTCTTTCGAGTACAAATTATTTCACTTTCAACTCCAAAAACATCCTTATCCTCAAATAATCACTGTTGCATTTCTACCTAGTACTACTTAAAATAATTGTCATCCAAAACCTGAGGAAAAAACCTCCCAAAACAAAACAGTAGGGATACACAGGTTTGCATTATTACTGCTTAAAAAGTCCTTTTAGACATAGGAAACTGTAACAATACCTAAATTTATATATTACTAGTTTACAGATTAGCTCGATTATAACTTTTTGTAGGACTAAATGTTACAATATTTATAACAACAAAGAAACTAATATAGGCGCTTAGGAACGTAGTTAAAAAACAGAGTTTAGTTTGACTTTATGTTACAAAGTGTATTAAAGTTGTGGTTATATCCGTGTATATATAGCAAAGTATCATAGCGTGACATTCAGGTCAGCTATGATACTCTGCTATAATAGGTAAAAATTACTTTAAGGAATTCATCACTGCTATTGTGGATATCTGGAAAAAACAGACAGGAGAGAGCTTTAATAATACGCTACGAGTGTGGGGGAAAGAGTTACGTTTTTGATATTTTAGAAAAGTACAAATTAATAAACTATAAATTCCAATTTATAACACTTTAAATACTAAAATTTGTGTCAAGAGTATTTAAGACGACAGCTATCGTCTCTACGAAAAGACAGAGAAGTGTAGTTTGATTTTACATTACACAGGTTGGCCATAGCAAATAGTATGATTTCATTATATAGCATTAGCTGAGACAGCCACAAGTCATTGCTTACAAGTCCAAGTCAAGTGTCAAGTCTTTAAAAAGGCAAGTCCAAGTCAAGTCTTTAAAAAGGCAAGTCCAAGTCAAGTGTCAAGTATTTAAAGAGGCAAGTCCAAGTCAAGTGTCAAGTCTTTAAAGAGGCAAGTCCAAGTCAAGTCTTTAAAAAGGCAAGTCCAAGTCAAGTGTCAAGTCTTTAAAGAGGCAAGTCCAAGTCAAGTGTCAAGTCTTTAAAAAGGCAAGTCAAGTGTCAAGTCTTTAAAGAGGCAAGTCCAAGTCAAGTCTTTAAAAAGGCAAGTCAAGTGTCAAGTCTTTAAAGAGGCAAGTCCAAGTCAAGAGTCAAGTCTTTAAAGAGCCAAATTGTGGTCAAGTGTCAAGTCTTTAAAGAGGCAAGTCCAAGTCAAGTGTCAAGTCTTTAAAAAGGCAAGTCAAGTGTCAAGTCTTTAAAGAGGCAAGTCAAGTGTCAAGTCTTTAAAAAGGCAAGTCAAGTGTCAAGTCTTTAAGGAGGCAAGTCCAAGTCAAGTGTCAAATCTTTAAAGAGGCAAGTCCAAGTCAAGTGTCAAATCTTTAAAAAGGCAAGTCAAGTATCAAGTCTTTAAAAAGGCAAGTCAAGAGTCAAGTCTTTAAAGAGGCAAGTCCGAGTCAAGTGTCAAGTCTTTAGAGGTAAGTCCGAGTCAAGTGTCAAGTCTTTAGAGGTAAGTCCAAGTCAAGAGTCAAGCCTGAGAGGCAAGTCCAAGTCAAGAGTCAAGTCTTTAAAGAGGCAAGTCCAAGTCAAGTGTCAAGTCTCTGAGAGGCAAGTCCAAGTCAAGTGTCAAGTCTTTAGAGGTAAGTCCGAGTCAAGTGTCAAGTCTTTAAAGAGGCAAGTCCGAGTCAAGAGTCAAGTCTTTAAAGAGCCAAGTCATGGTCAAGTGTCAAGTATTTAAAGAGGCAAGTTCAAGTCAAGTGTCAAGTATTTAAAGAGGCAAGTTCAAGTCAAGTGTCAAGTCTTTAAAAAGGCAAGTCCAAGTCAAGAGTCAAGTCTTTAAAGAGCCAAGTCATGGTCAAGTGTCAAGTATTTAAAGAGGCAAGTCCAAGTCAAGTGTCAAGTCTTTAGAGGTAAGTCCAAGTCAAGAGTCAAGTCTTTAAAGAGCCATGTCATGGTCAAGTGTCAAGTCTTTAAAAAGGCAAGTCAAGTGTCAAGTCTTTAAAGAGGCAAGTCCAAGTCAAGAGTCAAGTCTTTAAAGAGCCAAATTGTGGTCAAGTGTCAAGTCTTTAAAGAGGCAAGTCCAAGTCAAGAGTCAAGTCTTTAAGGCAAGGGAAGGCAAGGCAATTTTATTTGTATAGCACACTTTCAACAGCAGGGCAATTCAAGGTGCTTTACATGATTTGGTGATTTAAAAGAAACACATAAAAGAAAGACACATTATACATGATACACAATAAAGCAAGAGAAAAATAAAAAAAAGCAAGAGAGCATGAACACATTTCATACATATCACATCAAGCATTTACTCAAAGGCAATTCTAAACAGATGGTTTTTAGTCTCGATTTAAAGCAGTTCAGAGTTTCAGCAGCTCTACACTCGTCAGGAAGTTTGTTCCAGATTAGAGGAGCATAGAAACTGAAAGCTGCTTCTCCATGTTTAGTTCTGAGTCTAGGGATGTTTAGTAGGCTAGAGTTGGAGGACCTGAGTGGTCTTGGTGGTTGGTACCATGACAACAGGTCTTCAACATATTTTGGTGCTAAGCCATGTAATGATTTATAAACTAGTAAAAGTATTTAGAAGTCTATTCTCTGAGCTACAGGGAGCCAGTGTAAGGACTTTAGAACTGGGGTGATGTGCTCTACTTTCCTGGTTCTAGTGAGGACGCGAGCGGCAGCGTTCTGGATCAGCTGCAGCTGTCTGATTGACTTTTTAGGCAGACCTGTGAAGATGCTGTTGCAGTAATCAATCCGACTAAAGATAAACGCATGGATGAGTTTTTCTAGGTCGTGTTGCAAAATCAGTCCTTTAATCCTAGAAATGTTCTTCAGGTGATAGAACGCTGACCTTGTTATTGCCTTTATGTGACCCTGGAGGTTCAGGTCTGAGTCCATTACTACACCTAGGTTACGAACCTGATCAGTAGTTTCTAGCTGTATTAATTGAAGCTGTGTGCTGACTGTTGATCGTTCCTCCTTGGGTCCAAAAATAATCACTTCAGTTTTGTTTCTATTCAGCTGGAGAAAGTTATGGCACATCCATCCATTTATTTGGTCAATGCATTGATTTAGGGTTTGAATGGGTTCAGAGTCACCTGGTGACATTGTAATGTAGAGCTGAGTGTCATCCGCGTAGTTATGGTAACTAATGTTATTGGTCGCTATAATCTTGCCTAGTGGGAGCATGTAGATATTAAATAAGAGGGGCCCCAGGATGGAGCCCTGGGGCACCCCACATGTGATTTCTGTTCGTTCTGATGAAAAGTTTCCTATTGAAACATAGAAGTCCCTGTTCTTTAGGTAAGACTCGAACCAGCCAAGTACTGTACCAGAGAGTCCGACCCAGCTCTCCAGTCGTTCCAATAAAATATCATGATCAACAGTGTCAAATGCTGCACTGAGGTCCAACAGAACCAGCACTGTGGTCCTTCCACAGTCTGTATTTATGCGGATGTCATTAAATACTTTGACGAGGACAGTCTCGGTGCTGTGGTGAGCGCGGAAACCAGACTGAAAAACATCAAAACGGTTTGTCATTGTTAGGAAGCTGTTTAACTGCTGAAACACAGCTTTTTCAATAATCTTACTGATGAATGGGAGATTAGAGATTGGCCTGTAGTTCTGCATTAACGTGTTGTCCAGATTTTTCTTCTTTAGCAGTAGTTTAATAACTGCTGTTTTTAAAGCCTGAGGGAAGACACCTGATAGTGATGAGTTTACTATTTGAACAAGATCAGAACCAATAACAGGAAGAACTTTCTTTAGAAAAGCTGTGGGTAGGATATCAAGACAGCAGGAGGAGGAGCTTAATTGGATAATGATTTTTTCAAGGCTGCTCTGGTTTAATTCGTGGAATTCAGACATTTTCTCTACATTGTTGTTGATTGGGGATGGCACTGGTTGTGGGTTCGATATTGAGGTACAGATTGACCGTCTAATTGTTAGAATCTTTTCAGTGAAAAAGCTGGCAAATTCATTGCAGGCCCTGGTAGAGTTTAGTTCAGGGGCTACTGTCACTAAAGGATTAGTTAAAGAGCTAAATTGTGGTCAAGTGTCAAGTCTTTAAAGAGGCAAGTCCAAGTCACAAGTCAAGTCTTTAAAGAGGCAAGTCCAAGTCAAGATTCAAGTCTTTAAAGAGGCAAGTCCAAGTCAAGAGTCAAGTCTTTAAAGAGGCAAGTTCTAGTCAAGTGTAAAGTTTTTGAGCGGTAAGTCCAAGTCAAGAGTCAAGTCCTTGAAGGGCCAAAGTCTTAGTTGAGTAAAGTCTTTAATTTTGGAGAAGTGCAGCTCAAGTCGGACTTTGAAACGCGAGTCTCTTAACTATTAGGGCTTGCCATACGGGGTTAAAACAACATTTTTACTAGTCACAAGTTACATTTTAGATACTTAAAGCCTATTGCAGATATCTGAAAAAATTCCAAAACATAAAAGTAATTAACTAATAATTTCACTAGTGATACTGAAATTACTGCCATTGTTGATATATTTAAAAGGAATAGATGTGGTTTGATTATGTGTTGCAACGGCTTGCTGTAGATTTTGAGTTGAGGTCTTAGGCCACGATGAATTCATGAAGTGTTTACGTTTTTTTTCTCCGCTTGCACGACGAAGCCGTCACAGTCATAACAAGCAGATAAAGATCCGAGACATTATGTAAAGTTATGAGGCACTATAACACATACCAGACTGTTTTAGAGTTTGCATGTCACTCCAAATATAGGGAAACATAAACACACACGAGCCTTCGTTTTCATGCTAATACCGTTTCTAATACACAGCTGGCGATCAGGATTAGGCTGATCACTTTAACGTGCGACTTCACAGACGACGGACGCTGGAGCAGCGACGAGAAACGGTGGAGGAGGAGAGGGGGAGGTTAGGAAGAAGAGCCGGAGTCACGTTTCCGAAGGGGTAAAAGGTGGAGGAGAAAGACGAGCGCATGACTGACGGCCTTTGATGCAACCAGATACACGCTGCTGTAAAATCTCAGCTTGAACTCCTCGCCTCTGGAAGAAGGAGGGGGGAAAAAAAAGAAAAAAAAAGAGAGCCTGCTGGCCTGCAAGGATGTTCATGTTTTCACTTGAACTGCAGGAACTTCCAAGTCCCCCGAGGCCTCGGGAGGATCTACTCTGACACAGCGGTGATGTATCGGGGGGAGCACACTTGTCAAGCCCCGTCTGTTTTCTCAACCTCCCAATAAAACACAAGAAACGTTTCAATTACAGATTCAAGCCAAGGAGATTAAACCGACGGCAACGACTCCCATCGTTTTGAGCCATCTTTGGCTGTCAGGATGAAAGGAGGATTTCAGGCAACGCGCACGACCTCTTGATTACTTCACCCGGTGAGGTTGTTTTTTGGCACCAGACCGCTCCCGCCGGTGCTTGTTCACAGCCAACTAGTAAAAGGAAAGCGAGATCAGAGTTTACACGGCATGTCCTGACAGGATCCCTGAAGCGAACTCAGTGGCAGCCATGCTGGAGCGTTTATTGGTTTGATTTTTATCAAGCGGAAATTTTTTACAGCTGGTCGTGAACTTTGGCCTTTTGAATAAAATACGCCACAGTGGCTTTCAACTCCCATCTCTGTGACGGCAGGGAGAAAAGAATAAAAACCCAAAGAAGAAAACTTACCTCTTCTTATTTTTCTGTGTATTTTTATATTAGAGACCCAGGCAGGGAGGGAGGGAGGGGAGAGCGAGGCCTGAATGTTTATTTAAGCTAGCAGAGAGCTGTGAGGCAGACCTGCTGTCTGCATGGCGCTTTCACACCAAACACAGGCCAAGTCGGGGGGAAAACGACGGCGCAGGTTGGGTTTCACAGCAACCCTCCGTGGTCCCACGCTCAAAACTACAAAAACATCTCCTCAGACAGGCTTTCTTTAACCAAAACAAGGAGCAAAGTGTCGCTCCAACAGGGAGGCGCATGGAGTTTTTTTCCCGTTTTAACCGGCCTGACGTCACGTTTCCACCCAGATGGCGAGGTCTTCATTGGAGAGACTCATCAGAAGCAGAAAGTCACGTCACGGTTTGGTGGCTGAACCACCAGATGTGGCTCTTAAAACGCAAACAGAACCGGTATCTTTAAACTAAGACACCTTTGCTCCACCTTTAAAGTGGGTTGATTGGAGGACAAACCAGTAGCTGCTTCGTTTTTGTTAAAATCTCAACTTTAAATTTACAAAACATCATCTTAAGTCATAAAAAGATTGTTTTGATGCTAGTTTGTCAATTTCTTCTTTAAAAAGGACATATCATGAAAATTCCATATATATACACATATATTTTAGCCCTAAAATGCTTTGTGTTTGAATTTAGAGTGTCTAGGAGAGCAAAAAGCATACATTTGTCACTCCATGTGTTGAGATATTTTTGTAAAATGTTTTGGGTCATATTTTTTTTAAGCCGTTCAGTTTTCTCTATTAACTATTAGGTTTTTTGAACTATTACGTCACAGTACTTGCACTGGAACTGCCAAAGTTGGTGATGGGTTTCCGGCTAAACGCTGAGCGAATCCGCCATTTTTATTTCTCGCTGTGAGTTTGTAGTCCACGTTTAGGTATGCCGAAAGTACAAGTGTCAAAATATTTTTTTTCCATTTTTCGGTATCAAGAGAGAGAAAGCGAGAAAAAAAACAAGTCAGAAGTCTAACTTATAAAAATTTTTAATAAAATACATAGATATATAAATTGAATGTGTTGAGTAATCGTTTTAAAGACACGGCCGCTGGTATGGATGGAGATATCAAGGTAAATACAGTAATAGCGCACCATTGTGAGACATTCGTTTGAAGGCGCGGTTCGTCAGGTTCATCGTCTTCATTTTCCTCTCGCTCCAGGGTCAGACTCTGCCTCGAACACGTACGGCTGGACGGACGACTCTTCCGATATTTAAAAATAAATAAATTGACGAATAAAATGTTTCCGCAATGCTAGGTTGCCGATTCTCTATCAAACTACAAAAATGTCTGAATGGGGTGAAGTGGAAGTTTCAGCGACCTGGAGGGGGGCGTGGCATGCAGCACGTCCTACACATTTAAAGGGACCGCACCAAAACGAGTCATTCTGCAAACCGGGGTAGAAGAGGAGCCTATAGAACTACGATCATAAAAAATACAACCTAACAACTGCAGTTCCACTATATATAGACAACAACTAAATGATTCAGATGTAAAAAGGAAGAATTTAAAAGTATGATATGTCCATTTTAAGAAGCTATAACGTATTTTTTCAGCTTTTACAGCACTATTTCTAATTGTTAAAGGGAAAAAGCATATCCAAACCAACCTGGAGCTGTATGAATACATGATTACTGCCAGAATTGTAGTATCAAGAAACCACCTCTATATGACCTGTCTGACTACAGGAACTAGCCCTGCGTCCTATACAAAGATGCGGCCTATTTATAGATTTCTACTGACTAACGGCCTCCGGTGGGCGCTATAGCAGGAACCGTAAAAGTCAAACAGTCATGTGGGGAAAGATTATGCGCCGAAGAAGACACTGCTGGTAGTTTTCATGCACACACACTCATCTTGGAAAACACAGGAAGAAATGCCGCTTTTAAGTCGAATGCAATCGAAAGGGAATAGAGCTGCTGCATGTTAGCTTAGCATCAATGAATCGATGATGAGACGTTGGAGGAGGCAGGGGAAAGAACTGAGTCAGTGTAAAAAGATGACAAAAGATTTCAGAGGACAAAGAAACTTAAGAAGACGACTTCAGTGGCTTTAGTGAGGAAGATTTAGATGGCGACCGATTACTTTTCTGATAGGCAAAAGTATGTTTTACTGTCCTGAAAATTTCATCGAAATCCTTCAATAACATTTTGAGTTATGTTGCTAACAGATTAAAGACGAAAACATTACCTCCTGGCAGAGATGATAAAGAAAATCTCTTTCCGTGTAAATATCTCATGTTATGACATGAAAACGTGCGGCTTATATTCAGGTGCGCTCAATAGTCCGGAAATTACAGTAGACTAAAAGATCTCCAACACCAACGCATAATGCCCCAGTTACAGAAGGAATGAAGAATACAGATTTTAAAAAAACAAGTCAGGGAAGTGTTACAGAGGCATTTTCTAAGGCGTTCAGAGTCCAGAGAACCTCACAGAGAGACATGGAACAGTGGAGAACCTTCCCAGGAGAGGCCGGTCAACCAAAATTACTCCAAGAGGGTGTCAACGACACATCCAGGGGGTCAAAACATGTAATGATTAAAAAAACAGAGACCGGACATAGCTGATATGTTTTTCAATTTCTTTAGAAATAACTGATTATGGTTTTGGTTTACTTCTCGTTTCTAAAGAAACGTATGTTACAAAATGTTATAAAAAGACTAGTAAAAAAGGGCATAGATGACTTTTGAGGGAAGAAATATAGGAAAGTATTCAATGGACTGATGAGACAACAATGGAACGTCTTAGAAGGGGTGCTTCAATTTCATTAGGAGGAAGAAAAAAAAACCTATCTACAGCAAAGCATGGTGGTGGTAGTGTCATGGCCTGGGGTTGCTTTGCTGCTTCAGGGCTTTAACTTGATGTAATTGATGGAACCATTAATTCTTCAGTGATCTGAAGCAAACCAGCAACTCCATCTCTAATTGGCTACAAACAACAACAAAAAACCTTAACAAAATGAAGATTTTGGAGTGGCCTAGTCAAAGTCAGAAATTAAAAGTGAGTGAGATTTTTCTGTCATCAGTGACGCTGTTATTGTATTCATATATCCATTTGTGGATTGTTGTTTGGTTAGTTTTATCATTGTTGTTTTTCCCCTCTCCCTGCCTTCCTGCGGGTGTGGAGGCGGACTGGGATGTTTTCTTTGTTCCCCTTCTTCAGCTTACCCTCTCTCTTAACCTTCTTTTCCCTACCTCTCTTCATCTTCTTTCTTTTTTACCCTTCATTCTTCGTCTGCGTCCATAATATCAGAAAAAGAAAACCCACAGCAATTTATAATAAAGATTTCGCACACGTATATATCAAGCGGAGTACTACAGCAAAAACAGTAATGCTCCACTCGTGAAAGTAAATTACGTTTAAAAGAAATGAGTTGGAAATAGTTTGATTCCAAAGTTTAGAAGCAACAAGCGGAGAGGAGACCGCCTCAGAGACCAGACATGTTTAACCGGAACGCTGCACCTCCTGTCAATGAAAATGGGTCGAGGCTCGGTACTCGCCGACTCCCTTGGTGCCACATGTTCCCGTTTATTGTATTTGCCTAATAATTCAAGAATTGGGGAATGTAAGCGTTCCTGGTGATGCTCGGGTTTCCAAAAGGAGGGAGGCCGGTTCTTCCATGCTTTCCTGGCCGGATTCTAGGGCTGGGTATTGTTAGGAATTTCACAATTCGATTCGATTTCGATTCAATAGGATAATTATTTATTAGCTTCAATATCGATTCAATAATAAGTAAATACACAAGTAATTAAGTACCCGAGTATATTTTTAAATAAATGAGCCAAACGTTGGCTTTTAACGTTGGTGGTGCAGCAGCTGTCCACCATCTTGCCGTTTTGCTAATGCGCGTCTTGTACAACGCTGAACGCTCTCACTAGAGTGTTGCCAACAGCGCCCCCACTGGCCGGTGGGCTGAATCGATTCATAGGATTTGATGAATCGATATTGAATTGAGAAACAAATAATTGCAATGCATTGCTGAATCGATCTTTTTACCCAGCCCTACTGGATTCCAATAATTCGTCAACCGGTGAAAACGCCACCAGGAGAGATTCCTGTTAATCCAGCGCCACCAGTGAGTTGTGAGAAACAGAACTGCTTCATGAGTGAGAGTTGCTCGAGACCGTCCACCGGGCTGCGAGCTCGGGGGGGTCACCGGATCAGTTGTCCGATCGCGGGGCGCCAAGGCCGCGGAAAGGCGCAGATTACACGCAGTCAGCAGACCACAGGAAACAGAAAAACAGAAACTGCTGCTTTGCACCGTTCTTCCCAACCGTTAACCGTCTCCTATGGCCGAGTCGGGTTACGGCCCCCCGTCTGTCACATGAAGACGACTCCTGCAGGCCCCGCGTGAATCATCCAGTTTGGGTTTTAGCGCGGTCGAGGATGGAAGAATAAATCAAAGCGTGAAGCCTGATTAGCAGAGACTTCTGGCGAAGGCTGTGCGCCAAAGAGAAGTAGTTAACCCGGGCTGAGGAGAAGCCAGAGTGCATGGACATTATTCAAGCCGTATTGGTCCTCTAAGATGCTGCAAATCCTTAAAAGTGGGTCACATGACAAACATCAACACCACAAGTGGACATTTGCAGAGTAAAAAAAAAGGGGCTGCATTCAAAGCCGTGTTGGCGACTTTCCTGCATGCACAAAAGCAAACAAAAGACATCCATTCATGCAATTAATCCAGGCAGGGGGAAGGGGAGAGGAGAAAAAAGAAAAAGAGCGAGCCAGAGTGAGCGAGGCGGTGCAAACAAAACGCCGTTGCAGGACTGAGGTGGAGGGGTCGGGACCTTAACAGTTAAACTGCGCTTACCTCCACCATAATATGAAAGGCGTGCTTGTTGGAAAGAGGAGCATAAGAAAGCAAAGAGGAGATATTACTGCTGCGTTCCTGTCGTTAGTGGATGAAGCTCCCGCCGTCCCTGCGGAGCTCCAATCGGTGCGTCAGGTGAGGTGTCGTTTAAGCAACTGAAAATTAGCTTCGATGATCGATGGAGACTTAGCGAGCATGAATGACAAAACAACATTTCAGAGCACCGTTCATGTTAAACATGCACACACAAACTGAAGCTACTTCCCTAAAAGTCACAAAATCTCACAAGTTTGTCGCACATTTGCATTCAGCTCCGCTTGAACAAGTTATCACTAAATATAATCCAGTGTTACCACCAATGAGCTGCATTCAATGCCATGTGTTAGAGAAAACTATTAGTGAACACCATCCCCAATGTTAAAACATTGTGGTGGCAGCATCATACTGTGGGGAAACTGATGGAAAGAGGGATGGATCTCCAACATTTACTCTAAACATACAACCGTCCTAACCAGACAGGGATTTAAAGAAGAGTGGCAAGAGCAAATGAGTTGGATTAGCAGTGCTTGCTGAAAACATTTGCTGCCCGGCTATAGAGCTGTTAGCATGTCTAACAGCAACCGTCTTCAGTCAGAGGCCGCTTCAGATTTATTGCAACACTGACTATGACTGGAGATCCTTCCTGCCCCCAGCATCACCATCCACAACGACTCTTTGAAGAGACTTGGATGATATGAGTTTCGAATACATTTAATTTTCCTTTTGAAAAAGTTTTTTTTTTTACATTATAGGATGACAAGCTTAAAACAAAAAGAAAAAAAGCACATAAAAAAAAAGCACATTATGTGGCCTGGGACTGTAAACTGTCCAAATGCTACCCAGCCAAGCTGATTGAGTTGGGAGACTAGGCTGTCGAAATATCAAAACAACTCCAAAGTCATTTAAGCATGTTTTATTATCAAATATGGGCAAAGTATTGTCTAAACATTTCTAAACATTAACACTGACTGGTTATCTCGTTTTCATTTTATCTCGTTTTCTACTCTGGCTATGTCTGCTTGTACTATTTTATTTATTTTACATCAAAATGAATCTCCAGTCGGTTCTATACGTTCACATTTTTTTAAGTTACAGAAAATAATAAAATCAAATTCATTTCAGGAACTGAAAAGAAGGAATTCAGGAAAAAACATTGGTTTAATGCTGATCAAAGTAAAAAAAAAAAACTCGTACCAAAAACGTACGAAATCGTGACTTTTGTGTTCTGTTACACCCCAATTAAATACGAATAATACCATATATATTTTAGAAGTATAGACTAATGGGGGATGAATAAAAACGCATGGCAAATATTTTAAATTACGCACTACTTTGTGTTGGTCTATTACATAAAACATAAATAAAATGCCCTAAAGTCATTGGCTCGAAGGTGAAAGAATGTGAAAAAGTTCAATACAATACAGTTGATTAACTGACAGACTGTCATGTTTCTGCTGAAGAAACAACAATATCTCTCAGATGAAAGACTGGATTTCTGGAGATTTACAGGCCTGGATGGGAATAAATAAAATAAATACATGAATTAATGTGTGTAGAATGGATTTCCGTCCGATAAAAGACTCAGAGATAAATTAAGAGGAACAATGGAGTCAAATCACAGCTCAGACACCTAAAAGCTCTTAAATAAGGATTACTTTAGGACGGCCCCCACCCAGCCAAACAAGATCCAAGTACTTTTAGAATAAAGATTTGAGTAGGGAATACTTGTTAAGACCTGGAGAAACTAAGGTGAGACTTGTGTTTGAATGCTGAAGGCCTGTGCAGCTCTGTGCACTCAGCCGCAATCAATTCCAGTTTGCCTCCACTTGGCACCAAGGCGTGAATAATGGAGGTTTGGTGGCAAGAATGCGCTTCATGATGGAGCAAAGCCATGACGACACTACAGGTTCATACAACCTTCATCTTTCTTTCTCTGCATTTCATCCTGGATGTGATCGTGTTGCAGCCTGCAGAGCCTATAAATTAAATGTGCGCTGAAGAAAAGCCAGCATGCCTCTTCTTCCTCTCTTTTAGCAATGTGATAAATCAGCCTTCGTCTTTATTAAGTCCACCTCCAGCCTGGCCCCATGTAAATGTCACAGCTATATGAGAAGATTTCTTTCTGCTGTTGTTTCTCTACAGCCAAAAACAAAAAGGCAGAGCTATGATAGTAAACCTAGCTTAGTTCTAACAGTATTCGCCTAATGGGCAGCAGAAAGAAAGTACATAACAGCATTAAAATGTATGATATATTCAGGAGAGAACAAATATCTAAAAGTAAATGAGTCAAAGTTAACCCCTTACTTGTGTTTTCTTCTTGGCCACAACCGAAAACGAGTAGACGAAGAAGAGATCGAAAGCACTCCACACCAAAGCAGTGTAAAAATGGGAGCGAAGTCAGGTAGGTTTAAAAAAAAAAGAGTTAATAAGTAAAAATAAATTAACCTAAATTCAACAATAAAATAAAGAATAAAGTTAAAATTGAAATACATAAAAATGAATAAATACGAATAAATAATAAAATTGAAAATAAACTTTAAAAAACTAGTTAAAATTAATATAAAAAAATCAAAAGATGGGAAAAGGCAGGAGGTTTTAAAAGTAAAAAATAAATAAATAAATAACATAAAATATCAAGTTGAAATTAATGTTTCTTTTTTTTAAAGGCAGCAGATTTTTACAGTTTAGTGAGTCAGAGGTAATTCCTCCTGACGTGTTTTTTTTCTTAGCCAAAGTAGTAGTAGATGCAGCAGACGTAGAAGTTATTGATAGCACTCCACACTAAAGCAGTGCAAAAATGGGAATGACGCCAGGAAGGAAGTAAAAAAAAAAAAAAAAACAAACAAAAAAACTAATAAACAAATTACATTAAAAAATACAATTAAAATGAAGTTAAAATAGAGGTACAGAGGCTTGCAAAAGTATTCGGCCCCCTTAAACTTTTCCACATTTTGTCACATCACAGCCACAAACATGAATCAATTTTATTGGAATTCTACGTGAACAACCAATACAAAGTGGTGTACACGTGAGAAGTGGAACGAAAATCATACATGATTCCAAACATTTTTTACAAATAAATAACTGAAAAGTGGGGTGTGCGTAATTATTCAGCCCCCTGAGTCAATACTTTGTAGAACCACCTTTTGCTGCACTTCCAGCTGCCAGTCTTTTAGGGTATGTCTCTACCAGCTTTGCACATCTACAGACTGAAATTCTTGCTCATTCTTCTTTACAAAACAGCTCCAGCTCAGTCAGATTACATGGACAGCGTTTGTGAACAGCAGCTTTCAGATCTTGCCACAGATTCTCGATTGGATTTAGATCTGGACTTTGACTGGGCCATTCTAACACATGGATATGTTTTGCTTTAAACCATTCCATTGTTGCCCTGGCTTTATGTTTAGGGTCGTTGTCCTGCTGGAAGGTGAACCTCCGCCCCAGTCTCAAGTCTTTTGCAGACTCCAAGAGGTTTTCTTCCAAGATTGCCCTGTATTTGGCTCCATCCATCTTCCCATCAACTCTGACCAGCTTCTCTGTCCCTGCTGAAGAGAAGCACCCCCAGAGCATGATGCTGCCACCACCATATTTGACAGTGGGGATGGTGTGTTCAGAGTGATGTGCAGTGTTAGTTTTCCGCCACACATAGCGTTTTGCATTTTGGTCTCATCTGACCAGAGCACCTTCTTCCACATGTTTGCTGTGTCCCCCACATGGCTTGTGGCAAACTACAAACAGGACTTCTTATGGTTTTCCTTTAACAATGGCTTTCTTCTTGCCACTCTTCCATAAAGGCCAACTTTGTGCAGTGCACCACTAATAGTTGTCCTATGGACAGATTCCCCCACCTGAGCTGTAGATCTCTGCAGCTCATCCAGAGTCACCATGGGCCTCTTGGCTGCATTTCTGATCAGCGCTCTCCTTGTTCGGCCTGTGAGTTTAGGTGGACGGCCTTGTCTTGGTAGGTTTACAGTTGTGCCATACTCCTTCCATTTCTGAAGGATCGCTTGAACAGCGCTCCGTGGGATGTTCAAGGCTTGGGAAAGCTTTTTGTAGCCTAAGCCTGCTTTAAATTTCTCAATAACTTTATCCCTGACCTGTCTGGTGTGTTCTTTGGACTTCATGGTGTTGTTGCTCCCAACATTCTCTTAGACAACCTCTGAGGCCGTCACAGGGCAGCTGTGTTTGTACTGACATTAGATTACACACAGGTGCCTCTATTTAGTCATTAGCACTCATCAGACAATGTCTATGGGCAACTGACTGCACTCAGACCAAAGGGGGCTGAATAATTACGCACACCCCACTTTTCAGTTATTTATTTGTAAAAAATGTTTGGAATCATGAATGATTTTCGTTCCACTTCTCACGTGTACACCACTTTGTTTTGGTCTTTCACCTGGAATTCCAATAACATTGATTCATGTTTGTGGCTGTAATGTGACAAAATGTGGAAAAGTTCAAGGGGGCCGAATACTTTTGCAAGCCACTGTACTTCAATGAATAAATGCAATAAAATAAATACAATATACAGTTAAAATCAATATAAAAAATTTAAAGATAAGGGCAGGTTTAAACATTTTTAAAATGAAAATATTAAGTTAAAATTGAAATAAGAAAAGGCAGCAGGTTTTTACATTTTAGTGCATCAAAGGCAATTCTTGACTTGTGTTTTCTTCTGAGCCACAACAAAAAAGGAGTAGATGAATATGTTATCAAAGCACTCCACACCATAGCAGTGCAAAACTGGCTGGGAGTGAAGAGAGGCAGGAAGTTTTTAAAAGACTAAATGAAAAAAATGAAAATCCAGATAATCACATGGTCTGATTTTTAAAGAATTTATTTGCAAATTATGGTGGAAAGTAAGTATTTGGTTAATAACAAAAGTTCATCTCAATACTTTGTTATATAGTCTTTGTTGGCAGTGACAGAGGTCAAACGTTTCCTGTAGGTCTTCACCAGGTTTTCACACACTGTTGCTGGTATTTTGGCCCATTCCTCCATGCAGATCTCCTCTAGAACAGTGAAGTTTTTGGGCTGTCGCTGGGCAACACAGAGTTTTAACTCCCTCCAAAGATTTTCTATGGGGATGAGATCTGGAGACCGGCTAGGCCACTCCAGGACCGTGAAATGCTTTTTACGTAGCCACTCCTTAGTTACCCGGGTGATGTGTTTAAGATCACAGTCATGCTGAAAGACCCAGCCACGTTTCTTCAATGCCCTTGTTGATTGGAGGTTTTCACTCAAAATCTCACGATACATGGCCCCATTCATTCTTTCCTTTACACGAATCAGTCGTCCTGGCCCCTTTGCAGAAAAACAGCCCCAAAGCATGATGGTTCCACCCCCGTGCTTCACAGTAGGTATGGTGTTCTTTGGATGCAACTCGGCTTTCTTTCTCATTCCAAACACATCACGTAGAGTTTTTACCAAAATGTTATATAATGGTTTCATCTGAGCATATGACATTCTCCCAATCCTCTTCTGGATCATCCAAATGCTCTCTAGCAAACATCAGACGGGCCTGGACATGTACTGGCTTAAGCAGGGGGACCCGTCTGGCACTGCAGGATGTGAGTCCCCAGCGGGGTAGTGTGCTACTGATGGTAGTTTTTGTTACTTTGGTACCAGCTCTCTGCAGCTCATTCACTAGGTCAACCCCGTGTGGTTCTGGGATTTTTGCTCAGCGTTCTTGTTACCATTTTGTCATCACGGGGTGAGATCTTGTGTGAAGCCTCAAATCGAGGGAGATTATCAGTGATCTTGTATGCCTTCCATTTTCTAATAATTGCTCCCAGAGTGGATTTCTTCACACCAAGCTGCTTACCTATTGTAGATTCAGTCTTCCCAGCCTGGTGCAGGTCTACAGTTTTGTTTCTGGTGTCCTTTGACAGCTCTTTGGTCTTGGCCATGGTGGAGTTTGGAGTGAGACTGTTTGAGGTTGTGGACCGGTGTCTTTAATACTGATAACAAGTTCAAACAGGTGCCATTAAAACAGGTAACGAGTGGAGGACATAGGAGCCTCTTACAGAAGAAGTTACAGGTCTGTAGGTGACCAAATACTTATTTTCCACCATAAGTTCTTTATAAAATCAGACCATGTGATTTTCTTTTCTCATTTTGTCACTCATAGTTGAGGTATGACTATGATGAAAATTACAGGGCTCTCTCTTCTTCTTAAGTGGGAGAACTTGCACAATTGGTGGCTGACTAAACACTTTTTTTTTTACCCCGCTGTAAAATAAACCACAAAAAACAAAACAATCACATTATGGCAAAAACAAAGAGTTTCAAAATGATATTCCACCAAAAACAGCGGAAAAATAAAATGCATCATAAGTTTGATCTTAGTGTTTGACTTGAGTTGCTTAGCATCTATGCAGGGGGGGGGGGGCTTTTCCATCTGCACCGGATGGTTTAAATCCAACACGTGTGGTCAATTTGTTGCCGTCACATTAAAAATACATGACTAAGTGCAGCGCATCATTCTCCGGAGACTATTATCGAGTCATGAGCGAGCAGAAAACCTAAACAAAGTTCCAATAAACAGATCCGGGTTTTTTTTTTCACATTTCACTGACTCGCTGCAAAACGACACGCAGCGCAACGACCAGAATCCGGAAATGAGCGGTTTGGATTTCATCCGCAGAACAGGAGCAGGAAAGTCTGACAGGAAGGAAGATCAATGCTCTCGAAAGGGTTCAAGAAAAATACTATGAGGGGAGAAAAAGTTTTTAATGAAGCAGCTTGAATTCCCAATGAGCTGATTTTTGCGTTTGTGGCCTCCTTTTCCTTCCCACTAGCCCTCATACTCCTACTCCTTTATGCAATAATCCACTTCAACTCGATTACAGACGCTCGGCATGACTTCATTTGCTCCACGCCGGCTAATATATTTCATTTTATTCACGCATCGCTGAGAGAATCTCATACATATTGCCGCTCGATATGTTACCCCCGACCCCGTTTCTCCTGTTTATTTCCACCCCCCACCACTCATTTATCAGTTTCCAGGTGAAAACGCTCCGTAAGCCTCTTAAGACTCGTCGTTTTTTCCGATGCACATCAGCTTTGTTTCCAGATTCTATTGTGTAACTGTCTTTTTTATCTCTCTCCTGGCTGGGCTTCGGCGCTCTGCAAATACAATAAGAGAGTGGAGAGAACTGCACGTCTCTGTTCGCTGGCTCCCTCCCCCACACTCCCACCCTTACCCACCCACCACCTCCATCCTGCTGCGAGCTCCTCTCTGTGTTTAGTTTTGTTTGCCTATATAAAGCCTCATCAATAATGCAGAGCACCCCCCCGACTCCTCTTGCATACGCTGGAAAGCTCAGCAGCTCAGAACATAGCTCTGCTGCAGTCCAGAGAAAACAAGCTTCCGATGCGCAGAGAAAGCAAAATTAATCGGGAATTTTTGGAGGATTGATTTCGAGGTTTAAGCACGCAAAGAAGTTGGAGGAGAATAAATGGGAGTTTGTGACATTGTAAAGCGAGAAGGAATGAACGGTGAAAGACGTGAAGGTGATGTGAACCCAAGCAGCACAATGAATTTCTGAGTGTTTTGTTGTCGTTTGGTGTGCAAAGGCGGAGAGGGAATGTGAGATTTCAATTAAATAAAGGAGGAACCTTCTGAAACAGTAAATACGAACATGGAAAATTCAAGGCTTTTCACAGATTTCTAGGATTTATTTTTGTGTGTTTGACATAAAAGTAGAAAGATTTACCTCTCTCTCCTGTGCTGCAGCAGCTACAATCTAAGGTAATTATTATCCGTCTGATTTAATCGCTCTCACATCGATGTGGAGGAAGTTTGGACCAAACCTCAGCTGCTGGACAGATGATCGGCAGCTGTGGTATACAGAGGTTGCAGTACAAGCCCATATCATCATCCCTCCACCACTGTGCTTGAACTGCTTGTTTTTCCATAATCTCGGTTGTTTGGCTAATTCTAAACTCTGGAGGCGCTATAGAGCCGTGAGTCAAGATGGACTCTGGAGTTTGAGTGGGTCGGTTGAACTGAAATTTATACCTGGAAACAAGGAACTGAGAGGTCAAAGGTCACTAATGAAACAGAAAATGAAACTAATAGCAACAGAGGGGCAAACTGATTCAGGGTTTACTGAGCTGAGGCCACTATATTGAGGATGGATGGATGGATGGACGGATGGATGGACAGATGGATGGATGTATAGATTGATGGACGGACAGATGTATGGATGGATGTACGGATGGATGGATGGACGGATGTATGGATGGACAGATGGATGGATGTATAGATTTAGATGGATGGATGGATGTATAGATGGATGGATGGATGGATGAAAGGATGGATGTATAGATAGATGGATGTACAGATGGATGGATGAAAGGATGGATGTACAGACAGATGGATGTACAGATGGATGGATGAAAGGATGGATGTACAGACGGATGGATGGATGTACAGATGGATGATGTATGATTTAAACAACAGGATACGGAATGTGGTATAGAATATCCCTTCCTGTCAAACGGTTTTCTTCCTCCATGGTCTTCCAGATCTGATCGTTCCTAACCCTCCAGGTTTTTCCAGACTAAAGGAACCGTGTGAACCAGAGGTTCCAGTTATTTGGGCTCCAGACTCAGACGTTTCAGCCTCAGCTGAGGTACGTAAAGTCCAAATATGACCAGCTCTGGTTAACATAACTCATTTATCTGTGCTCTACTTTCATGCTAGCACGGATTAGCCATAGTTTCTCTGCTGGCAGCAGCAAAACGTAGAAGCAGTTTGGACCAAGTTTAAAGATCTTTTTTAAACCAATAAACTGAATCCCTGTTTTGGTGTTTACCTCAAGCCTTGGTGATCTTGGGAAAGACTAACGTGACACACAGGAACTGAGACCAACAGAGACTTACATGTGTGGGGACCAGGGCCGCGGGGTAGGCCAGCTTGTGGTGCCTCCACATCCAGAAGGAGAAGAGGACGACTCCGGCCAGGCCGACGATGGGAACCAGGGAGTAGAGCAGGGTGCTGAAGAGCGCCGGCTTCGGGGAGAACGGGTTGGAGGTGGCTGCAGGAGAGGAATGAACAAAGATAAAGCGATGAAGTTCGTGCGACTGGGCTGACATTGAGCTCTGTGGGACACCAACAATCAGAGTTTATTGCTGCTGTGCTTAGAGATCAAATCAGAGCAAACACACATACACGGGGCGGGATTAACAAATCCATCTTGTGACATAATCCTGCAGCCCAAAATACCAGCGCTCTCCGCACTGTACGGCTCCGCAGCGGCGACGCCCGCCGGCTCAGCCCGTCCTCCCCGCAACGAGGCGTCGGACTCAGCAGCTGATTTGTGGCCCTCTCAGGCTGTTAGCGGGGGGTTCTTTACACAACGGGCCGTCTGCAGGTTTCTCTCAAGTCAAATCCAGAGGAACGCAAGCAGACAGATGAGCCTGTTAGGTGTAAAAAAGCAACGAGGGCAAGGACATCGGAGGTGCCGCTGTCGGGGAACACACTCATAGGAGCCGCTACAGACACGGACGTGTTTCTAACGTTAAGATATCTGCATCTAAAGAGACTCGCACACCTAAAAGAGTCTTATAGTTTCTGCAAAAAGATGTTAAGAGATGCAAACATGGCAGAAAACAGAGAAAACTGGTGGTTTATTGCAGAGGTTCCCAACCCCCCAGGCCACGGACCGGTACCGGGCCGTGGGTCATTTGGTACCGGGCCGCGCGGCAAAAAAACAAAACAAAAAATAAATCACTTAGTGTTTTCGTTTTACAAATTATCAGAGTCAGAAACAATGTTTTATTTTGAAAAATGACCAGATTCTCAGTCTCATACGATTATAACTCTCCTCTTGACGCATTTCAAGACCCTTTGACTCGGTCACGTGACACGTCAACCGCTACAAACAATACCAGAATTCCTACTTAAAATATGAATGGGTGATTTGTATAATATGTGGCATCCTGCTTTCTAATGAGGCAACGAAGCCTTCAAAACCGCCCCACACGGACAGTCGCGTCACAGAGAAACAGCCACAGGGCTCCCACTGATTCATCGTTGTGCTGAGTTGTATTTTTTCATGCGCTTTATATATTTTTTTTGAGTGTCGGAAATCTTATTTTAAAAGGGTGTTTAAAAGTTACCATAGCAACCAGGGAGCGTTATGGGACAGAGAGGATGTTACTCACGCTACGCTGTTGGTGCGATGTTACGGAAACGCTAATAAAAGTTACAACTTGAATTAACATTTATCATTAAACTAGAAAATAACAGTTTCTTTTCATTTTGTTGCATTTATCCACATCCGTGTGAATATTGTCTGAGATTAAACTGGCAAGTGGCAAAAACAAAAAAAAAAGGTTGAGGACCACTGATTTATTGGACATTTACCTGTACCATTAGCCAAGTTTCAACCATCTGAACCGTGGATTTGAGTTAAATCTGTTCCACCTTCATGAAAACCAAGCTGTCCCTCAGCATGATACTGCCACCGCCATGTTTGAGTTTAGGAAATTTAAGCTTGATGTCTGTTTTCCTCTTAATTACTGTTTGGGATGCTCCTCAACCATCAAGCTGTTGATCTGAAGGGAAGCTGAGGGAGTCCTACGATAGTCCCTCAGCATGATGCTGCCACCACCACGTTTGGCAGTTTAAAAAAAAATTTAACCAACGTAACAGTAAATTGGGCGTTTGAACTGTTTTATCCAAACCGTGATGATCAGATGAAAGGCACCGAGCAACTGGAAAAAAATAAAATAACACGAGTGGTGAAGGTGAGACTTTGACTTGGGTTTTACTCGTGTCATTGAAAAACCTAAGAAGTATGGACCAACTGTAAACTGGTGGTGGCAGCATCACACTGTGGGAGGAACAAGAAACGGGGAGGAACTAATACAAAATTCCTCAACCTTACCTTAAATCGACAGATAGGTAGGTGATTGCAGCTTGGACACAATTGATGGTGGCAGCATCATGCTGTGGGACTGTTGTGTGATTACTTGGTTACAAATGGTTCAAATCATGGGCTAGATGCCTAAAACCTGGACACAATCCTCCGCACTAACTGAGGTGGGCAAGAAGCCTCGTTCTTTATTCTGAAAAAACCACAGAAGTAGTTTGCTGCATCATCCTTCCGCCCTGGAAAAGGGGATTATTTTGACATTCCCTGTGCTCCCGCCGTCGTATTTCGACACGACATGCAGGCATAAGAAGCCGAGCTGTACGTACTGTAGGCGGTGGAATGGCTGGTGTCGTTCGGCTGCTGCACGTCGGGGACGTACGTGAACTTCTCGTTGCACATGTTGCCTTCGCAGCAGCAGAAGAAAACGTCGGGGCTCACCTTCCTCTCCACACACTCGTTGCTGCGGAGGACATTGAGGTTGGAAATTAGAAAACACACAAAAGAACACACACGGCTATCCATCTGCGACGCCGAGGCGCTTTTATTATTCAGAGTGCATCGAACATAAAAGATGTGACGTTGTGCAAAAAGCATGAATGCACCGACACACGCTCCTCTCTCTTCTTTTCATTCCCTCACAGCCACAGAGGACAATGAAACACAACATTTATTAAATAACTCCTACGTGAGCCAACACACACACACACTATTTCACTCTCTCAGAGTCATCAGATAAAAGCCAAAGGAAGTGGCAGCCGCCCTCAATTTGCTCTGCGCTCTCCAGGGAGGCCAGCCGGCGCCGTCTGAGCCGAGGTACCCGAACGGAGCGGGCCGCGGATCTGACTGCAACTTTATCGTTTGGGAATCAAAGGAAAACACAAATTGCCTCAAACCAACTTCTGATACCAGCTTCATGTTCCAGTGAGCAGAAAACTATCAAGACACACTTCATTAGTAGCTGGTTTCTTTCCTTTTTTTTTTTTACTTTCAAAGTCTTTCCTTCTATGTCAGTTGCAGTTATTAAAATGTGGCCTTGTGCGACTCATTCGAATGGGAAGCACACGGAGGGACGAATAAAACAAAGAAAAAAAAGGTGCTCAAGGTGATTTTAAATGTGTTTAGAGTCGAGAACGAGTCCTGATGTGGCTTGGCTTTGTCTTAGAGAGAGAGAGAGAGAGAGAGAGAGAAAGAGCTGTGTGCGGGTAATAAATGTAAAGCTGGATCACAGAGCTTCGCAGCATCGGAAGTCAGGCTTGAGTTCACAACTATGATCTAAGAGGGCCGACAAAATCTGTGAGAACGACCCTATTAAACGCTCAGTTGTTAACTAAACATCCGATCAATGGGCTTGATGGAAACTCAAAAGAAGAGAGGCTATCTCCATTGGACAAACGGTGTCTGAAAGTGAGGAAAACGATAAAGAATCCTGCAGAGACCCGACAAAGCATCATCGTCTTCATCAGCTGGTCAACGGCCGTCTACTACGTTTGCAGTCAATGGCTCTTCAGGAGTTAGGAGCCGAAATCGGTTTTCTTTCTATTGTGTTCACCAAAAATTCAATAAAAGAAATAATAACTAATATTTTAACTAAGCTAATCTAAAAGTATTGGTAAAAAACACGATATGTATCGCGATACGGAGGGGGGACGATACGATATACTTTTAATTTTACTTCAAAAAATACTGTAATCAATAACTGTTCCATTCAAATTCTAAAAATATAAAAAAATACATTTTTAATCGACATTTCTCTTAAATTTATTGATACAATATCAGGAATTAAAATATCGTGATATATCAGTGTATCGATATTTTCTTGCATCCTTATAATCTGAGGTAGGCTAAACTAAGCTATAGTGCTGTAAAGTAAGTTAAAGTAATCTAAACAAAACCATTTTTAACAAAAAAGGTAGGTTAAAATAAAATGGCTTGAGTTAAGACGGACTAAGAAATAAGACAAACTAAATAAACTAACAAAATATTACATACAATTACTAGAAATAGAAATGAGAGATCCAACTTTCCTTCTTACTTCCTAAACACAAACAATGAGTCTAAGATAATATGAAATCAACTCCCAATGAGTTCAACAAATATTCAGTAAGCTCTGGATCTGAACTGATGAAGGGAATTAAACCTCCTATAATCAGAGATAACATTAATAAAACAAATATGGTAATCATGGATGCAGTATTTTAACTTCTGCAATTGAAAAGAAAAAGTATGTCATTGGAATTTTTCAGGATTCAAGAAAATGCTTTTGATACAGTTGATCATGAGTTATTGATGAGTAAACTTCAAATGTATGAGTGGCCCTCAGCTGGCTTATTAGTTATTTACATAAAGGAGAACAGTATGTTGAAAAAAATCATGTCCAATCTAAATCAATGAAAAAGTTTGGAGTTCTGCAGGGTTTGGTTTTGGGACCGTTTTTATTTTGTATATTAACAATATTTGTGAAGTGTCCAGTTTGTAAAAAATACTATTTTGTTGTGGTGACAATTCGGAGGAGTTTTTGGATACAACTGGAAAAAAACTTAAAAGTTAACATTGAACTTAAATAAAACAAAGTATTATGTGTATTTTGAAGTAGAACAACCATCACTAATAAGAAACTCATGATAAATGACATAGAAATTTAAAGAGTGACTGATGATAGATGAAAAATTGAGTTGGAAGAAACATTTATATTACTTCAAAAATATCCAAATCAATTTCAGTACTTTACAAAGTCAAATAATTTCTTAAATCAGTGATCAAAATACATTTTATAATGCTCCCATACAAGACCTATTGTGCTGCAGTGCGGAGGAATAAATTCAGTCTATCTTCTTATAAAAGAAGCCAGAAGAATAATCAAAAGATCATCTTACACAAAACCCAACAAAAGTCTCTGTTCATCAAATAAAAATGATTGAAATTTGGAGACCTGGTTGATTTTTGAAATCAAACAGGTTGTTGGGATTCATTTTCCACAAACTGAACGGACTGAATCTCCCACCATCCCTTGCGCCGCCCTCAACACATTCTCATTGGTTTGTGGCCAGTGATGACATCACAGAGTTGATAAAGGGGCGCGGAACATGAAATCATTGTCTTTCCCCTGCTCAATTGAAGTACTAGCAACTTTCCCTCTTTTGTTCTGACCTGCTGGACCAGGAAAGAACTCCCCTGAAAATTTCAAAGTATTACCTGCCAAGTTATCCGGCTTCCCGTTTGTGCATCTAGGAAGTCTGCTGGCATCTGAGCTATACCAAGATGGCTATCTGAAGACAGGCCCGAGTTCGGTCATTGCCTGCATTTGGACTCGTCCATCTTTGACCTTGGCTGTGCACGGCCGCTTTTACCACCGTTTGAACACTTTCTTTCACTTTTCTCCATCGTTCGTCGTGGACTGGTGTGGACGGAAGAAAATCATGGCCAAGTAGGATAAACCTGGTTTATTTCTGCTGAGTCTAAGCAGAGGAGTTAGGTCCGACGGATTAGATCCCGTCTTTCTGTTGGTTGATATAAGTTTGTGAACTTGTATACTGCTGTTTACTCATCTAGACCAAGCAAAGTTAAGAAAAGGTCAACTAAAGGCCCTTTTCCACTAGCACCAAGCAGGGTGGTTCCCTTCTACTCTACACAGTTTGGGTGGTTTTCAATATAATTTAGTAACAGTTCTAGTGGGTTGGGTCCCAGAGTTTTGGTCAGATTAATGCATCCTAAACTCAACTAGGCTAAAGATGTCAATATTTTCTTTTGAAATTACTCCCTGTTAAAGTTTTTCAAACTAACAAGCGGTAGTTAAAACAGATTCAATTCAATTCAATTCAAATTCAAAAACACTTTATTGATCCCAGAGGGAAATTAAGTGTTGTTGTAGCTCATATAATTGATTCTTTAAGGAGTTGTTGTAGATAGTGATAGCTGTGGGCAGGAAGGATTTCCTGTAGCGGTCTGTATTCCAGCGAAACTGAAGAAGCCTCCGACTGAAGACGCTCTGTTGTTGTATGACTGTCTCATGAAGAGGATGCTCAGGGTTGTCCATAATTTTTTTGATTTTATGAAGAATCCTTCTTTGCATCATCATCTCCAGATGTTCCACAGTCGTCCCCAGAACAGAACCAGCCTTCTTTATCATGTTGTTGAGCCTTTTTAAGTCCCTGGCTCTGATGCTGCTACCCCAACAGATGACGGCTGAAGAGATTACACTCTCCACAACAGACTTGTAGAAGATCTGCAGCATCTTGCTGCAAACCTTGAAGGACCTAAGCTTCCTCAAGAAGTACAGTCTGCTCTGTCCCTTCTTGTAGACGGTTTTACTGTTGCGCCTCCAGTCCAGTCTGTTGTCAAGGTGAACTCCGAGGTATTTATACTCCTCAACAACCTCCACTTCTTCTCCCATGATAGAAACAGCGTTTGACTTATCCCTGTTTCTTCTGAAATCTACAATCATCTCCTTTTTGTTCACATTCAAGGTGAGACGATTGTTTCCACACCATGTCACAAAGCGGTCCACCAGCTCTCTGTATTCAGCTTCTTGTTCATCTCTGAGACACCCAACAATTGCAGAGTCATCTGAGTACTTCTGCAGATGACAGGTCTCTGATTTGTACTAGAAGTCTGAGGTGTACAGAGTGAAAAGGAATGGTGAGAGTACAGTCCCCTGTGGTGCTCCTGTGCTGCTGACCACCTGGTTTGACACACAATTCTTCAGTCTCACAAATTGTGGTCTGTTGGTCAGGTAGTCATTGATCCAGGCGATTGATGAGGGCTCCACCTGTGTCTTTAGGAGTTTCTGACAAAGCAAATCAGGCTGAATTGTGTTAAATGCACTGGAGAAATCAAAGAACATGATCCTCACAGTGCTGCCTGCTTTGTCCAGATGACAGTGGGTTGGTTGAAGTAGGTGGATGATGGCATCTTCAACTCCAACTCCACAGCGATAAGCAAACTGTAGTGGGTCCTGATACGTTCTTGTTTGCTTAATCAGGGGTGCCAACAGGAGTCTCTCCAGGACCTTCATGATGTGGGATGTCAGGGTAACGGGTCTATAGTCATTGCTGACTGATGGGTGAGTTCTCTTTGGTACTGGAACAAGGCAGGATGTCTTCCACACCACTGGAACCTTCTCCTGAGTTAGGCTAAGGTTGAAGAGGTGCTGCAGAATCCCACAGAGCTGCTCAGCACAGGCCTTCAGGACTCTGGGGCTGACACCATCTGGACCTGCAGCCTTGTTCCGGTTCAGTTTCTCCAGCTGCCTCTTCACCTGACTTTTGGAGACAGACAAGTGGGAAGGGGAGGCAAAGGGGGTAGCACCATGTCCTGACTTGGTTGAAGTCAAACTTGTGGAATTAGAAGAGTCCATGGCTGAGGTGAAGGATAAAACATCCGAGGTGTAACAGGAAAGCTGTTGACGGGGGCCCCTGCCTGCCGGTGCATCGGTGGTCAATTCGGTTCGGACCTGGTGCGTGCCTGGCCGGGCCTGGGGGGGCCGGTGTGTCGGTCGGCCGATGCGCTGGGCCGATATCTTCCTTTGGTTGGTCGGGGCACCTCTTTTAGAGCTGCCAGGTTTGGGATTGTTGGGTGGTGCCTGCTCGGTGGCTCGGCAGGATGCGGAACCGGCATCTCTGCTCGTTTGATCACCTGTTCTGTGCGCACCGTGCGTGGACGGCTCATTGGCGGGTTGGACCGGCCCTGGCCCTCGTTGGATGCCTGGTCTCGGCGCCCTGCGTTGCGCGGGATCGGGACCCGGGAGCTGGTACAACTTGGGTGTCCAGATGCTGGCTGAGCCCGGCCTGGGGATGCTGTCCGTCCCCTGCGGCTATCGGTGGGGCGCTGGGATGTTGGCGGTGGGGATTGGCCTAGGGTGGAGGCGGCGCGTGGCGGCCGGCCGACGAGGGTCCCTGCTGGGGGGTGGGGTGCCCTTGGGCCCCGGCTCTCCCGGTCCATTGACCGGCCCACCCTGGCGCGGCCGGTTGCCGGCGGGGCCCGTGGGCTCGTCACTGCTTCCCCCGGGCCCCTGCATAGTGGCCGCTGGACGTTCCCCTTGGGTTCTCCTTTGCTCAACTCTTGGGGGATGCGGTCGGCCCCACCCGGGTCCGCCTGGGGCTCTGGTGGTCCTTTGGACGTCTTTGCTCTGATCTCCTTCATGTCTGCATCGATTCCTGGGAGACGGTTTGATGCCTGCTCACAGCAGCTATCGAACACTCTTATGGAGAAACCTTATATGCACCAGCATGCTAACACACACACATAGATGTGGGGTCTCTGGTGTTTAAGGATATATTCTTGGGCTGAGGTTATCATTACTAGAGCTTGATTAATCGGTACCATTAGTTTTTCTGTGACATTGTTGTTGTATTTTTATATCTATTTTTGTGTGATGTGGTTGTGTAATTCTTAGTTCACAATGTTTGTTTTGTTTTGTCGATGTTCCTTTTATGTTTTGTTTTGTTTTTCCCCCTCTCTCTGCCGTCCTTTGGGTATGGAGGCAGACATCAATGTCTTCCTGTGTTTTCTTTGTTCCCTTTCCTCTCTTGTATTTTCAACTCACCCTCTCTCTTGACTTTTTGTTTCCTACCTCTCTTCTTCATCTTCCTTCTTTCTTCTCCTTAATTTTCCGTCTCCGTGTCCATAACATCAGGAAATAAAAACCCCAATAATTCATAATAAAGATTTTTCACACATATATCAAGTGGAGGACTATAGCAAAAGCTGTACTGCTCCGCTTGTGAAAGTAAATCTGTTGGGCTTCTACTTGGTACTCAGACACCAATTCTGAGCACCACACTGCCAAACAGGACACGTTTATAAAAAATTCAAAAAAAGGAAAGCTTTTGATCAGAGGGGAGTGGGATGTCTGTTTGGCTGGGAACAGGAGAGGGGGATGCTGAGCTAGTTCCTGAACTGAACCTGTTGAAGAATGTGTTCAGTTCATTGGCTCTGTCCAGACTTCCATCTATCCAATCCTTCCTGTCCTTAAAACCTGTGATCTTTCTCATTCCTGACCAGACATCTCTGATATTGTTCCTCTGTAGTGTGTTCTCCAGCTTCTTCCTGTATGCCTCCTTGCTGTCTCTGATCTTGACTTGATCTGATCTTGCTTCTGTATACTCCTCAGTAATTCCCTGTCTCCCTCCCTGAAGGCTCTTTTTTTCTTGTTTAGCAGTTCCTTCAGGTCACTGGTGATCCAGGGTTTGTTATTAGGGAAGCATCTCACTGTTCTGGTTGGGATGATGTTGTCCACACAGAAGTTTATATAGTCAGTCACACACTCAGTCATAGCATTGATGTCCTCTCCATGTGCTTGGCACAGAGTCATCCAGTCTGTGGTTGCAAAACAATCCTGCAGGGCTTCTTCAGCTTCCTGTGACCATTTTCTCACAGTTCGTTTTGTCACAGGTTGCCTCTGAACAAGTGGTTTATATTCTGAACAGAGAAAAACAAGATTGTGATCTGATTGTCCCAGAGGTGGTCTTGGTTTGGACATGTATGAATCCTTTACATTTGCATAAAACAAATCCAAGGTCCTGTTTTCTCTTGTAGAGCAGCTGACAAACTGTTGAAATGTTGGAAGTGTAGTAGAGAGCGAGGGATGATTAAAATCACCAGATATTGCCACAAATGCATTGGGGTGCTGTGTCTGTAGCTTAGCAACAACGGAACTGATGACATCACATGCAGTGTCAGCAACGGCTGAAGGTGGAATGTAAACAACTACCAAAATTACACTGGTGAACTCTCTTGGTAAATAATATGGACGAAAACTCACTGCCAAGAGTTCGACATCTGGGCTGCAGAGACGACACTTCACAGTAACATGTCCTGGATGACACCATCGGTTGTTGACAAGCACTGCTACTCCACCACCTTTTCTTTTTCTGCTCGTCTTCAGATCTCTGTCTGCTCGTACAGTCAGGAAGCCTGGCAGAGAGACGGAGTCGGGGATATGATCCAGCAGCCACGTCTCAGTAAAACACATAACACTGCATTCACGGTACTCTGGCTGAGTCCTTGTAAAGGCTTGGAGTTCATCCATCTTGTTAGCCAGTGATCTTACGTTGCCCATTATGATCGATGGAAGAGATGGCTTGAACTTCCTCTTTCTCTGTCTCCACGTCTCCTCCTTATCAACTCATCAGGGATTTGTGGCTTCAGTTGAGGTATTATTTCAGCTTTTGCGATGTTAATCAGCTGCCCCCGGCTGTAAACCACATTGTTGCCATGGTTACGCATCATAACAAATTGTCAAAAAGGGAAAAATTTACAGCAAGAATCCTTCCAGCCTCACAGCACCAAAAACTAGAAAGTATACAGGTCAGAAAAATGCAATTTTCTTTAAGAAAAAAGAGGAACCAATGTACAAAAAACCAAAACATAATATGTAGCCAACAGAGTCCAACATGCAGCCACCCAGAGCAGCGAAATTCTTAGAATTTTTTTCAGATGAACATGTTAGCATAATATGCTAACAATTTAGCATTTCAAATCCAAAATTTCTTAATTACCCTCACAGGGCAGCACAATAGCTATGTTTTATAGCTAGACCTACTTAAAATCATTCTGGGAATTGCCTGATTGGAGTTAAAAGCATTCCTGGGACGTCGCGTAGAGAGGCCTCAGTCATCGACGTGGTCGTCCCCGGTTCGAGTCCTGTCCATGTAGACCTTTGCCGCATGTCTTCCCCCACTTTTCTCCCCCTTCTATGTACTATCCACTGTCAAATAAAAGGCCACTATGGACATAAAACTTAAAAAATAATAAATTAAAAACAGCATATTTTCTGCTTGTCAGACTGTTATTTTTGGGACGTTAATATATTCAAATACAGAAATGGAAAGTAATGGTGTATTTATAAACTTATGGTCTGAATAAAAGTACATTCTTTAACATAATTAAATAATTTTTTTGCGAGTTAAGAGTGCTTTAATGCCTGGATGACTCATTGGTTAAAGTCAGGTGGCCTAACAAAAACGGGACTGAAAAAGAAGCCAAAATCCACGGGAAACCTTCAGAAGACCTGAAGAACTATGGATCCGAACAAGTGCTTTTAGGTCATACTTCCATGTTCTTTAAAGAATGAAAAAAATGAATTAACACATTAGCTACCTCAAACTACACGAAAGACAAACAGCCAACAAAACGACTATTAATTTAGGTCGGTGGCTTTCCTAGCGTACCTGTCGTAGCAGTTCATGTCATCCAGCCAGCAGCCCTGCTTGACAATCTCAATGGCGCCCGAGACGTTCTTCCACGTGGCGAAGCAGTGCCGCCGCTTGCCCGTTTCGCCGTAGCAGTCCTCGGTGCCGCTGTGGTTGGTTCGGTCCTTCTCCCAGCTGGAGTTGTAGAAGACGCATTTCTGCGTCTCTGAGCGTCCCAGAATGGCACCTGCGGAGGGAAAGACGGGGACTCGTTTCAGCTTGGCCGTTTCGTGCTCTCGAAAGAGGGAAACGGAAATAAAAGAGTTTTGTTTGAGTGTCAAGACTCAAAACATACAACGAGCGAGAGCAATAATGAAAAGTTGCGTCTGCTGAGATCTTCTGTTTATTTGGGAATCAAAGACAGTAGGAGGCAAAGTGAGCTTTAAAGAAAAGATTTTATGAAAGATTAATCTGAAAATCCAACTGAAGAATGAACAGGGGCACAAAATAAAACATAAAATAAGGTAGATTTGGAGTTAGTTCAAAGTATTTATACCTCTTAAACTGGTCAGGTAACACCAGACCCTTCAAAAATACCCATATATATATATAAAACCCATGCATAATTCCCCTTCCATTTAACAGTTATGCACCACTTTGTGCTGGCCCATGTTATGTGAGTAATGTAGAAATGTTAAAAAGGGTATAAATGTTTCATAGAGAACAACTGACGTATGTGTGTAAAACGGTTTCTAGACATGTAAATCAAACATCAAAAGGCTTCTGAAATCACTGCACTATTCTCCAAACCCTGCAGGTCTCATTACACAACATTCAGCTCAAATGAGAAACAATCAGCCGTGTTCCCCACAAGCTCTGCTGAGGTGTCTCAAGTGGTTAAAAAAAAGAAAATAAATTCTAAAAATGGTTTTCTCAGGTGAAATGCTCCAATTGGGGTTCTTATGTGTGATTACAGAGTCTCCAGGTGCAGCGGATGAAAACAGAGAGAAATCCCACATGAATAAAAGGTTTGTTGGTTGTTTCATACCCGCTTAATTTGCTGCGTTCCCACAGATCTCAAAAGCAGCTCAAAGAAATCAGGACTCATCTTCTGCGCTGGATGTTAATTTAACACACGTGAGGCATTTTTTTTCCAACAAGGCAGCTTTTAAGTAAAGCTGGTTAACCCCTTCCTGAGATCCCTGCAGCTATTCCCTTTGCAGCGAACACGAACAGCTGCAGAGAGCGGCGAGGTCACTCCTCCGGTCATCCGGGGGCCCGACGGCGCTTTTCTCTCGTCACGTCGTTTTCTGTAAAGTGGAGGAGTTTTCCGCGGCAACAGGTGCCACCGTGAACTGTTGCATAGGCGGGGGAAAATGCAGACATAGTTGGTTTGCTCCACATATGCGCACCGAGGAAACGTGGGAAATAATCCAATGGAGCTGCACGAGTGCTTCTTCAACTTTTACTGCACTTAGAAGAAATGGGGGGGGGGGGGGGGTGAAAAAAGAAGAAACTGTTTCGCATAGTGGAAACTATCTATCATCACCACAACGCCCCGGAGCGAACCGCTCACATCCGCAACAGGAATTATGTGTGAAGAAAAGCTGCTGAAAAGGAAAGAACAAGACAATAATGGGGACGTAAGTGCATTAGATGTGCCCCTGCAGGGATACGACTGCTTCCGGAGGTTAGAAAAAATTCTTTTGATCTGACAGCATTGATGGATCGGGTATTTATCAACCATTTAGCACCTCTGGGCAACTAAACACAGGAGGGAAGGCCCTTAGAAGTTCGTTACAAGCACCCCTAATGATGAAAAACTATAAATACATAAATATATATAATAACTAAACATCATTGACAATATAAACATGAACACAATCTCCTATATGCTGAAAATAATTAAAATTAGCTAATAAAAAAAAGGAAAAATACTCAATAAACCGCAATATAAAAAAATACAAATCTTTGAGCATATATCTGAAACAATTCTAAATAAATTAATGCAAACATTTATATTTAAGTATTTATATTAACAGATTACTTTCTAAATACATAAACAAATGCGTTTTAACAGACAGAACTAGAGATAGGTTCAATAAAATAAAAAACAAAAACGAAGGTGAATATTTTAAATAAATGTATTAAAAAGATTCTAAATAGATGTCTAAAACATGTAAATTCTAAGTAAATATACATTTATGTAATATATATTATTTTATTATAGTATATTTTATAAATATGTGCATTTTTAATTAAATGTATTTCGAAACATTTGTAAATAAATATTTTTTGTAACAGATTAAATTCTCCATAAATAAATAAACATGTTTATAAATGCACAATACTAAATGTTTTAAATAAAGAAATCCATAAAATAAGTGAAGATTTTAAAGTAAATAAATGTATTTAAAAGCTTCTAAAAAGATGTCTAAAACATGTAAATACCAGGTAAATATTAATTTCTATAATATTATATATTGTTTATTATAGTATATTTTATAAATATGTAAATTTTTGATCAAATATATTTCAAAGAATACATTTGTAAGTAAATATTTTTGTAACAGATTAAATTCTGCATAAATAAATACATATGTTTCTAAATACACAATACTAAATGTTTTCAATAAAGAAATTAATAAAATAAGTGAAGATTTTAAAGTAAATAAATGTATTAAAAAGCTTCTAAAAATATATATTTTAAAATAAATGAATTTCTAAATAAATAGATGAAACAAAAATATAACAATTTTCTCAATTTGAATTTTCCAAAACAAAGTGTCCTATGGAGGCAGATGAAAAAATAAATCTAGCCGCATCCAAGAGTCCCAGTCTCCATCTACACATCATGTCTGATCTGTCTTATACAGTCTGCATATTAACCAGTTATATTCCAGTGTTGCTAGAGTTGAGTTGGGTTTTTAACGCTGCATCCCATCTCTAAGGTCGACTGTAGCTTCAAGGTTTGCATGTTAGAAGCGAAGCTGTCCTATTCGCTGCTTACTGCCAGCAGCAGATGTATTTCTGAGAACTGGGAGAGCTGGGAGCCATGTGAACTGCAAATACGGCTGCTAAGAGCTGGAATCAATCACAGCTCTGCATCGAGGTGACAAAACAGGCAGCAGTCTGCCAAGGTGAGCTATAGCTGCCTGACAGTATGGCGGATAAGAAGGACATAAAGCAGAAGAATCAATCTTTTAGTTTTACTGAAGTTTACCAAGGCGGATATTATGGGAGCCTACAGGAGCGATTGTGCAACGGTACAGTTTCCACCCACGAGCGGACGGGAGCCTTGCGGCGATGAAAGCCGCTTTGTCTGAGGGGGGGAAATTCATACGCTGGAATGTGACAACATGAAAGGCAAAGGCTGGCTGTTTTCTGTAATGTTCACATCAGGAGCGAGAATGAAAAGCGCACAGAATAACTCCCCAAGATTCATTGTTCCCAATTCATCCCAGACTGAATCAAAGAGTCAAGAGTACAGTGACAGAGGGAACCTTGAGATGGATGAATGTAAAAGAAAGATGTAAATAAGTTTCTGAGAATCAGGTTGGATAGAAAAGCTGCTCTATTTCTCTAAAGTTTTCCATTCAAAACTCAAACTTGTATTCTGAACGGGGTCGCAGGTCAGCTCAACACTCGACTATATATATATATATATATATATATATATATATATATATATATATATATATATATATATATATATATATATATAAAAACTCAGCAAAAAAAGAAACGTCCTTTTTTCAGGACTGTGTATTTCAACAATAATGTTGTAAAAATCCAAACAACTTTACAGATCTTCATTGTAAAGGGTTTAAACAATGTTTTCCATGCATGTTCAATTAACCATAATCAATTAATTAACATGCACCTGTGGAATGGTCGTTAAGACCTTAACAGCTTACAGAAAGTAGGCATCTAAGGTCACAGTTCTAAAAACGCAGGACACTAAAGAGACTTGTCTACCGACTGTGAAAACACCCAAAGAAAGACGCCCAGGGTCCCTGCTCATCTGCATGAACGTGCATTAGGCATGCTGCAGGGAGGCATGAGGACTGCTGATGTGGCTAATGTCCGCACTGTGAGACGCCTAAGACAGCGCAACAGGGAGACAGGAAGGACAGCTGATCATCCTCGCAGTGGAAGACCACGTGTAACAACACCTGCACAGGATCGGTACATCCGAATATCACACCTGCGTGACAGGTACAGGATGGCCACAACAACTGCCCGAGTCACACCAGGTATACACAATCCCTCCATCAGTGCAATAGGCTGAGAGAGGCTGGACTGAGGGCTGCATTGATTGCTTACCAAAAGCAATCAATGCAGATAAAAATTCAACGGAAATTTGTGGTTGTAGCACAAAAAAATGAGGAAAACTTCAAGGGGTATGAGCATTTTTTTTTTCTTTTTTAGTTTTCTTTAGGGCTAAATGAAGGAAGAAGCATGAGAGAGGAGTCCTACACTGGAAGCTGAGCTACTCCAGAGTTTACCTGGAGAAGGAAAAACCTCCAGCTACGGCTCAACTTACCTCCGTAAAGTTCTTTGTTCCCAACTTTAGGTTCAATCGGGTCCGTTTTCTTTCCTCAGGTGGAGAGAAAACGACCCGGTAGCCTTTCACCGAGACGCAGCTTTCTGTTCAGCTCAACCAGGAGATTTATCAAGTATAACTGTGACCTACTTTGGCTGCGGACATTCCAGCAACACCTCCCCTGCAAAATGTCTAAACACCTGACCCACTTCTTAATTCACCCGGGTTTTGGTTTGTTAATATTAAAAAAAAAACGAAGAAAAAAAGAAAAAACCCCTCTTGCCCTTTTTCTCTCCAGAGTATTACAACACTTTACATTAAAGCGTGCAGGCATTAAAAGATAAAACCATTAAAATGGGAGTTCTTTACAGGGAATGAGGCTGAAATTCACCAGGAGAGGATGAGGAGTAGTTCACTAATCATCTGGCCAAGGTTTAGTCCTGCTGCTAGAGTCGAAGACACACCAGGAGGATGAAGAAGGTGCTGTTTTCTGTACGGATGATGGTACGCGCCGACTTCACCTGAAGATCAACAGGTAAACCGGTCTGAGTCCTCTTTACCCGAATGACGCCTCATTCTAGCGATCAAACCGGTTTTTCCTAAACATCTATGACCTCGTATGAAGAGAACGGAGATGTCAAATCAAAATTCCTCACTTTTCCAGATATTTCCTACAGATATTGAGCCTTAAAAATGGTTGGACTGACTTTTTGGTTTGTTGGTTGGTTCCTGGTAAATGAATCTAATCTGGACCAATGAGGTTCTATCCACCAGGACATAATTAATGACATTTAGCTGCTGTTTCAGCTGAATCAATTCAAAGTTAACCCAACCGATGATGCGGACTGTTCTGTTTATCATCAGACCTGCCACTAAGGCTGGGCGATAAACCGAAAATGTACAGACACCTAAATTTATGACTGCAACCCACGTCTGTATATTCTGTGGGTTTTTTTTTTTTTTTTAATGAAAAGATATGTTTTAGTGTAGGATGCTGACTGTGCTACCTTACAGACTTAGCGACTTTTTCATTTTGCAAGTTTTTAGAAACCAGCAGGATTTTTATGGCCACAATTAGTGATATATAAAAAAAAGAAAACACGCAACGACTCAAAAACATATTTACAAAAGGTAAAACCTTAGAAACAGTTCCACCCCAACCATACAGCCATTAATGGTTTAACGAAATAACTATTCTGCAAAAACTGCAATTTCCTATACAGTATTGAAAATGAGGCGATGATGGGACATTGAAGCCACAGGTTCATCTAGAGGAAAAAACGTTTCTCTTTTGGCGGTGGGGGAGTTATCGTCCATTTATAGTTATCCAGTTGAAATGCTCGTTATATCGCAATCTTTGTTTGAGGCCATATCATTCAGCCCTACCTGCCACCATTAAACTTTGTGTGCTGAACATGTTACTGGTTACTGGAGATCCCCAGAAATATTATTCCTTTTTATTCTAAAGTCTTGATCGTTTGTATTCTTATTAGAGATGTGTATTAGTAAAAATCTGGCTATACGATTTGTATTGCGATACAGGGGAGTATCAATCAGTATCTTAAAAAAAATTTGTATATTTTTTTTTATTTGAATGTCGATAAAATAATGGGAAATAATATTGTATCAATATTTTCTTACATCCCTAATTATTATGCTTAAAAGAGCTTTAAAAAAACGTAATACATTCGTGTTCACAGAAACAAGTTTATTTTCCTCAACATAACATCTGATGAAGATAAATACTAGGGATGTGTATTGGTAAAAATGTATCGCGATACAGGGGGAGACGATACGATATATCGCACCAATCCGTTTCTTAAAAAAAGAAAAAAAAATCCGTTTCTTTTTTGAAGATCGATAAAATAACAGGAAATATTATTTCGGTGTATCGATATTTTCTTACATCCCTAATGTTTATGCTTAAAAGATCTTAAAAACAATGTAATACATTCATGTTCACAGAAACAAGTTAATTTTCCTCAACGTAACTCAACATAACATCTGATGAAGATAAATAGTAGGGATGTGTATTGGTAAAAATGTATCGCAATACAGGGGGAGACAATACTATGAGTAAGACTATATATATCGTGATTTTTAGAACTGAATAGCAAAGTAGAAAAACTGTCCCAGCATTCTAATCACTCCAACCTTTTAAGTTTTATTACTAGATCTAGTTGATCCACTGGAACGAAGAAGTTGAAAACAGCCACGAACTACCAATCATACTTTTAATTTTACTATAAAATTACTGTCATTAATGGCTCAATTCATATAAAATTATTAATCTAAAAATTAACAAATTCAAATTAAATAAAACATTTATATTTTGCTTTTCAATATCGATACAATATCGGGAAATAAAATATTGCGATATATCAGTGTATCGATATTTTCTCACATCCTAATAAATACAATATAAAAATCAGATTAAGTCTTTAATTTAGTCCTGACCCGTCGTGTTTCCCGGTTGTGAAACATAATGGGTAATTCCTTCCTGAAGGATTTCCCTACGGAGCCCAAACTGTGTAAGGAACGGCTAAAGATCACAAGGGAAGAGCTCTAGCAAAGATGGAGAGAGCTGCTTCTGGTCGGATCTGAAAACAGGCCGGTGAGGTGCATGCTGGGTAGGGGGGATGACCACCAATCACCTGCCAAACATCTGGGAAGCTTGAGCTAAGGTGTGCCGGCAGGCAGGCCTCGTTATGAGCCGATAACTGCATCAAACCCAGGATGTTCCATCACTTATTTAGCATGTTGAAAACACATGAAGCAATCTCCAGCTTCCTGCTCTGGAGCCTCATAATGAAGTGGCGTTCTGGCGGGCCGGGGCCGGGCCTGCGTTCAACTGAAGTGGGTAAACAACTCATTCATCAAGGGCCCGTTTTTTGTGCGGCTGCCAGCAGCAGGAATTGTTCGTTATGATGGAAATTGTTCCAAGGATCCACTAATCATCTGCGTCCAGGGCGGGGTTGAAATGCGTTTGAGGTGATGTATGGTTCCGTGGGCTTTCTTCAAACGTTTCAGCGCGGCCTTGAATGGTGGGAGTTAGCCAGGGGTCAGCGGGTCAAAGTGCTATCTGCAGGGCCGGCCTCTCTTTTGTTCCCCGTTGCAGACGTGACTCAAGAGGCGGCAAAAACACAGCTTCCGGTACATTTGACTCTACTCAGGAGAGATCTGTAATCACAGCAGCTGCTCTCATCCCCAATACATTAATTTCCTCTTACTAGGAGCTTTATCTTGTTAATAGAGTCTTATACTTGTAGCTACCTGCAGGGATTTCTTTCAAATGAGCCTTATAGGTCAAAAACAATCGTTTCCTTCCACTTTGCAATCAACATCTCGATAAATACACCGAAGTTTGTGGTTGTAACAGGTAAAACGTTTTTTTTTTTTAAAGATCAAAAGGGTCAAGGGTCAAACTCAGCACAAAAGCAGGTTTTCTCAGTGTTATTTTTTTAACCCTTAATAGTCTCTGGGGCGTTTTTTTTGCGCAGACGGGTGTGTTTTTTTGAATAACTGTTGCTGTGCTAATGCGATTCTTACAATTTTTTCCGAAGATGTGCATTTTTGGAGAAGTTTAACAGAAATATGTTTTTTCTCTTACTAAATGTAAAATATTGTATATTCATCACAGTAACATAAAGGTCCCTCTGTCATTTTTTTGTGCCATTGACTCCCATTCAAACGACATTTTTCTAACAAACCTTAATATCCCCATATTTTATTTTTTTTTACTTGCCAGTGTTCCAGTGGCCATCATAGACTGAAATTGTAGTTTTTACTTTTTTTCACCAGAATGAGTTTTTTTCTTTATAAATGCATTGAATAAAGATGAATTTAAATTATTCACATTTTTGGGATCTTATGGCCCCTGAATTCATAATGCAATATGTATTTCTAACAAATATGGTTTGAGTGTTTTTTAGAGATGTCATACATTTGTGTGCATGCTTCGTTTCATAATTTTTATGAATTTTGTTTCTACAGTCTGCATCAAAAAAATCTGTCATTTTCAGAAGAGGAATATCAGTGCAAAATCCTAATGGACAATTTTATATGTATTTTGTTTGTGCGATTGCGCACATGTGCATGCATTTATGACTCAAAGCAGTTTATAAATATTCAGATGAAAGATGTGTCTTTTTGGGTGGTGGGGTGACGGGGTGGTGGTGGAATTCATATGCCTCTGCAGAAAACTATTATTTTCATCTGAGGGTCCTTGATGTGTGTTTTTTTTATGAAACTGCACAAAAAGTAGGAATGAATCAAAAAATATTTTTATGCCCATAAGTGACACTCCAAGGTTCTGACAATTCAACCCCAAAACAAGTCTTCTAGATATAACACACAAAACTGGATTTCATTTTTTTTGTTTCTTTATTTTTTTAGAGTGCAGATTTTTTTTTATAAAACCTGGCATTAAAGTGCTTAAATCTCAAAAACAAACATATTTTATTATGTTTTGTGAGGATTGAAGCCAAGGATGAGATTCATGTAAAAATATAAACACTTTTGTAATATTATAATAAAATTTCTATATGAAGTTCTGTTGGAGCATTTTTTGGTGCTGAGGGTCCTTGATGTGATGTTCTTATCAAATATGATATCAAAAAAAAATTGTATGCCCATAAGTGACACTCCAAAGCCCTGACAATTGAACCCCCAAAAGGGTCCTCTGGATATAACACACATAAAATTGTTTCTGGTTTAGTTTTTTGTTTTTTTTAAGGGTGCAGATTTTTTAATAAAACCTGGCATTAAAGGGCTTACATCTCAAAAATACACAAATATTTATGTTTTGAGAGGACTGAAGCTAAGGATGGTATTTGTGCAAAAAAAAAAAAAAAAAAATCATAGTAATGAAATATTATATGATTTCATTTACACTTTTTTGCTCTTGGACATTTTTTTGTGCAGAGGATCCCCAGTGTTGCATTTATTTTAGGGACTATTAAGGGTTAAGAGTATAGTCAATCTGTGCCTAGAAGCGTTTCAGTATTTGCAGATTTTTCTGTGCAGAGTAATTTGCAGAAAATTAACCTATTCACACATTTTTTCTTTTCTTGAGAGTATATTAAGGTATGTTTATTGTTTAAACAAATAAAATAGGCAGTTTTACACTTTTTTTTTAGAGAGGGTCGGAAGTATTTGTCAATTTTAGCCATTAGTGGGTTTGCCCATGGAACGCGACTGAAAATTATTCAGACCACTCAGGTCCTCTAATTCCAGTCTACTCAACATCCCTAGAATCAGAACCAAACATGGAGAAGCAGCTTTCAGTTTCTATGCTCCTCTAATCTGGAACAAACTTCCAGAAAACTGCAAAGCTGCTGAAACACTGAGTTGTTTTAAATCACAACTAAAAACGTATCTGTTTAGAACTGCCTTTGAGTGCTTCATGTATTATGTTTTGTGTGCTTCTTGCTTTATTGCTGTTTTTACTTTATATGCTTTGTCTGTGATTTACAGCTGTTTTTATTTGACCCCTTAATCATGTAAAGCACCTTGAATTACCGTGTTGTTGAAAGTGTGCTATACAAATAAAATTGCCTTGCCTTTTGTCCCCCCCGTACAGGTCACCTAATATATTCAAAAATAAACTGAAATACCTAGACAACGCACTACTACACAATTGGCTGGCAGTCGCAAAGCAGCCAATCTATAAGCGTGGTTTATTTTCCTTGCTGCTTATTGGCTGTACCCCCGAGAGCGGCGATAAGGAAAACTGTAGATGTTAGCTTCTGTGGTAGCGCTAAGACGGTTTCCACTGTGCGTGTTAATGCATGTTAAGGTATATTTGATGTTTGAACAGGTAAAACAGGCAGGTATTAGCATTCTTAGAGAGGGATTTAAGGATTTGCCAGTTTTAAACACACCATCAGCAGTATAAGGTCCTGCTAACAACAACACTCTTCAGTGTGGATGCCACTACTGAAGGAAGAATGTTCACATTTCGCTGCTTTCTGTATTGTGAGTCGATGAAAAATTAAGTGAGATGATGCACAAAAAGATGTTTCTGTGTAGTAGCTGTTCCTCCAGACTGCTACCCAACTTCAGTAGAGAGCTTAGACTTCAGCAGACACCAGGAAGGCTGAACCTATTGCAGCTTATTTGATGCTGGATCTGGAAATTTATCCAATTCTACCGGAAATCCACATTTAGTAAAGTTAACCACAATAAGCGTGCTTATTGCTAATGTACAGCGCTAAAGGCTACAAAAAATGTCTAAAGTAATAGCATATTCATGCCACTATTAGGAGGCTCTGCTCCTAATATTAATAAAGACGCAATGCATATTTTCAGTCTAGAACAGAAATTAGGCTGAGTGAGTGGAAGATAAAAGCAGACTGTCTGCTAATCTCCCAAACATACTTAATACAGGTTTAAAAGACTTATAAAGGCTTTCAAAACCAAACATACCAGAGTAAGTAATGCAGTTATTGTCCCTCCCCACTTGCTGCTGAACAACGGTGGCTTAAGCAAGGCTAATACGCGTTAGCTTCCCGCACAAAAGTCCCAGGGTGACTAACGAGCTGAGCAGCAACACTGTACTTAAAAATAATTACAATTCACATTCATTGTTCATTTTTGATTCAGCGTGTCAAAAATATTTTTTTAAATGTTCTAAGTAACATCAATAGAGCTATAATAAGCAATATGTTATATTCTTTTAGCATCACTAGGGGTAATTATAATGTTCTTTTTGAAATAAAAGCCATTTTAAAGCACATTTTTACTTAAAATACAACAATACTGTGAGGTAGTGGTGGGCGATATAAACGATATAAGGTAGAAGTGATATTAATTTAGCCAATGACAGAGATTTTGACTATACTGGCCTACCGCGATTGAGTTTGTTGATGATGTCATCAAGCTGCACCTACCTTATACCAGGTACGCAAGGGGGATCAATGTTGATCTTCATTGTTCGTACTTACACTAGATATTTTAAGTTTAAAATGTGTTGTTTTCCATTTAACAGAAATGAAACCTGTTTAAACGTTTTCAGTTCAAATATGTGCAGCTTTATTTTTGTGCAATATTAAATAAATGAATAAGTCGTCAGGAAAGCAGGAGGAAATGTTATTTTTCTTTTTACACTTTGCATTTAAGTCCAATCAATTTAGAATTTTGTGTTTTCACGACATTCATCATGTCTTTTATTTAAAATATCTCATCTTTATTTATGCAATGAGAATTTTTGTGTTGCATTGTTTGGACAAAGACTTGTTAACACCTTAAAAATTACTTGAAAGATTTTGGATTGATTTTAAATACATTTTGCACAATAAATGTTCTTTAAATTGCATTCTATACTTTTTCAAAGTCCTTGTTCTGTGGCAATGTATCCGGTATGCGAGAATGTTCAAAAGCATTAATTTTGACATGCATAAAACAGAAGAAAATAATATATCACAATAAATCTCGTTACTGCACTTGCCTTAGATTATATCGCAATATAGATTTGAGGCTATATCGCCCAGCTCTACTGTGGTTTTTTTTTTTTTTATTCATGGTCACCATGCAGTGGGAATCTCATACTTTTTCTGGCCGTTTTTAAATTTCCACAAGTTAAATAGTAAAATTCTAACCAAAACAAGAAAATAAAAGTTTTGCATGACAGTAAATCATCAAAAAATGGTTCTTGTCTTGATGTTTAATTATTGCAATTCTTTGTTAATCAAGCAGAATCAAACAAAATCCAAGATGAAAGTCGCGAAATCCTGATTCTGGCCCGATTTATGTTGATTCATAACACAGAAACCAATATTTCATGAGATACAAGGCGTCCAAAGTCAGTGCAGGAGCAGCGGAGGGGAGTAGAGGAGGAGGAGGACGAGGGCCGCACCGGATGCAGATCAGTAATACAGGCAAAGGGAAATAAAAAGAATTGACAAGCCTTTAGGGTCAGGAGGGCTTCAGGCTGAGCTGTTTTGGAAGCTGTCAGACCCGGTTAGAGCAACCCCCATAAACAAATGCGTCTAAATTTCATTCCTGTGCAGCGGTGTCTCCATCTGAAGCTGCTCTGCCGGAGCACCTCCCTCTATCCTGCTACTGAAAACTCTTACCAGAGATCTCCTGGTTTCTGTCAGATGCTAGGTTGGGAGGCCACAAGCCTCCGTCCAGCTTCCCTCTCCAGATTAAGTGTTTTGTTGGTTTTTTTTAGTCTGCATGATTTCCTAACACGGGTAATAATCCACAAACCTCTCACACCCTGCTCCCGCTGCTCCTAAGAGTCGATGCATGGTGAGACGCACAACGTCCAGCGATAAAACACGTAAAAGCCGACGAGGGCTGATTAAGACTCCTGCGTCGTTCCGTGCAGCTCATTTAATCAGTGAACGCAGCTACACTCTTCTACTTCCCGCCATCCTGGCTATGAATGCTGCTTAGTTATGCATCCCACCTACTTGCCTTCAGGGCAGCTCCTAGATAAAGATTTTTTCTTTCACACCATGTTAGCGCTCTGAATAACAGGCATCAGCCACCGGGGGCAGCGTAGGGGACCACCTCAGCGTCTACTGTAATATCCTGTTCAATCAATATTCATGAGAAGGTTCATTAAGGGTCAGAGGTTTCTATCTGCATCATCGGTTTATTGATCTGGACATTTAGCCGCTTTCGATCGCTCTTCTTGGTGGATTTGGTTCATTTTGTTGGTTTCCTCACACAGACCTGTCCACTTTTCCATAAAGTTGAGGTCATGAATTTGGTAATGTTATCCCAGAGGATTAATGTTGGCTTGGCTTTACTTTTTCCAAAACGAGTCAGGATTCATGATTGAGGTTATTGTCCTGCTGGAGCATCCAACTGTGTTCAACCATCCAGGCCTCAGGATTAGGGATGTGTATTAATACAAGTCTGGCAATACCAAATGTAGGGCTAGGCGATAAATCGATTTTATCGATTAATCGAATTTTCTGTTTATGAAGATTTCATTTTTGGATAAATCGAGAAAATCAGAAAATAATTTCACCAATGCACTCCAAGGGTTTCAGTAGTTCAAAGTGATGTGAAGGTCTACCTTCATGTTTTACAGCGTGCATTTATTTGGACTTTGAATTCAGGTGAACTCCCAGAAAGGATGATTAGAATAAAAGCAAGTTTTAAAAATATTTTCTGTCCATTTTAAATTTCTTTTTCAGGAATAGAAAGGGAGAAAAAAATAAAATCAATTAGAAATCAGATTTGGCATCACACAAATCGTAGATTTTATTTTTAAGCCATATCGCCCAGGCATAACCAAATGTATCGCCATACAGGGGAGACGATACGATACATCGCGATACTATGAGTAACACTATACATGTTGTGATTTTTTAAAACTTGATTTAACTGTAGAAAAACTGTCATCGTTCTAAACACTCCGACCTGTTTCATACTTTAACACATCCAGTTTTTATTACTAGAACTAGTTGATCCACCGGAACGAAGGAGGTTAAACCAGCCACCAAACTACCAGTCATACTTTTAATTTTACTACAAAAATTACTGTCATCATTAATGGTTCCATTCGAATGCTAAAAACTAAAATAAAAAACAATATTTTTTCTGAATATCGATACATCGGGAAATAAAATATCGCGATAAATCAGTGTATCTATATTTTCTTACATCCCTACTCAGCATGATGCTGCCTCCACCATGTGCCAGATTTAAAATCCACCCTACTTTTAGTCACCGACGCCAAACGACAAGTATTTTCTCCCTTCTTCAGCAGCCGCTCGGTTTGTTCCCACATTTAACTTTTTGAAAGTCCAGATTTTGGAGCTGGAGCTTCCTTCCAAGTGGGATCCATTCAGTCCAGGATGAAGTTAACAAATGAAGAGCCAAATGTCTTCTGAAGACATGTTTTATTGGACAAAATGGACAGAAACAGTTGTTTTGGGCAACATGAAAATAACTAGGGGAGCTTTTTAAATCCAAGACGGCTGTACTAGCCCACGAGGATGGTGGCCTGCAGCATCATGCTGCGGGACTGCTTTACCTGAAATCAACAGCTTGGTGGTTGAACCGAGACACAGTTGCACGTTCTGGGTTTGGAACCGATAACGTAGGCGAACATCAGGCATCTGGGTCGGCCTTCTGACAACCCGCCATATGTCAGGAAACCTAATTTGCTAGATTTTTGCTCTTACTTTTTTTTACTATTAGTTATAATGCGTAACCGTGACAACAAGGTGTTGTCTTTAACAACTGCGAGCAGCTGACTAGCATATCAAAAGCTCAAATAATGCCTGAACTAGTAGTGGGCGATATAAACGGTATACCAGCCTACTGTGAGTTCGCATTTTGATGATGTCATCAAGCTGTGCCTACGATCTTCGTACCAGGTACGCAAGGAGGATACATACTGATGCTCAGTGTTCGCATTTACACTAGATATTGCCAGTTTAAATTTTGTTTTCCATTTAACTGAAAAGAAAGCTGTTGAACTTCAAACATTTTTAATTCAAATGTGTGCCGCTATATTTTTGTGCGATATTAAATTTATAAATAAGCAGAAAAGCAGAAAGAAATGTAGTTCCTCTTTTTATATTTTGCACTTCAGTTTAAACTATTAACTTTGTATTTTCTGAACATTTAGCTTTTATTCATTTTAAAATATCTTTGTTTTGAGAATTTGTCTTACATTATTCAAAGTTTTTTTTATTATATTTTCTAAATCCATTTTGCACAATAAATGTTCTTTAAATGGCATTTTATACTTTTTTTAAGTTGTTGTTCTGCTGCAATGCATCAGGAGTGTGAGAATGTTCATAAACAGTCATTTTGACATCTATAAACAGAAGAATATAAAACGCAATAAATAATGTTACCACACAATCTTTAGATTATATCGCAATACAGATTTGAGGCCATTTCGTTGTTGTTTTTCTTTTAAAAACTTTCCTTCCTCCATTTCTGTTCTCTCTGGTTTTGAATGCTGCGCAGCTGGAAGGATTTTTGCTGATACTTTATTTTTTCTTTTTGGACATTTGTTATGATGCATAACCATGGCAACAAGGTGGTTCACAACCTGTGAGCAGCTGAGGTAACCTCACAAAAGCTCAAATAAATCTTCAACTGCAGCCACAAAACCCTGATGAGTTGAAAAGGAGACGCCATGGATACAGAAAAGGGGTGAAGAGGAGAGAGAAAAGAAGGAATTTCAAACCATCTCCATCAATCATAATGGGCAATGTGAGATCGTTGGCGAACAGGTTGGATGCTGAGGACCCTCTGGAAATTAGTGTGCAAAAAAATGATTCTTCAAAAAATGAACATTATGGATAACCCTGAGCATCCTCTACATCAGACTGTCATACAACTACAGAGCGTCTTCAGTCAGAGGCTTCTTCAGATCTACAGAGTGCTACAGGAGATCATCCCTCCCCACAGCCATCAGCATCTACAACAAATCTTTGAAGAAACTTGGATAATGAGTTACATATAATTTCCATTTGGGATTAATAAAGTAATTTTGAATTTGAATTGAATCTGAATATCGCCCAGCCCTAGCCTAAACTAAGACCCCAAAAATCCCAGAGGAGTTAAAAAGGAGACTTCATAGATGCATCTCTTCCATCCTTCATAGTATACAAGGATCATATCCCCTAATAACCATACGCCAAGCGGCTAAAAGCAAACGAGGTGGATTAGCAGTGTTTGCTAACAACTGGATATGTTACTGTGGAATATCGCCTCTGCCGCCTGCATATTAAGCTGTTAGCATGCCATGACTGTCATGAGGCTGTCATACAGCTTCAGTCAGAGGCTTATTTGGATTCACTGCAAGACTGACTGCTACTGGAGATACTTCCCAGCTGCAGAATCACCATCCACGGCGACTCCTTGAAGATACTCGGGACGATGACCGGCGACAACATTTAATAGTGGGGTTTATGTATGCAGCTAGTTTTGAGAAAATCAACACATTTAAACCTCTGCAGCTACTTCTTGTATTCAACAATCGTTTAAATTGTTAGTTGTATCGTGGTTTGAATGAAAGATTAAGAAAAGTTTCGTTAAATCATTAAACCTCTGAGCTTCTTGGTTATATAACAACGCTGCTTCCAAATTCCTCTAACGGCAGAACGGGCCCAGCAGCTGTGACCGAGCTGAAAGGTAAGAGCCTCCCTGGTTTACAGTCCAGTGTTTTCACAGAGCAGCCAGGAACTCTCCGTAATGCTACATTAACGCTCAATCAGACGTTGTTGTGACACGGCAGGGGTGGCTGGCTCGCCTGAGCTGCTCACAAAGACGGCACTCTTCCCATGGCAGGGAGGAGAGGAGAGGAGAGGAGAGGGGGAGTGGGCATTAAAAACCACCACACTCAGCAACTGAATCCAATCCCTCTAATCCTCGCTGGAATGCCCGAGCCCATCGGTCTCCTCCTCAATTAGCGCTGATGGAGCTGCTCGTCGGACAGGTCTGGAGAGCACCTGGCTGTCTCCCTGCAGCCTCGAATGCACGCCGTGCTGCATGCCGCGCATTCTTTGCAGGAGGAGCCATAAAATCTTTTTAAAAAACACCTCGTCTTCTCTTGTAGGGCACAAACCCCTTACAGCCATGAGTGACTTAAACCCGAATCCGCAGCGTTCCTGCAATATCTGTAAGCCTGCGGGCACCGAAGGTCCAGATACCGTTTGGTTTTATCTTTTAAATGAGTCCAGGGTGGAATCCATGCTACAGAATTACGATCTAAAGCCACGCCCTGCTGTGAGTCATCTCACGATGCATGCCGTCTCTTTTAGCGCTCCGGCGTCAATAACCTCCCCTCCTTCCTGAAGCAATCCAGCCATCAGACGACCCCGCTGACTTCTGCCTTTTATATATTTAGTGGAAACTAACGACACAAGCCGGTCACGAGGCCCCCGCTTGCCAAAATAAAATCCTGACACTCTCGGGTATTTTTAATTGGGATTAGATTACTGTTGGACCAGGCTCCAGCGACGGCACGACGGCGAGCCCACAGCATCACCAGGAGATGGCCGAAGACAAAAGAGGAAGGCGGAGGAGGGGGGAGCGGCAAGCCCTCGAGAGACCCTGAAACGGGAGCATGATGAATGTACAGCTCGCGGTTTTTAATCAAGGATCAAAGCGGGGCCCCCCTTCGTCGGAGCAGCCAGCCTGTCTAGACTCAAACTCTCCCATGCACATAAAGCAACATCTGCAGGACGCATTAATTACAGTAAAAGGCTGCTCTGGACCGATCTCCAGGGCAGCGATGCATCGAGATAAAAGAGACCCCCCCCCCCCCAAAAAAAAATCTAAGAACTCAGAGAGCAGGGGAGCGTTAGAAATGTTTATTCAAACGCACACAACTCCTCTAAGGAGGTAAACACCAACAGGCCAACAGCATGTGAAAACATCACTTCTTGTCGTTTGATGTCGCCACGCTGAGAAATCTCCATCGATTTGGTTTTCCTCAAGCAGCAGGTTAGAACAAATCTCTGCTTCTCAGGAAAAAAGAGATCCCCTCTGTGGCAGCTAAACTGTTCCGGCTGCTGCAAAGGTTTACGTTCGGATCGCATTCATGCAAATTCAACCAGCGCTCCAACCGGTTGAAGGCTGGCCTTCCCAGAACCAGCAGCACGCCGCCGTGGAGTCGACGCCTCAGCGAACCTGAGCTTTGTTTTCATGACGAGGAAACAGAAGACAGACAGGACTAGTTGGGCCCAATGGGCGGGACAAAACAAATAAATAAATCTGGCCTCAACAAGTACACTGGTGCCGCTGGAGCGCCATGCATAATTCAAGAGGCCATTTTAGGAATGGGGGGGGATGACAGCAGAAAGATGTAGTTGAGCAATTGTAAAGATTTAAAGGCAGTGCTGATTATAAAGCAAGCTCTGCACTGGCGGCGACACTATCAAATGCTTCAAACTCCTAAATCTTTCTTAAATAAAATCCAGATTTCCCTCATGTGTGTGTAAACGAAAAAAACCTTCATGGTCGTCAAACAGTACAAAAGGGCCAGTGTCGGTGTGATTATCTCGTTATATCGAGATAACGAAACTTCAAGCTTGTTTTTGATGGCAAATTTCACCAACAGTGTCATTTCCTCATGAACACAACTATTTCGTTACGACACAGTGACTTCATTGTCTCAATATCTCAAGATGATAACTCAAGGATGTTTTAATATTTCATTAGCTCGATTAATTAGATTTTTAAATCGATTTTGTTACAAAATTTTTCATTTTCTTAATACGGTGAGAAAAAAATCCCCCACCTTAGCACTGCGATGACATCCTATTGTCATAAGTCAAGCTGGTTTTGTGGAGATAATTAAAAAATAAAGTTTTATGCCATTTATCTCAAGATCGATTTATTGAAACAGTTTATTTCATGTCATTATCTCGAGATAACTAAATCCCAGTCTTAATTTTACCGAGATCCCATAATCTCGAGAAAACGAGACCTCGAGCTTCTTTTGTTGCAATAATTGTTGAATCATATCAATATCTTGGAGACGATGTTATTCAAATTCTTATGGCCATGAGTTGAAATATCTTCAACCAGAAATCATGACAGTGACACTGCCAAAAGTATGATGGAGATGGTTAGTTCCCCTATTTATTCATTTTTTTGTTTCCAAGTTACCATCAGTATCAGAATAGGATTTAAAAACCAGTAAACACAGTTACTATTTGCTGTCTAGCAGTAAAATATAATAAAGTGGCACTGAAGTAACCTATCCAAGCATGGATAAATAGTGTTTGTGTTTGCATGGCTCTCACTACGATCATATTGAAGAAAAAACAGTATGCGTATGAACGAGGCTCGTTAAAAATACTTTCTGAAAATAACCTTTAAGCAGGTAATACACATTTCTCAACAAGCCCACATGTCTGTATAAATAGGGTTTGTATTGGTTTGATGCATTCTAACCTTAAATATCCTGTTTTTTTATCAGCTGTAAGCAGAAATCATCATATTAAACAGAAGTAATGCCTTGACATCTAATTTATATTATATCTTATTAAATGGGTCTGGTTAAAGACTAATGATTTTCTGTTTTTTTTTTTCATTTTACTGCTAATGCCAAAAATACCACATAATATGATATAAATGTAAGTACATGTCAGTAGTGCTATTACATTTTTGATCCTGTGAGGATTAGAGAAAATCCACAACAAGGTCAAACTTGTGAATCCAATTCCAGCTGGTTTGCTCTAGATTGAGTTTCTATGCAGTTTTTTTAATTTTATTTCCATACTTGGAAAATGCTAACAAAAATATAATTTGTCGATTTTCAAGTCTTTCTAGGAACCCTGAAAATACTAGGCGTACATCATAGAAATTTCACATTAGGAAGTACTGAAACTGCTCATTAAAAACAAAAATGAGGGTAACCAAATAGCATCCCTGAGGAACTCAGACTGAATGTTGGGTAAATGCTTCACAAATCAAAGCTTGTTGAAGTCAATCTTTTCAACAGCAAGGTGCAAATATTGCGCAAATATTGGTCTCCGTAAAATATAGTAGTTGGGGGCAAGATGCAAACATTAGTAGTATTTACATAAAGTACTTCAAGTCATCGGGGATGTTGGACAAAGATGGAAGTGTGTTTCTATTATATAGTTTTCCCCAGTCCCACTAATTTTTAACCATAATTAGTAGGTAAACATCGGTATCGGCCGATGTTAGGCGTTTTTTAACATATCGGCATCAGTCCGATAATTAACAGAGGGCTGATATTAACAACCGATGTTTATTTATTTCCATCTTTTTGAAGTTTCTGTCTGTGTTTCAGGGGGGGTGTTATCCATGTGGTGTTTGTTTGGTCATGTGACAGTAATAGTGATGCGGCGCAGGGATGTGGGGGTATTTAACCCAAGCAGAGAAGCAATGTAGATGGTGTGGTTGATTTTCAACAGTGTCGAAAGTGTAGGGAAATATACCATATACCGTATCGGTTATCGGCCATAACAGCTGGTTTAATATCGGATATCGGTAGTGGCCCAAATTTTCATATCGGTGCATCCCTAATAATTAGCTTGTTATCTTTAAAAAAAATTAAAATATGAAAAATAAATAGAAAATACAAAAAAGATTTGTTTCCCAGAAAATAAATCGTCGCATGGAGAATCAACGTTAGCCTTCATCAGTTGTGTGTGACTCCAGTTCTTTGGAGCAATTTGTTTTGGGTGAAACAATGAGAAAGTTATCTTTTTTTCATTCCTCACATATCCGTATTTGAAAAATCCTCATATTCATCTAAAGACGATGTAAAATGCCACCACAAAAATGAAGCCTTAAAGAAGAGCAATACCCGCTGTTGGTAAACACGTGGAGAAATGGGTGAAAGAAGAAAACGTCTTTAATAAGTAAATATTCACCTCACCAAGCCGGACAAGTGCTTCTGCCCGTTTAGATTAGCATTTAAGTCACGTCATGGCTTATAATCATTAACCATGTGGGGGAGAAGATGACACAAAGTTTGTCGTCTGTCGCAACAACAATGATTTCACCAATAGGAGATTAAACATCTAACGGACCATTTAGTGTGACGCCTGATGATTAAAAAACAACCTGAGTGAAAGTGACTCAGAGAGATATCCATCAATAATAATAATAATAGGACGGTCGTGGAAATAAAAACTTCAGTCAGTTTGTTTCAATGTCTGTTAGCATGGATGGATGCGAGCTGTATAAACTGCTTTATGTGCTGACGCAGTTTCCTAACACAAAATGGGGAAACATGGAGGATTAAAAACAAATCTTCAGAGAGGAGCTTCAACGGTGAAATCTCTGGACGTGTTGTCCGGGATGAAGCCGCACTGTAAATATTTACCGATCCGCAGTTCAGGCTCGCAGCAGAGGTCGCCAGTAAAACTGATGATCTGAAGCAGATTACCAGCTGCTTGGGGGGGGGCACTTTAAAACAGCTTTACCTTTCATTAATACAACAATCTTCTGATCGCTATTTCTAGTCAAAACAGAATCCAGCATCTCAGATAAACAAAAAGGTCCCGTTTTCCCTCTCAGTTCCTGAATGCACCATCTAATTAAACAGCTGCTCCATGAATCAAACCACCAGAGAACATTGAAGGCAGCATGGTAGAGGAGTTGGTGGCACTGAGAAGTCCGGGGTTTGAAACCCGGCCTGGGGGTTTTCCTGCACCGAGTTTGTGTGTCATCCCTGCGCATGTGTGGGTTCTCTCCAGGTACTCCAGCTTCCTCCCACAGCCCAAAACCCATGAGTGTTAGGTTAATTGGTCGCTCTAAAGCTGCTATTGGGTAGGAGTGTGTGGGTGTGCATGGCTGTTCTTCCTGGTATCCTATCATTTGAAACATGAAAACGGCACATTAAGATTCACTGATTAATTTATGACCAATAAGCTGCAACTATAACCCTGTGCAATGCACAGGAACTGTAAAACTTTAAATTGCAAACTTAAATAATTTCTTATCGCAAGTCATATCGTCATCGCACGTTTTGCTCATATCGTGCAGGCCTACTGTGCATAGTTAGAATTACAGTTTAAAACAACAATCTAACAAGAAATTTGTGTTTTCCCCCCAGCTAGAGAGTATTTAAATTCAGATTGTATAGGTGAAAATCAGTTCCCAGCAGAAAAAGCACTACAACCTGGTAGGGGTGCACCGATCCGATATCGACAAAATAGCTGGATCGGGCATTGGAAAAACGAACAGATCCATGACCCGATCCAGGTTTTTCGTTTTCGTCGCAGCAGAACATATTTCATGCGTCAGCTTCACGTGTGTCGCATGTTAGAAGCAACATGGAGCGAGCCAGAGGGTCGGCTGCGTGGAGATATTTCACGCTTGCCACTCCAACTAGTTCGTCGGCTGTCTGCAATGTCTGCAAAGTAAATGTTTCGAGGTGAGGTGGTATTACTGCAAAGTACAACACTACCACTTTAATCAAGGTTATCCAGAAACACTATGCTAAGGAGCTGAATTCCTGCACCTCAGCAAAACAAAAGGAGCGGGGTCAAAAAGAAAAAAAAAGGGTCTTAGTTATGTTTAGTTAGTAAAGTCTGGTACCTTTAATCTCTTCCAGTAAGGTATAAGGTGGAGGGTATACAGTTTATTATTAATTCAACAATAGTATCGGATCGGTATCGGGTATCGACAGACACACAAAGCCCAGGCATCGGTATCGGGACTGAAACAGTTAGATCAGTGCACCCCTACAACCTGGTGGTGTTCACTGTTAGATTTTACATTTTTAATGTTTAATCAACTTTGCAATGTACCATAAAATGGTAGGAGGGAAAAATAGGTAAGTTTAAACCTTACAACCTCATTAAAAAATTTTATTATACACCCGCTTTCCAACGAAAATGTTGTTCTTCTCTGTTTTAAAAAAAACTCTTTTTGTGTTTTATGATGAAGCCTAACTAAATTCAGAAAACATTCATTTAAAAAAGGAAGGAAAAGATCGTAAAATCCTACACTGGTTTTGAAAACTCCAACCAAAAAAGAAAAAACTGTATGTTTCAACTATCATATTAAACTGAAGACACGTCAAGAAAATACCAATAATAAAACAAATCACTGTTAGGGGTGAACTAAAACAGAGCAATAGTATCAGATGTACCATAGTATTCTTGATTATATTCGCTGTATTTCAGCAGGACTGAAACGGTGCATCAATTTAATATGATTCCAACAAAATAAAGAACAGAAACAAATCGAACTGTAGCCGATAGCGGTGTACAAAGATTCTGCCTCAACACACAGTTGGACTTTAACACATTCAACATGTATTCATACTGTAAAAGTGGGTCAAGAACCTCAAGTGTGGTGAACTGCAGCAGGATTGTTGGGTGACCACCCATTATCATTATATACGCCGTTTCTGGGTCAACTAGAAGAGCGACTGTGGAGAAAAACAAGTGGATGGAAAGAAAACTCTACGTCGTTCAACAGTGATAAGCAACATAGGTCGGTCTACGACAAACTTAATTACATACTTAAAATCACCAAAATGCCTCCACAGTCTTCTTCTGAACATCCTAAGCAGCCTTTCTGCTCTCCACCAATGGGTTTTAATGTTGGAAAAATGGTTTTATTAATTCATCAAACTGGCCTCTTTTGACCATAATCTGCCTCTTATCGAATAAAACCCCAACGTTTTATTTGTTTCTCTTGATGTGCTAAAAACCGTGACCTACAAACCGTGGTTCGTTCTGTGGGCAGGAAGGATCTCCTGTAGCAGTCAGTATGTCAAACCTGAAGAGGCCTCTGATTGAAGACAGCTGTATGACGGTCTCATGACCGTCATGACATGCTAACAGCTCAGTTCGCAGTCGGTGCGTTTACATGCAGTAAGAGAAAGTCGAATTATTGCCTGATTGGAGTCAAACCAAACCAGAGTAGTGGAGCTAAGCCACCCAGATCATTTGACTGGTAAATCGAATTTCTCTGCATGTAAACTCTAACCACGGTTTCAGCCGAGCTTTTCACATGAAGTGACGAGACCGCGGGATAGCAACACCCGTACACAACAACACAGCAGAACGACGAGTGGAAACGGTGCAGTCAAGAGTCCGAAATTAGCACTCGCCACCCGCCAAATGCGAGGAAATTTTCCATTTGGCGAGTAAAAATTGGAGCACTATCCGCCACATGGCGAGTAAATGTTTGCAGCAAATAAGTTATGTTTATCTGTCCTCTTTGCGAAGCATCTCAGTGATGCTCCTCTGCATGCAACGTACACAAGCGTACGTGAAACGTGACGGCGCACCATACGTCATTTCCTTTTATCCATGTAGCGGTTAGCTTCGGGTTAAAGTTAGCAGCGAAATGTGGCGATTTTTAACTGGAACCAGCCAGCCAGCCTTCAAAAAGAAAACACTGAGAACTGGAAGAAAAACCAGCAGGACCAGTTGCAACCAAAGGATTCAATGAAAAGTGGCGTGCTGGAGATGGCGGTGTCGTAAGACACTGGCTACATTATGAACCGGAATCTGTGCAAATGAGCTGCTCCGTTTGCCGCCAGTACTCAAGAGAGAACTGTAACAACTCATCTGTCATTGGAAATAAAACTATGAAGCTTGAGACTTTTCGAGAGCATGAAAACAGCAAATACCATATTAACTGCACATCCGTGTCCCAGGCTCAATCAAAGTCTCAACTCGTAACACCCACAGTGACGGCGCTAATGGGCTCTGTATCGCTTTTTCTGGCACTACGTAACTTCGGGGTGCTTGTAGTAACCTGTGCACAAAAAGAACTACAAAATGTGACTTTTGCTTTACGGCATACCTCACTTCTGCCCCCCCCTATCTACTGTCAAATAAAGGCCCCTGTGGCCACAAAACCTTTATTTAAAAATTTTTTATAAATAAAAATAAAATAAAAAAGCATTAGCCAATAGGTTGCTATAATGACGCTGGCTTGTAAGCGTGAGCTACACAATCTTTTGACACTTGAAAAAAAAAAAAACATGAAATATTATTCATATGTACGCCGGCGTAGAGCTGTCAACCATATAAAAAGAGAAATTAGACCGTATCAAGTTATAACATGATCGTTTATTGTAAAAACGTGAAACTATCAAGTTAAAACGTGATACTCTTCACATTTTTATAATAAACTATCGCGTTATCACGTGATCGTTTATTGTAAAAACGTGAAGAGTATCACCGACAACACAGACTCTAACTTGGAAGCCAAGACAAAGGTAACCCCTACGAGTTTCTTTCGCCCTCATCAGATAAAAAACCCCAGTTGGCTAAGCGCTCTGCCCTCATCACCGGGTCCTTGGTGCCACTGTGAGCGGTGCCAGTTCCACTCGGCTTTCCCAGAGAGTTATTATCCCACTCTGAGTGGAAACCATTCATTTCCCCCACTTCAGACGGTAATGAGCAAGTAGAATAATCATCTGCTGCACCCTGCAAAACACAGACGGCACCTGGCTCGCACTCGGAGCAACCCTGACTATTACCCAATTTGAGAAAGCTTTTCATTTTCGCCCAAATGCTCACAGACACTCGAGGCACCTCGCTGTGGAAGTATCCAACTGGTCAGGCGACTCCCACTTCCAGCCGAAGCGTCGGGTAACAGCTGCGGGTTCAAATCCCTGTTCGGCAGTCCAACACCTTTCGGGGGTTTCATCTCGCACGTTTAAGCTGAAAACAAAACGCTGATTTTCTTTAAGAGTCAGCAAAATATTCAGCAATTTAAAAAAAAATAATAGAAAGTCGGGACCGTTCAAATCCGCGTAAACAATGTGCAAATAAAGGGAAGGGAAGGAAAACCAAACAGCGCTTTGTGGGTTTTTTGAGGTCATGAAAATAGGGAAGGATAATTACCTGTAAATCTATTACAGTTTAAGAAAATATGAGCTATTACTCATTAATTTCACAATGGTTTCATAAAGTTATGGTTTAAAACCAAAGTTTTCACCACATGTTGCTGCATACTGCCTCTCAGCTGGCTTCAACTCCACTATAAATGTCCCATCTACAGCCTAAACATACCCAGAGCATCATTTTTAACCCATCTCCCCTCATTCCTGTTAACAATTTAAAGTTTCGTTTTCAATCAGCCAAAAAGTTGTCGCTTTTTCCAAGTCCGTTTATCCCAAAACCAGAAGTTTCTCCTTCAGGTTTCCATCATATTTTTGGGGAATAATTCAAGGTATAAATGTTCTTTGAAGCCGATTTAAATGATGAAAATATCTTCTACAGCAATAAATGAGGTTTTGGCTGAATAAAAGGAACGCACCACTAAACAAACAAAACCTACATCAAAGGAAACTTGCTGAATGTCTCTTTATAATATCTGATTGTTTGAAATGAAACGTTCTTAGGTGATTTTTTTCCAATGGTTCAAATTTACCTTGAGGGACATTGATTATAAGCGTTTATAAACGCTCTAACTCTTCATTTTTAATCCACACAAAGTCCATTTACTGCTCAAAACTTTAGAAAATGTTGTTTAAAAAATCTCCAATTTCAGCACATTCTTGGATTTAAACATTATTTTAACAACAAAAATCCATGTCTTCAAATCAACGAATGACTGATTTGCTGAACTTTACTTGTGGTGTACCACAAGGTTCTGTGCTCAGTCCTACACCTTTATACGTTATACACAATATAGCACACCTAAGAGTAAAAAAAGAAATAAAAAAAAAATCACATTATATTGCTCCTTCAAAACTGTATTCAGACGTTGTTTGACTTTTAAAAACAGCTTCATTCATAATGAACATTTAAAAGCGGTGTAAAAAGCTTGTTTATCATCCTGTGCGAGACATGATTTGTCTATAAAATAACGTATATTTGAAGCATTACATCTGTATAATTGTGATTAAAACAGTAAGCACCCCGGTTTAAAGGTAAAATAACGGTTTAAAGTCTGTAACTTAATCGCAACCCATCTTGATTTCCACTTGTTTGCATTGCTGAGTTATAAATGTATCGTATTTTCTACAAACAAAGCCCAATGCGGAGCGTCAGTCAAATCACACCCATTTAATGTTACATTTGGATTATAATCTCTTTATTCCCACTGCACAGTCCTGCTTTATACAGCCTCTTATTGTTTCCTAATGAACTTAAACTAAACAGACCCAATTTGTAGCAGCATGTCTCACTCACTCAGAGCTCCACAAAGGCCCCTTGAGGGCCTTAAGGCCCCATCTTGAGCTCACTAAATATGAAACAGCCACACAAGTGGGCTGCAGGAAAGGTTGTTTATGATTTGGGTATTTTTTTCCACCCTTCTTTTCTTCCTACAGGTCTGCCTTGCACTGCATTCATTGCGTCCTGCAACAAGCATTCTGCAGAGGTAATAAACATTTTTGCATTAAAAGACCTCGCTATACCCACCTGAAGAGCAGGAGATGAGGAAAACGGCTATGGCCAGTTTTGTAGCGTCTCCCATTTTCCATCCGAATGTGTCCACACAAGGGGGGGGGGTGATTTTAGAAAAGCGCAAACTCCTCAAAAATGAAGGGAAAAAATCTCTTAGTCTAATATTGATTGTCTTGCTCCCTGAAGGAGAACAGTCTCTGGAAATTGTGCATATTTAAAAGAAAGGAGGGGGGGAAAAAGGGAGACTAAATCCAAAATATTCCAAGTCCCAAAAGAGGAGAGGGAGAGAAGGGGAATGCTCGGTGGTATTTCCAGGTTTTACAGCGAAGCAATGGTGGGCGACTTGGTGGCACCAGAGCCAGTGTTTTCATACACTTGCGAGGTCAGCAGCAGCATTATGGGCAGACAAACTGAGCCTCCAGAAGAGCGGCGCAGAGAGCCGAGCCACAGCCGGGCAGGGCTAACATCCATCGGACTCCAAACCAAGCGCACTCGGGTGTTAATTAAACTTATCCTCGGCGAACATAGCCGTAAAATGAATGTGTATATATATGTATTTCCTTTTAAAACAGCACTTCGCCGTCTCTTGAGGTGAAAACGGTGTTTTTAAAAAGCAGTTTTTTTTGTCGTTTAAATCCGTGTGGAAGCTCGAGCTTCGCCCGACACTCCGGCGGGGGCTGCCCGGCCACAACCACAGCCAGCTCAAGCCGATTAAAAGGCTCCGAGCGGAGTGAAAGGCTCCTCCAAAGTGGGCCAAACAACCGCTTCTGTCGAAATAACTTGATAGGAGGAGCGAAAACCCTGTTTTATGGCGGAATAAACGGCGAAAACTGCAGTTAATCCGTGTAGGACGAGCTGGATTTTCCAAGTCCGTCTCCTCCTCGGGTCGGGACAATTTCAAGATGGAGTCATTGGTCTGTGTCAGCTATGCCAAGCTGAGCTGCCCCGCTTCCGGTGTGGATTTTCAAAATAAAACACCCCATCTTTGGAAAAAAATAAAAAATACAAATAAAATGCAAATGTTTCAAGCATATTTACCTACGGAGGCCCTAAAGGGTCATACATACATATATTTTATTTCCTCCGTTTTCTCGTGATAATGAATTTGAGACTTGACTTTTCAAATTAGTGACTACATCAGGGTCACTTAGAAAAACACATTTACCTGCCTATTCCAATAGTTTAAACACCAATTATGCCTTATTATGGATTATTACACACAGTGGAAACTAGGGATGTTAGAAAATATCGATACGCCAACATATCGCGATATTTTATGTCACGATATTGTATCGATATTCAAAAGCAAATTATCGATGTTTCTTTTATTTCACTTTTTAGAATTTGAATGTAATCTTCATTGATGACAGTAATTTTTGTAGTAAAATTAAAAATAGGACTGGTAGTTTGTGGCTGTTTTCACCTTCTTTGTTCCAGTGGATCAACTAGATCTAGTAATAAAACTGGATGTGTTAAAGTATGAAACAGGTTGGAGTGTTAAGAATGCTATGAAAGTTTTCCTACTGATTAATTAAGTTTAAAAAATCATAATAAATAGTCTTACTCATAGTATCGCTGTATTGTGATACATTTCGTATCGCCAGATTCTTGCCAACACACATCCCTAGTGGAAACCATCTTACCTCTACCGTTAAAGCTAATATCCATGATCTTCGTTATCTGCGCTCTTTGGGGTTGCAGCCAATAGGCGCCAAGGAAAATGCAAGGGGCTCCTGGATTGGCTGCTTTGCTAAAATCAGTAATTAATGACTAAGTGGCTAGGTATGTTTACTTCCCAAGCTGCATTTTTTTCTTTCAGAGGAGTATTTTAGAAATGCTAAATGAAAAAAATCTTCAAATAATTTGGAGTTACTTTCCGTGGAAAACCGCAAATGCGTGACATTTGAATAATTAAGCTCTGAAAAGTCAGTTTGTATTTATTTATTTATTAAAATATCAGTGTAGGATTATATTATATTATGATACATTATATTACATTACATTATTGCCCATGTTTTGACGACGCCTTCGTTTTACTTTTACTTTGGAGGTAAAATCCGTCCACCTCCGGTCGGAAGCTGAATAACTCTCCGGAGCTTGTTTGAGCGGCTTTACGAGTTTAGGGATTGTTTTTGTTCGGGAAGGCTGCTTGTTTTTCACTCTGGTTTGTCCCGATGCAGCAAAAGATGGGCGGTCCGTGCTGGAGGGTCCTCCTTTTAACAAAAAAAGCTTGCAAAAATATGCGACTAAAGCAACGGTCCCGCACATTTGCGAGTGAATTGCAACAAGAAACTTGTATCATTTTGTGTTGCATGGAGGATTTAATTAGATAAGGAGGGTTTATGTGTTTTTCCTGTCCGTAAAGGAGAACCCAGAATGCAAACCATAGACCCTGTGATTTCTTTTTGTTCAATCAATGGTATGTCCACCTCCCTGTTGCTTAACACAGCCTGCAGCTATGTTCTACTATAGGTCACATATTGGATTTCGGCATGGGTTGGGTGCTAAGTAATAAATGCTGAGAATGCCACGAAGAACAGATATAGGCTTGGCCTGCTCCCAAAATCTGTGTGACACTAATCTCCCTAATAGCCTGGAGCAGATCTCCAGCTATAAGCGCTGCTCAGCGATTAGGAGGTCAAAGGTCTCGGGGGATTTCTCCGCTGTGCTGGAAGCTGAGTCACCTGTTCTACATCGGAGCATCGGCTTTCATCTCCAGCAAAAAAAAAAAAAAAAAACCAACATGCTCCTGTCTCTTGAAGCTGGAGGAACCAGTTTATGGTGATATGGGGTTCAGATCCCCTAGAAGCAGAGATTTCATACTATTCCTGGAAATCCAAGCTCAGAAAAAGTAAGAGTTGTTTTTCTTTTTTACACATGTTGGAGTTACTCAGGCTAATATTATGACAAGAACCGCTTCGCCACCTTATACATCAGCTAATGCAGGTCTGGTTGCGGGTAATGTTTCCTCCGTCCTGCATGAATACACACACCAACCGTCCTGGAGCTGCATTTTCCTTCACTTAAAGAAATTCCCCAATTCTTTGCACACTAAACAAAGCATGAGTTTCTTGTGGAAGTGGCATGTTGTATCCGTCTCCCTTTGAGTGGGGAAGACCTGCCATCCTGCTCTTGGAGATTTATTGCCCATGAGGCTAATCCCATTACTCAACTATCAGATGCCAAATCTCCTCTAATGGCATTACACAGGCCTGAATTACGTATGATGATGCTTGCTGAGGAGGGCTCAGCAGATATTCCTTACTGGAACCACTGGTCCTTGTGCACAGAGTAACCCCATGGCTCTGCAGCTTAATGGACTCCGTATTGAGTGTCAAGGGAAGTCAAATTTATCGACAAAGTGCTTTTAACAAAAAGCAGGTTGCTCGCAGACAGCATGGCAGAGCAACAAAGGATGTAAATACATGTGAAACTGAGAGAATGCGGTGAAATGTTAACAATCGAGGGTCTGTAACGTGTGACGGTGGGAGCTGCGGGGCGGCGCTGAGGCCAAGTGGACACAGCATGAATGATGAATGGAAAGATCGAGTTTCAGACCTCAAATCAGGCTGCAATGTTGCTTCTAAGGGTCATGTTTAATGGTGCCGTGACCTGTTTCAAGGTTAGAACATGATGGATCTAATAGTACGTAATATTTCTATAGGACAAAGCATTTCAAACCCGCAATATCTGCGTCAAAGTCTATTATTTGTGCAAAACAAAGCAAACTGTGGAAAATCTTTTTAGTTATGCTAAAAACATTGGAAAAATCAAAGTTAAATATCGATTATAAAATAAAAACAGGTAAATAAAGTGAAAAATACATAAAAAGTGAATACATTTGTGAAATTAAACCAAATAAATTAAGAAATAAATGTAAAATGTGCAAACAAATGTTCATTATTTTGTGAACATTAGGTCTTCTTCGATTTATTTACAAGACAAAGCATATGGACTTAAAACGACAATGAAAATATAAATCTGAAATCAGATAGCAATGAAGAAACAAATATGCTTTCAAAAATGAAGAAAATTGAACAGTGAAATAAAAAAAGGAAAATAAATGTGAAAGCTCCATAAAAGTACATTTTTGTATTATTTTTTGTTGAATTTTTTTGATAATTTACACCTTAGTTTACAAGACAAAACACACAGAAAGCACATGTATATAGAAATTAATACTATCAATAGCACACAAAAAAGAAGGATAACATGATTTTATGAATTTATATTATATAGAGACATATATACATAACAAAAATTTGTGAATAAATAAATAAATTTATTATAGGATTTGAGCTATAATCAAAAGATGCAGCAAAGAATCCTAAACTGGTTTATAAATGAATATGGAGATTGCAGATATCACAGCCATTCTGTGCAGTGCATTGATCTATATTCAATATTTGATGGACAACTTTACAATATATAGAAGCAAAACATTGGAAGATTGGAGCTGATACTGTTCAAAAATAAACTGCAAAGAAAAGAGCCCCAAAGAATCTGTTGCATTTCAGCTAAAGTAGGAATGGATACTTCATTAAAATCTTTGCATAAAAGTGCCAGCGTGTTAAAAAAAAGTTCCTGTGTTTGCGAATTACAGGTCCTCACTGGCCTTTAAAGTCAACAACAAACCAGATGAAGCATTTAAAGTATGTAGTTGGCTTTGTTGACAGGTGTGCTTGTCGTCTCGCACCAGGAAAAGAAAGCCTGATATGAACTGTTGACACAAAGCTGGATGGAGCTGTGTTGGCTAAAATACCCTCACACTCAGGCATCAACAGACGCCAGAAGATAAGGTAAAGCTCGGGACTGGAACTTAGTCGGTGTTCAAATAAACATCCCGGGTAAGTCGCTTTTAGCTTCTGGTTTGATTGTGAGCAAAAGGGAACGAGATAAAATGTCCAGATTCCTTTACAGCCTTTGTGTTTCTTCAGAAGCACAGTAAAGAAAACTCTAAAAAATAAAACTGAATAAATAAATAAATGTGAAAACTGAAAAATATTGCATCTATGTCCATGTTAATACTCATAAAAGTCTATGGTAAAATATAATAATAATAAACATTAAGTTAAATAAGAATAGAAACTATAAATATTTATAAACAAATAAAAATGCTAATTTTTTTCAATTATTTCTTTTATTAATAGAAGGCTTAAATAGAATCTCAATATAGAAACTCCTGCAATACTAAATAGGCTAAATAAAGAGTAATTCAATTGAAAAATACTGCATCTATATCCATGTTAATACTAATAAAACTTTATGGGGGAAAAAATAAAATAATAATAATAAACATTAAGTTAAATAAGAAAACTATAGATTTTTATAAATGATAACTTTTTTCAATTATTTCTTTTATTAATCGAAAGGGTTAATTAGAATCTCAATATAGAAACTCCTGCAATACTAAATAAAGAGTAATTAAATTGAAATATTTCCATTTTAATACAAAAAACTCAGTGAAAATCAACAACAAAAGACTAAAAAATAAAAAGAACCTAATAAAGGTAAATGAGAAACAAAAGAAACAAGAAATGTTAATTAAAATTTTTATTATTGTTATTACAAGCCTTCAGATTTCTTAAGATTCACAACCTCTGCAATAATAAATAAACAAATAAATAAATAAATCCATCCATCCAGGGTCCACCCTGTAAAGGTCATCAGTCCATCGCAGGGTAACACAGAGACACACAACCGTGCACACACACACACACACTCATACCTAAGGGCAATCCGATCAAGGCCAATTCACCTAACAGTCATGTTTTTGGACTGTGGGAGGAAGCCGGAGTACCTGGAGAGAACCCAAGCATGCACAGGGAGAACATGCAAACCTCATGCAGAAAGAGCCCAGGCTGGGATTTCAACCAGAGGTTCTTCCTGCAAGGCAACAGCGCTACCAACTGCGCCATGGTGCAGCCCAAATAAATGAATAAATAAATAAAATAAAGCAAGCCTCTCTTGTCTAACTGACAGACTGAAAATCATGTGTGCATGTTGCTGGGCAGCTTTAAGGCGGCTAAAATAAAAGCCTCTCCTTCTGCTCTGAAAGCTCGCAGGGCAAAATGATTTATACTCCTGCTTTGGGCTTGTAGTGATGCCACTCAGAGCGATTTATCTTGTCTTGGCACTGCTGCTCGGTAGTAGGGGCCGTCCAAGCCCCCCCTTTCCCTCCTTTCTGTTGTTTCAGCATGAATGATCTTTTCCATTGACAGCTTTGTTCATCCCTGCAGGCAGATCTGCACCTGTAACCAAAGCCCGGTGGATACCAGCCTAATTACCTCTCTCATCTGGCACCCAGCTGCCTTCCTTGTCCTTGTGTGAACCTGTGCTGCAGAACCTCAGAAGGGGGGAGGTTTAAAACGAGCCCTCAGCTGCTCGGAGCTGCTGCCTGCACAGATGGAGCTGAGGAGAGAGGGAGGCTTTCAAGGACTCCGGGTCAAATCAATGCACATGCATCGTCAATCAGCGACGACAGCTTCTGTCACAGAGGCAGGTATCGCCCGCCTCCTTAATCCGCGGCGTGCCTGTCCTGATCTGTGGCAGCTACTGTTTTTAAAACCAGACATGCTGGGGCTGTCAGCAGCGGAGCCTCGGAGCGCCAGGCTGGGGATGCCGATGCTGTTTCTCTAAAAAAGGTTGCTGGGTTCAGCCTGGAAACTGCAAATCAGTGCAGAGGAACGTGGATGAGTGTAACTAATGTGGGCATTGGGAGTAAGGAGCATGCAACCTTCTATTGAACAAACACACTGGATGATGACGCAAGATGCACATTGTAAGTCCCAGCCAACGAAGGGCGAACTTGAGGCTCAAGTGCTTTTTAATAATCTGAGCTCACATAAAGGGCCGCTGCAGCTGAATTTAAATGCAAATCTTGACCTTTGTTAAACTGTTCAATGCACCATAGATTCTACCAAGACTCTTCTTTGTTTGCATCCTCCATTCCTTAATAAAGGTTGGAGGTTTTGGTCAAACACGCATGAACCCGTCCACCTCTGATGAAGTTGGCTCGGCGCTGACAGCTCTAAATTTAATGCCCGCTGCTCAAAAACATACGTGTCAGCATGACCAGGCCGGTTTGAAAATAACACCACGTTAAAGCCGAGGTGGCCGCATGCCTCGAGCGTGATGCCACTCTTATGCAACGCCGCAACAGGCCGGGATATTCGGGGAATGTAACTCGACGCCCCAAAACCGTTTTAGACGAGTTGTTGCCAGCGTTCAGGAAGGGCAATTTCTGAAAGAATACAGACGTACAGTAGGTGGGCTCAAACAAGTAAAAATGTTAGTATAACTATAAACCTACCATCCGCCATAGGTGATGTTGGTGTTACAGTGCAGAAATGTTACAGAACAACAGCAATGTTATGTAGCAACGTCCTCAAAATGACACATTTTGCAGTTTACGCAAACAAGCTGCCAGAAATTGTTACATTCAATTCCTCCAACACAGATTTGCTGGAGGAATTTTGTTACCGTGTTATTTTGTTACTTCTTCCTTTGTAACAACAACGTTCTAGCCAGCTTTATACTGTACCTGGCTGGAACCTTAAAGTGATATTGTAACAGTAGCACTACATAAAACAGCCCTTTTTTTCCCAAGAACTAAGGCAAGGATATTTTTTTTGTATAGCACACCTTCAACATCAAAGCATTACTAAAATGCAGCTCTAAACAGATGGTTTTTAGCCTTGATTTAAAATAACTCTGTGTTTCAGCAGCTTTGCAGTTGTCTGGAAGTTTGTTCCAGATTAGAGGAGCATAGAAACTGAAAGCTGCTTCTCCATGTTTGGTTCTGATTATAGGGATGTTGAGTAGACTGGAATTAGAGGACCTGATTGGTCCGGGGGGGGGGGGGGGTATAGTAACAGTAGATCTTCAACATACTTTGGTGCTAAGCCATTCAATGATTTACTTCTGTGGAATTGGCTCAGGAACTTACTGGTTATTTTCCTGGGATTTCAAAAGTACTTTTCTGGATATTTACTGGAGCATACCAGGTACTTTTTCTGTAACTTCCTGGAAAGTACCTGGTAGTTAATGGAAAGTACCAGACGGTACCTGGTAAAGTCCAAGAAAGTTAAAGTACATTTTAGGAAAGTATCCTGTAACTTCTAGGAAAGTAACTAGTAAGTTCCATGAAAGTTATAAGAAGGTACCCAGTAAGAAAACAACTGAGTTGGTTCCTGAAAAGTGATATGATAAATAGCTCGCACTGGTGCAGCTGTCACGACTTAGTAAAGAAAGGACCCAAATGCTAACCCTAACCCCTCCCTGGGCTGCCACCTTATCGTGGTGGGGGGGTTTGAGTGTCCCAATGATCCTAGGAGCTATGTTGTCTGGGGCTTTTGCTCCTGGTAGGGTCACCCATGGCAATTTGGTTCTAGGTGAGGGATCAGACAAAGTGCAGCCCAAAAGACCCCTATGATGAACAAGACAGATGGACTCAGTGTTCCCTCGCCCGGACGCGGGTCACCGGGGCCCCCCTCTGGAGCCAGGCCTGGAGGTGGGGCACGTTGGCGAGCGCCTGGTGGCCGGGCCTTTACCCATAGGGCCCGGTCGGGCTTAGCCAGAAGAGGTAACATGGGCCCCCCTTCCCATGAGCTCACCACCTGTGGGAGGGGCCATAGGGGTCGGGTGCTGTGCAGGATGGGCGGCGGCCAAAGGCGGGGACCTTGGCGGTCCGATCCTCGGCTGCAGAAGCTGGCTCTCGGGACGTGGAACGTCACCTCTCTGGTGGGGAAGGAGCCGGAGCTGCTGTGCGAGGTTGAGAGGTTCCAGCTGGACATCGTCGGACTCACCTCGGCGCACGGCTCTGGCTCTGGAACCCGTCTCCTCGAGAGGGGTTGGACTCTCTTCCACTCTGGATTTGCCCCTGCTGAGAGGCGCTGAGCTGGGGTGGGCATACTTGTTGCCCCCCATCTCGGCGCCTGTACGTTGGGGTTTACCCCGGTGAACGAGAGGGTAGCCTCCCTCCGCCTTCGGGTGGGGGGACGGGTCCTGGCTGTTGTTTGTGCTTACGCGCCAAACAGCAGATTAGATTACCCACCCTTCTTGGAGTCTTTGGAGGGGGTGCTGGAGAGTGCTCCTCCTGGGGACTCCCTTGTTCTGCTGGGGGACTTCAACGCTCACGTGGGCAATGACAATGAGACCTGGAGGGGTGTGGTTGGGCGGAATGGCCCCCCCGATCTGAACCCGAGTGGTGTGTTGTTATTAGACTTCTGTGCTCGTCATGGATTGTCCATAACAAACACCATGTTCAAGCATAAAGGTGTCCATATGTGCACTTGGCACCAGGACACCTTAGGCCGCAGCTCAATGATCGACTTGGTTGTCGTCTCATCTGATCTGCGGCCGCATGTTTTAGACACTCGGGTGAAGAGAGGGCTGAGCTGTCCACTGACCACTACCTGGTGGTGAGTCGGCTCCGATGGTGGGGGAGGACGCCGGACAGACCTGGAAGGCCCAAACGTGTTGTGAGGGTCTGCTGAGAACGTCTGGCAGAGTCTCCTGTCAGAAGGAGCTTTAACTCACACCTCCGGCAGAACTTTGAACACGTCCCGGGGGAGGCGGGGGACATTGAGTCAGAGTGTACCATGTTCCGCGCCTCCATTGCCAAGGCGGCTGACCGAAGCTGTGGCCGCAAAGTGGTCGGTGCCTGTCGCGGCGGCAACCCCCGAACCCGCTGGTGGACACCGGCGGTAAGGGATGCTGTCAGGCTGAAGAAGGAGTCCTACCGGGTCTTTTTGGCTTGTGGGACCCCTGAAGCAGCTGATAGGTACCGACAGGCCAAGCGGGATGCGGCTTGGATGGTTGCTGAGGCAAAAACTCGGGCGTGGGAGGAGTTTGGAGAGGCCATGGAAAACGACTTCCGTACGGCTTCGAAGCGATTCTGGTCCACAATCCGGCGTCTCAGGGGGGGAAAGCGGTCCGCCACCAACACTGTTTACAGTGGGGATGGTGTGCTGCTGACCTCGACGCGCGACGTTTTGGGTCGGTGGATGGAATACTTCGAAGACCTCCTCAATCCTACCAGCACGCCTTCCAATCTGGAAGCAGGGTTTGGGGACTTGGGGTCGGTCTCTCCAATCTCTGGTGCTGAGGTCACAGAGGTCGTTAAAAAGCTCCTCAGTGGCAGGGCTCCGGGGGTGGAGGAGATTCGACCGGAGTTCCTCAAGGCTCTGGATGTTGTGGGGCTGTGTTGGTTAACGCAGCTCTGCAATATTGCGTGGACATCGGGGGCAGTTCCCTTGGATTGGCAGATCGGGGTGGTGGTGATCGGGGGACCACAGGGTGTGTTCCAACTACAGGGGGATCACACTTCTGAGCCTCCCTGGTAAGGTCTATTCAGGGGTTCTGGAGAGGAGGGTCTGACGGATAGTCGAACCTCGGATCCAGGAGGAACAATGCGGTTTTCGTCCTGGCCGTGGAACACTGGACCAGCTCTACACCCTCAGCAGGGTCCTGGATGGTGCGTGGGAGTTCCCCCAACCGGTCTACATGTGTTTTGTGGACTTGGAGAAGGCGTTCGACCGTGTCCCTCGGGGGGCCCTGTGGGGGGTACTCCGGGAGTATGGGGTACCGGGCCCCTTGATACGGGCTGTTAGGTCCCTGTACGACCGGTGCCAGAGTTGGGTTCGCATTGCCGGCAGTAAGTCGGGCTTGTTTCCGGTGAGAGTTGGACTCCGCCTAGGTTGCCCTTTGTCACCGATCCTGTTCCTAACTTTTATGGACAGGATTTCTAGGCGCAGCCAAGGCGTTGAGGGGATCCGTTTTGGTGGCCTCAGGATCGGGTCTCTGCTTTTTGCAGATGATGTGGTCCCGTTGGCTTCATCGGATCGTGATCTACAGCTTTCGCTGGAGCGGTTCGCACCCGAGTGTGAAGCGGCTGGGATGAGAATCAGCACCTCCAAATCCGAGGCCATGGTCTTGAGCCGGAAAAGGGTGGGGTGCCTTCTCCGGGTCGGGGATGGGGTCCTTCCCCAAATGGAGGAGCTTAAGTATCTGGGGGTCTTGTTCACGAATGAGGGAAAAATGGAGCGGGAGATCGATAGACGGATTGGTGGGGCATCTGCAGTTATGCGGGCGCTTTACCGGTCTGTCGTGGTGAAGAGAGAGCTGAGCCGAAAGGCGAAGCTCTCGATTTACCGGTCGATCTATGTTCCTACCCTCATCTATGGTCACGAACTCTGGGTGGTGACCGAAAGAACGAGATCACGGATACAAGCGGCTGAAATGAGTTTCCTCCGCAGAGTGTCTGGGCTCTCCCTTGGAGATAGGGTGAGAAGCTCAGTCATCCGGAGGGGGCTCAGAGTAGAGCCGCTGCTCCTCCACATCGAGAGGAGTCAGTTGAGGTGGCTCGGGCATCTGGTCAGGATGCCTCCTGGACGCCTCCCTGGTGAGGTGTTTCAGGCACGTCTCACCGGGAGGAGGCCCAGGGGAAGGCCCAGGACACGCTGGAGGGACTATGTTTCTCGGCTGGCCTGGGAGCGCCTTGGGGTTCCTCCCGAGGAGCTGGAACAAGTGGCTGGGGAGAGGGAAGTCTGGGTCTCTTTGCTTAGGCTGCTGCCCCCGCGACCCGACCCCGGATAAGCGGAAGAAAATGGATGGATGGATGGACCCCAATGCAGCGAAATAATTAGATAATATTTTAATTAAACAAAAGAACCAGGGAGTCACATTTGATTGCAGGAGGACCAGAAAATACACGGACAGGGAAACGGGAAGTATAGACGAGGAACCAGCGAGTTGTGACTGAATGAGGACCTCTTAAATATACTGAGGAGGAATGAAAGAGGCAGGGGGAGAACTAAGGACTAATTAGAGGGAAGCTGTTGCAGGTGAGAGGGAGAGAGCAGGTGGAGACAATCAGCAACTGGGCAGGAAGGCAAAGACCAAAACATAAGAAATGACTAGACAGAGATAAACCTAAGGCATATGGAAAGACTTAACAAAGTGGATAACTAGGAATAAAGAAGACTAAGAGAAACTTTAAGCACTAATGAACAGGAGAGGAGGGAAACATAACAGAAAAGCAATAAACTTTAGAAAGAACCTACGTAAATAAATAAGGAATGAACCAAAAACACAAGAAACTCAACATACAAGCACCTGAGGGTGAAAAGGGGGGAAGAAAACATAGTGGAAGGAAAAACTCAAGTCACTCAAGCTCTACTCAATACTAACAGTATACAAACAACTAAGAACTATGACAGAAGCACTTTATCAAGTCAGAGGACTCCAAAGTGCTTTACACTACAATCAGTTGTTCACTAATTCATACACAAATGCAGGTCAATTACCAGGGACCCAGTAAGTTCGTCAAAGTTTCCAGGAAAGTACTTAGCAAATTCCAAAAAGTAACCTCTTCTTTCCAGAAAGTCCCCTCCAACTGAGTAACCATTTAATTTTAGAAAGTAACTTTTAACTTGTAGGAAAGTAAGATACATGTTTAAGGAAAGTGCATGGTCAGTTCTGAAAAATAACCTTAAGATTTTGGAAAATAATCTCTTACTCCCAGAAAGTCCTCTCTGGCGTCGAGGAAAATGACCTGTAAGTGTTGGAAAACGTATCTGGTTGGCTCTGGGAGGGAACCTTCAATTTCTGGAAAGCAGCCGCTTACTTCAAGAAAGTAACCTTTCAGTTCAAGGAAAGTAACGTCTTACTCATACAGTAGAAGTAACTTCTCCTCTTATTCCCAGAAAGTAGCTTCCAACTTCTAGGGGGATAATAACCATTTGCTTCTTGAAAGTATGCACCAGTAAGTTCTGTAAAGTAACCTCTAATCTCCAGGAAAGTCACCTGGAACTGTTGAAAAGTGAACATTTAAGGTAGTGCAGCTGGGTGTGTTGAAGGAGCTTGAAAGGCAGAGAGAATATTTTAGCAACGCATTTTGGATAACAGAGTCTCAGCGGGACAAAAAATCGGACAATATCTTTAGCTAATGTTCAGCTGCCATGCTTTCTCAGATGGCTAATTTCTCTTTTTCAAACCCTCTTAATTCTGCAGCTCTTTGGTTTTTCACTCTTTAAGGCATCCAAACGTTCGTCTCTCAGAAACCCCCCTGAAGGATTTCCTCTTGTTCCTGAGGGCAGCTCGGCTTTAAGGAAGGAATTATCCTTTCCTCCGCTGCGCTCCAGACCGACATATCGGCCGGGATTATTCAGCCACTTCCACGTTCCCGCTGAGAGCGACTCCAAGCAGCAGGAATTCTTTCCAGGACCAAATTCTTTGTTGTTCCGAAACTTTTTCGGCTCAACTGGATTTCGAGAGTGCAAATGTGATGTATTTGTGATGCTTGATGAACTGACTGAAAACATTAAAGTGCTAGTTAAGCGGTGTTAATATGAATGTCATTTCTTTGTGTTGCTTATGTTAGGTAAAAAAAACAACAACAACGCAACTTTGAAACACCTTCAGAAAGATTTGGTTTCTGGAGATGATGATGTTGTTTATATAATGTAAACCTGAAACTCCCATCACTTCTGCACAGATACATTAGCCTGTAATCCAGTCACACTCCTATCAGGTGAATCGGGGTGACAATTATTATCTAACATTACACTCAGTCACAAGATCCCACGGGGGTCAAACGGGTTACATGTATGAGGTCATTGTTTTTTTACTTTTTGCACTCCGCCACAGCAGCGTTTTCTAAAACCGACTGATGAGACGTGACATGATTACAGACTGCATTATTTTAGGTTCCCCTCCAGGCATCAGCATGACAATAATATTAGCGTTGGCGGTGGGGGGGGGGGGGGGGGGGGGGGGATGATACAATTTTTGTTTGTCTTTAAATTCAGCTTATTTTGTTTCAAATCGGGAAAAGTGTGCCTTTACATCCAGC